>CM071953.1:34567500-34700000 GCA_036784905.1 Acrossocheilus fasciatus
GACACATTTGTTCTGACACAGTTTAACTCGGAGTTCTTGTCATATTTTATTACCATTTTCTAAACTAGCGAATAAACTGTAATAATGTGAGAAATGCTGAAGGTGTCCAAATAAATTCTGGTTTGACGGTATTTTTCCACCCATGTAACGGACTGGTTCTCCTCTCCAGGATTATAAACTGGTCTTCGGGAATCATAAAGGACTGGCGAGTCAGCGCTGGCACGGCGGCGTCGCGACCATCGAACACAGCCCAGGGGACGAGGTTTGGGGCGTCGTGTGGACAATGAACATGTCGGACCTCGAGTCCCTCGACAGGTAGACTCTTTCAGACCCCAAACACACACATACAGTACACTCAAAAATGCTGGGTTGTTTCAACCCAACTTTGGGGTTAAAAATGTATCACCGGCGGGCCCAGTGGCGCTCTTTCTTTGTTGTCTTTGATCTCCATCACATATTTTAGTAATTAAAGCTTAAAACCTTAGAATTCATCCTGTGAAAGCCATTTTTAAATTGGACATTGCATTACCGTGGAAACGGTACTTTAAAATATTTTATTAGTCTCCTCCCCTTAGTGGGTGGAGTCCAGTGTCGTATTACAAAATATATTCCAGTCTTTTAGAATCAAAATTTTATATAATCTTGACAAAATACATATTGTTGGAAAGGTCTAAGTCTCAAAATTCCATATTTGGTGGTTATTGATTGATAGACGCAATATTGACTGAGAAATTTAGACATTTGTGACAGAAAAATGCATAAAAATGGAGTTTTGATGGCTGTTTGTGGTATAACGCCCTAAATAAAATCTCACAGGAATCTCATTTTTTTTTTATATCAACTTCAAATTTGGAACATAATTTACTTAGACATAACTCTTTGATTTGAGCAATTTTGAATTCAAAGATAATTTTGTAATATTTAATTTATATAAAAAACAAAATTTAGTACATTTTCTTTACAGTAAATTTAAACTTCTATAACTTTTTGATACTTTAATATTTTGAAATGAGTCCACTACTGCAGTAATCTAAAAAAAAGGGTCCGACCTTAGGTCTGTATTCCAAAGCGTTCATGAATTATAACAATTTAAGTTTGGATAATGCACTTTCACTCCTATGTTCAAAAATGAGAGGTGACACTTAATGTAAAAATTTAACCCAACAGCTGGGTTAGTCCATATTTGACCCAAATTTGAACCCAGTATTTTTTACTCAGAGATCTTCATGTAGAAACGCAGCAGTAGTAAGTGAGTGATGGAGCTCTTCATGTGTGCTGGATGTTCCTCTGCAGGCAGGAGAATGTGAAAATGGGCACCTACAGTCCAGTGGAGGTGAACGTCTCCACCAGCGGACAGGACCTCAGCTGTCGGACGTACATCATGAACAGCTGCGTTTATGCACCACCTTCACCGCAGTATCTACAGGTACGGTCTCCTGCGCGGAGAAATACGGCTTTTATCAGGACAGTGGTTCACAACACTTCTCAATTCAAGTTTATTTGTAGACCGCTTTTCACGATGCAAAACGTTGCAAAGCAGCTTCACAGAAAATAGTTTCTACACTATATTCAGTAGTAGCTTATCAGTGTTGATGTCTATATGGCAGAAATGTACAGTAAGAATCATGCAGTTAGCTAAATGTTGCAGCAAGCAAAAATTAACGTGTTCAACCCAAGAAAAAGAATGATAATGTGCATTTGATCAGATGTAGAAATACAAGGTTATGAGATGCATTATGTGAATGCTTGGCTAAAGAGATGTGTCTTTAATCTGGATTTAATCAGAGAGAGTGTGTCTGAACACAGAACGTTATCAGGAAGGCTATTCAAGGCTATTCAAGGCTATTAAAATTACTTAAAGCCTGAGACACACTGCATGATTTTAGCAATGCTATAAGATCATTGCATGTCACACAGCTTGAGGTAAGCAGTATTAGGTTTAAGCGCCATGTCGCATTTTTATTGGTTGGTCAGTAAACGTGGATCGTAGCTGCAAACACACGGTGCGATGGTTATGCTGTATTTCTGACATTGTCAGAAAACGATCTTTGATTGCAAGACAGGGTGTCTTTGAGCCTCTCTCATGGTACGACACAAGACCATCGATTAGGAGCCACAATCACAGAAATCAACACGATTGTTTCACGATGCCAATCTTTAGTCTGGGACAGCCAGAAATGCAGTGTGTTTCAGGCTTAAAAATAAAGATAAATCTTATTTTAATTCAGCCCCTTAACAAGAACCACCAGGATTTTCACAGTCTCAGATAAATAAGGAAGTATCATTTTAAAGGTGTTTTATCTAGACCTGGAAAAACCTTGGAAATGTATGCATTATAAAAATATATTATATTAGTTATTTAAAAAATATATATTTTTAATATAAAAAAAATGCTAAAAAATATTTGTAAAATAATATATTTTAGAGCTTGGCATAGCTGGAATAATATTTTTTTACTCATAATTTTGACCAAATGGAAATCAATGGAAACTTATAGTTCTGTCTGCATTTTATCAATTATTCTAGTTTTTTTTTTTTTTTTTTTTTAAGATTTTTTTTTTTTTTTTTACAGTTTCTAGCAAATAAAAATATTTTAAAGCTTTGCATAACCAGAATAATATTTTTTACTCACAATTTCCAGCAAATAATATATTTTAGAGCTTAGCATAACTATAAAGTATAATGTTATTCTAGTAATGCCAAGCTCTAAAATATTTTATCTGGAAATTGTGAGAAAAAAACAGAGACAAAAAGAACACAAAATCAGTTTCATAAGATGTCACATGATAGTTTTGTATAAGGAACGGATTGAAAATGAAATTCATTAATAATCACTTCCTCCAGTGTGTTGTTAAGTGCTTCGGTTGAATCACTGATTCAGAAAGTTTGAACTCGGCTCACTTCGATTCATGAACGAATCATTCAGACAATAACATTTCTGAATTAATTATGTAATTCTGATTTCCTAGCTTCTATTGTGTGTGAAATCACAGCAACAACAACAACAACAGAAACACATGCTTCTCTAAACAGAGTAATCTGATATCATTCTTCAAAACAGAATGTGTTTGTTATTTGTGCTGCTGGCGAAAGGACAATGTTGTGGTGTTTTTTTCTGGCGTTTGCTCCGGCCAGCTTTGTATGAGACAATAGAGCACCGCCAGCAACTGGGTCAGTGATACAACAAAAACACATCAAACCGAAGCATCCGGAATATGCACTATAATTTTCATAATACAACACAAGAGTCTCTGCCACAAGATAACTTCTACATATTTATCCATTTAAATTGGACATGTCACTTTTAGTATATGAAAATAGGCAAGCAGCACGTGCGCTTATGAATTTATAAATAAATCTGTGTACTGTCCTAAACACTTGCATGCAAAACATATCGTTCTTGTCACATGCACATTAAACAATTTTTACTGTAAAATGTGTCAAATTTAGTTTTGTAAAAAGCATAATGCACTTTTTACTGCACTGTTTCATGTTAAATATAATTTAATACTTAATTACATTAGAAATCTAGTACTTTCTTACTTTTACTCAAGTAAGAGTAATTCAAAGATTTACTTGAGTACAAAAAAGTACTACATTTTTAATGTTCTTAAGTATTAAAGGTTAAACAAACAACAACTTTTATATATGAAATGTAGAGCATTATGCTTTGGAATGTAGTCAAGTAAAGTTTTCCAAAGAAAAACACTCAGATAAAAATTTACTTGAGTAAAGTATAAATACTTCACTACTGTCCACCTCTGCTTTTTAATTCATTTTACACACAAAAATAGCTTAACAAGAAAATAAAATAACTTTTACTGTATCTTCTGATCACAATGCACAGAAATTTTTGTGTTGTTTTCCAGTGCAAATTTGTAAAATATTCTCAAATCAAGATGCAAAAATGGCATATAATAAGATATTTATTAAAGCCATGTGAATTTATGATAAAAAAAGGGACAAATATTTGGCAATGGGCTCGGAAAAATCTACTTATTTCTTGGTAAAACAAGTTTTCGTTCCCACATTGACAGATATTTGTTCTTGTTTTAAGCATAAACTCATTTAATTTTGTTCAGTTTCTCAAAAAACAAGATGTTATATCTTCATTTTGCATTAAGTAAATGTGTCTTTATTTTAGGATGTTTAGATAATTGTACTGGCAAATATAGAATATACAGTAAAAGTTTACTTTTTTTTACTTTTTAATGCATGCAACATTTAATGCCACGAAGTAGAAAGAAATGGTGTCAGGACCCAAGATATCCTTAATACAGTCATTTATATTTTAACCTAAAATCTGCATTTAATTTACAACACATTTATGCACTTTGCACTTACAGAAGACAAAGCAGGTTTTTAACCAAAAAACTAAAAATCTAAAACTGTAATAGAGTCAGTTGAATAATCAGCTCAAATTCTGACACAAAAACGACTCACTGTTCACTTTCCATGATGAATATTCCTGTTCTTGGCTGGAATAAACTACATTTTATGATGACACTCAAAAGTCTGTCAACGCAAGTCTAGATTCCTGCAGAGGGTGTGTTCTCTGTATAACTCCAATGACAGAAATATCTTCAAGATGCCAGTAGAAATGAAGTACCTTCTGATTCTCAGGTTATTGTGATGGGCGCGGAGCAGAACGGGCTGCCGGAGGAATATCAGGACAAACTACGGTCTATCGAAACCAACAAATACGAGGGACCTCTGCCTGTGATGGAAGAACTGGAGAAAGCTTTGAAAAAATCCAAAGAAAGGACAGAAGAGATTCAATCTGATGATTAGCGTCGGAGTCGCCCTCATAAATGGTGTCTATGTGCACACTTACCTGTAGTCTACAGAATGTACACCACAGCACAATTCTAATAGTTCTGTTCATGCAGACGAGGGGAAGAATGTGCAGCATTTGTAACGTATGGTAGCAAAACAAAATTGCATAAAGTATTTTTGCTGGCATTCACTGTGTTGTGTTTTGCTTGTGTTATTTTCACTTCGGATTGTCGTAAAAACAACCTTTTTGGAACCTTCATTTTTAAGAGGTAATGCCAAAATGAAATAAAATAAAATTAAGAGCTGATTCAACCGTCCTATTTTATAGATAGGACTAGGATTTGAACAATATTTCTATTCTCTCTTGATTTGAATTGAAGATTTATTTTTTTCCCCATACTATGGAAGTCAATGGCTACCGTCAATTGTTTAGTTACCAACATTCTTTAAAAAAAAAGAAAAAAAGAAAAAAAAGAAAGAATCTTCTGTGTTTAAATGAAGAATGAATTTTAATTTTGGGGTGAATTATCCATTTATGTTGCTGTCAAGCTGCTAAAATGGTTGCAATCCCATACTTTTGCATTTGTCCCAACATTATGCAGAAAAAATATTTTTGAAGGTGGTTATAATCAGGCAAGTTCTCATACTTCATAAACCAAGTGTGTAGAGTTTAGTAGAGATGTCCCTACCGATATATCTAGGTAACAAACTTAGGTTATAAAAACTTTGTGGGAACATTTTGAAATGTTTCTAAAATGTTGAAACATCCAGTTTTCTTGTTAGGGTTGTAATGCTTTTTAAAGGTTACAAAAACATTTCATACAACATTCTACTAACTTTATTATCACCCAAAATATAACATTATTTGAATATTCTAAGAGCGCTAAAACGTCCAGTTTTCTTGTTGTGAGTAGAACATTATACAAAGGTTACAAAAACATTTCTTACAACATTCTAATAACTTTATTAATCACCCGAAATATAACATTTAAATGTATATTTTTAATATGAATAAAAAATAAACATTGCTAAGAACGTTATTTAAAGGTTACAAAAAAACGTTTCTTACAACATTCTACTAACTTTATTAATCACCGAAATATAACATTTAAATGTATATTTTTAATATGAATTAAAAATAAACAACATTCTACTAACTTTATTATTTTGAGAATCTACAAACGTTTAATCTCAATGTTAAAGAACGTTCAAGTTCAAGGACGTTCCGAGAATGTTGACCTCAGAACTTTTTTTTCTTTCAATGTTTTAAAAACATTCAAGTAAAAATAACATCTTGAAGACACTCAATAAATGTTGTTCTAAGAATGTTTTCTCAATGTTATGACATCAAATACTAATAAAGTTATAAGAGTATTATATAAACATTACTTCATAAATGTTTTGTCTTAACACTGACTTAAAAAAACGTAGTGAGACGTTCCCTTGGAAGGGTTTGAATTGTTTTGAAAACATTAGGACAACATTCTGTTTTGCTGAAAAAAAAACAAACAAAAAAAAAACAATAGAAACCATTACAGAAATTCCAAAGGTTCCCACTACACCAATACACTGTAAAAAGTGATAAGTTGACTTAACTTTAAAAAATTGAGGAAACCCATTGCCTTAAAATTATTAAGTACATAATAATTAAAAAAAAAAAAAAAAAAAAAAGTTAAGTGAACTTGACAATTCAATTAACTTATTTTTTTTAATTATCATTATTTAAAAATTTTAAGGCAACGGGTTTCCTCAATTTTTTTAAGTTAAGTCAACTTATCACTTTTTACAGTGTACAAACATTACAAACTATCAACTTTTAACTATTAAACCATTAAAAAAATGGTTTTCTGTAGAGTGTTTTGGGACACATTCCATTAGGATTTAGTGGTGTTAAAGGAACACTCCACTTTTTTTGGAAATAGGCTCATTCTCCAACTCCCCCAGAGTTAATAAGTTGAGTTTTACCGTTTTTGAATCCATTCAGCCGATCTCCGGATCTGGCGATAGCACTTTTAGCATAGCTTAGCATAGATCATTGAATCTGATTAGACCAGTAGCATCGCGTTCAAAAATGACCAAAGAGTTTCGATATTTGTCCTATTTAAAACTTGACTCTTCTGTAGTTATATCGTGTACTAAGATCGGCGGAAGATGAAAAGTTGCGATTTTGTTGCTGATATGATTAAGAACTATACTCTTATTCCGGCGTAATAATCAAGGAACTTTGCTGCCGTAACATGGCCGCAGCAGGCGCAGTGATATTACGCAGCGCCTGAAAGTAGTCCCCAGCTATATTATAACTAGTTACCTAGCTGGGCACTACTTTCAGGCGCTGCGTAATATCACTGCGCCTGCTGCGGCCATGTTACGGCAGCAAAGTTCCTTGATTATTACGCCGGAATGAGAGTATAGTTCCTAGCCAAATAGGACTAGAAAATCGCAACTTATCATTTTCCGCCGATCTTAGTACACGATATAACTACAGAAGAGTCGAGTTTTAAATAGGACAAATATCGAAACTCTTTGGTCATTTTTGAACGCGATGCTACTGGTCTAATTGGATTCAATGATCTATGCTAAGCTATGCTAAAAGTGCTATCGCCAGACCCGGAGATCGGCTGAATGGATTCAAAAACGGTAAAACTCTACTTATTAACTCTGGGGGAGTTGGAGAATGAGCCTATTTCCAAAAAAAGGTGGAGTGTTCCTTTAACAAGCCACCAATACAAGGCGACCAATTACACTAGAGTTTCCATTAAAACCAATACAAATTCCGTGATGGTTTCTATTGGTTTTTTCCAGCAGGGTTGGACTTTAAATGTGATGTCTTATTGGAAACTAGTTACAGTAGTACATTTTTGTAAGGGTATAAACACCACATTTACTAAAGTTTAGTAAAAATGTAACCAGTTTTGCGTTTAATTCCCAAGCAGCTCATCATAAAATACATAACCAACATTAAATCTCATGACTGACTGAAGACTCGCTGAATTGTTTTATCGTTTTATTTCTCTGACCTCGCCTCACAACTCATATTCAAACACCCTTCCCTAGTGAAAAATAAATATACTTAGATGTATTTGAAATACATTTATTTCATGCCAAGTATACAACAAATACATTTTCATATTTATGCACTTAATAAAATGCCCTGCAATTGTACTTTTAGTATAATAAACTAGTATACTTCAAGTCTGCTAAACTGGAAATACTAATTTTGTACACTGTATATATATATAAAAAAAAAAAAAGCCAACTTGAGCCAACTTAAAATTAAGGCAACCAGCTTCAGCAGATTTTTGAGTTTTCTCAACTTGTCGTTTTAAGTTTATGCAACAAAAATTTTATAATCTCCAACAAAAATAAGTTGACCAAACTCAAAAATCTGCTGAAGCTGGTTGCCTTAAAGGAACACTCCACTTTTTTTGGAAATAGGCTCATTCTCCAACTCCCCCAGAGTTAATAAGTAGAGTTTTACCGTTTTTGAATCCATTCAGCCGATCTCCGGGTCTGGCGATAGCACTTTTAGCATAGCTTAGCATAGATCATTGAATCCGATTAGACCAGTAGCATCGCGTTCAAAAATGACCAAAGAGTTTCGATAGTTTTCCTATTTAAAACTCGACTCTTCTGTAGTTACATCGTGTACTAAGACCGGCGGAAAATGAAAAGTTGCGATTTTCTAGTCCGATTTGGCTAGGAACTATACTCTCATTCCGGCGTAATAATCAAGGAACTTTGCTGCCGTAACGTGGCCACAGCAGGCGCAGTGATATTACGCAGTGCCTGAAAGTAGTCCCCAGCTAGATAACTAGTTATAATATAGCTGGGGACTACTTTCAGGCGCTGCGTAATATCACTGCGCCTGCTGCGGCCATGTTACGGCAGCAAAGTTCCTTGATTATTACGCCGGAATGAGAGTATAGTTCTTAATCATATCAGCAACAAAATCGCAACTTTTCATTTTCCGCCGGTCTTAGTACACGATATAACTACAGAAGAGTCGAGTTTTAAATAGGAAAACTATCGAAACTCTTTGGTCATTTTTGAACGCGATGCTACTGGTCTAATAGGATTCAATGATCTATGCTAAGCTATGCTAAAAGTGCTATCGCCAGACCCGGAGATCTGGATTCAAAAACGGTAAAACTCAACTTATTAACTCTGGGGGAGTTGGAGAATGAGCCTATTTCCAAAAAAAGTGGAGTGTTCCTTTAAAATTTTAAAGTTAGCTCAACTTTTTTTTTTTTTTTTTTTACAGTGTACTTAATGCACTTTAATTGTGCAGAAGTCCAATTAAAGACTTAGTATATTTAATTGTGCTAAAGTGGAATATTACACCATAAATATTATGCATTTAAAGACTGATATTATTCAAATATAATGCAATCCTCATCAAAAGTGACATTAAAAAACATTTTAGGCTTATTATTAATAAACGGGCATTGTGCACACATCCAAATAAAGTTTTTAATAAAAATTAGTGCTGTCAAACGATTAATCTCATTCAAAATAAAGGTTTTTGTTTACATAATATATATGTGTGTACTGTGTATATTTATTATGTATATATATATATACACACACACACACACACGCATGTATATATATGTCCGAAAAATATGGTACGTTTATATATTAAATATATTTATATGTGATATAATTTATGTAAATACATAAATATTTTCAAAATATATGCTGTATGTGTGTCTTTACACACACACACACACACAATAAATATACACAGTACACATACATAGTATGTAAACAAAAAGTTTTATTTTGAATGAGATTAATCGTTTGACAGCGCTACTAAAAATATAATTATTTTCAGAACTTTTTTTTTTTCAAACAGTCTGTGGGGTAAAATGGGCAATTACTGTAGTTATTGTGTTTTGAACATCAAATCCTTTGTTTTCCCATCAAATGTATTCTAGTTAAATAAAAATATTTATGGATATTTATATTTAAAAATTACCTCAAGTTAGCATCAGGTAGCTAGTTAGCATCAGCTAACAATATGTTTCAAATAATTTTGTAATTCATAATTATTGATTATATTCTTATATATTTTTTAATTTTAAGCTAAAACTGCCTGTATTTTACTGTAAAGGTTTAAAGCAAATTGCTTTGTCAGACAGGGGGGCATTTCACCCCACCCTTGGTACAAATTAAATTTTTGTTAAAAACTAATTTTTCATGCTTTTATATATATATATATATATATATATATATATATATATATATATATATATATATATATATATATAATTTTTGTCATTGTCACAAAAACTATAATAACTTTTCTGAACACATTTAACTTTTGTTTGACAGAAAAGAAAAATTACCTTCGAGTTATCTGTCAGTAAATATGTTCATAGATTTGAAGTATACTTAGTATGAAATAAATGTATTTTAAATACATGACTTTTTTTTTATTTTTTTTTTTTACTAGGGTTCACACGGCAGAGCAAACCCAGGGTGTTTTCACCAATCCGGGTCAAATTTCATCTTTTAGTTTCACTTCCTAGTTAACATGGAAGGTGCGGAACCAAGTAAACAACACTCAGCCTTCGCAGAGTCACACTCTTTCGTTTTCTGTTGAGATGACCACGCTTTCCTAAAACACAGCTCTATATCGCGACCGTAAACCCAATCTCGGAGAACGTTCGCTGATTTTTCGCCTCAGACACCGACAGCGACGCGACTTCTGACCGCATGTCTGCGAAGGAAGAGCCCGGGCCGATGGTCTCGCGCTAAGCAGGTAAAAATGGGCTCGTGCACGAGTGAGGGGTCTCACCTGAGGCTGCTGACGTCACACCGCGAGCTGCTGGTGGAGCAGGTGAAGAACACGCAGTGTATTCTGGACAACCTCCGGATGAACGGCTTCATCTGCACCGAAGACATCGAGATCATTCAGCGCAGCACCACCAAAACTGACCAGGTACAACACTATTACTATATCAGCCGGTTATACAGCCCAGGTGCAGAGAGAATGAGAAGCGCACGTCCAGAATATACTTAAAGTGCTCTATTTTCGCGCTCTAATTTTGTGTTTAGTATAGGATACTAATATGATTCTTTAGTAGGCCTACTTCTACTTCTTAAGTGTGCTCAAGTGCACTGTTGGGGAGCAACTAGTTACATGTAGCCTAACTAAATTACCTAATTTAATTACAAAATAAAGATAGCCTAATTGTAATCAGTTACAGTTACTGAGAAACATGTGCAATTAAATTACAGTTACTTAGGAAAACGTTACGGATTACAAAGGGGGTTGCATCTGAATTTACACACACACACACACACACACTGCATTGCCTGCTCTAAAATGTTTAGGACACATTTACTATTCTGGTTTATCTATATGCTTTATTTTTTAAGATCAACTTTTTTAGATGCAACTTTTTTTTCTGTCATAGTTGTGCAAAGGCTTGATTTCAAAAACTGCATCATAGCTACTAAACTGTTTCTTGTTATGGTTTTAAATCTGTGTTTAACCTCAGAATGATCTCAAAGCAAGTCTGATTTTGTGGTGGCTGTCCCAAAACAGCACAGTTGAGTTCAAAATTAGTGCATGAAAATATAGCACTTTAAGTACATTATGGAAGTGTACTTTTTTTAACCTGGGAGCCTATCAGTATAATACATAAGTATATAAGTACCATGCAATTTATGCAAACTTACAGTATATACCTTCAAAATATAGTGCATGTATGAACTCCTAACATTATTTAAACAGGGTTTCTGCGAGCCTTAAAAGGTCTTAATTTGCCCTTTCGCAACTAAAAGCCATAGAAAGATCCTCATTCAGAACAGAAAGTCTTAAATTCATGATATTGAATGTTGCATGCACTGATAAAAATGAATATCTTCTACTGTATTTTTATCTTGTTTTCCAGTACAAACATCTATCATCCTTAAATTAAGATGCATTCACTTTTGTTTTCTGAGAAACTGATCAAAATGAGTTTATGCTTAAAACAAGAATATCTGCTGTCAGAAAACCTCGTTTTCTCTTTAAATTATGATGATTTTTCTAAGGCAGATGTTTGTTGTTGGTTTTAATGATGCTCAAGTAAATGCATCTTTGTTAAAAAAAAATAAAAATTAATAATAATAATAAAAATAATACTCTTTAGACATTTGCACTGGAAAACAATACAAAAATTCTGAAGAAGAACACCCTGTTAAATGTATATATATATCTCCTCAATATATATTTCATAATCAACTCGCCTCATTTTTGGACACGCAGGTTCGCAAAATCCTGGAGCTGGTTCAGAGTAAAGGAGAGGAGTGCTCAGCATATTTCGTACATGTTCTTCATGAAGCATATGATGCTTACATTGATCTGCGGCCTTGGTTTGAAGACATTCAGTACAAACCATTAGACACTATAAGTGCCATACCAGTGGTTAACACAGACCCCAGTGAGTATTTTCATTTAAAATAACATATGTGACCCTGGAGCACAAAAGCAGTCTTAAGTCGCTGGGGTATATTTGTAGCAATAGCCAACAATACATTGTATGGGTCAAAATTATCGATTTTTCTTTTATGCCAAAAATCATTTGTATATTAAGTAAAGATCATGTTACATGAAGATATTTTGTAAATTTACTACTGTAAATATATCAAAACGTTTTTGATTAGTAATATGCATTGCACAGAACTTCATTTGGACAACTTTAAAGGTGATTTTCTCAATATTTTGATTTTTTTGCACCCTCAGATTCCAGATTTTCAAATAGTTGCATCTCAGCCAAATATGGTCCTATCATAACAAATATCGAAATCTATATATATATATATTGTATTTGATAATATTTGACTGAGATGCAACTATTTGAAAATCTGGAATCTGAGGATGCAAAAAAAATAAAAACTAAATAAATAAATATATATATAATTGAGAAAAATCGCCTTTAAAGTTGTTCAAATGAAGTTCTAAGCAATGCATATTACTAATCAAAAATTATGTTTCGATATGTTTACGGTAGGAAATTTACAAAATATCTTCATGCAACATGATCTTCACTTAATATCCTAAAGATTTTTGGCATAAAAGAAAAATGGATAATTTTGACCCATACAGTGTATTGTTGGCTATTGCTACAAATATAGCTGTGCTGCTTATGACTGCTTTTGTGCTCCAGGCTCACATTTTACAAATACAGAAACCATGAAATGAAAAGTCCAGATGTTCATAATTTGAACAAAAGGTTTTAGTCAGATTATTGGCATGTCATACTGTAGGACACTACATTTATGCACTTGAATATTTATGACAATATTCTGGTGCACTAATATTTTCGCATCTTTGCAGTTAGCAAGTACTGTGAGAAGCTGAGATACGAGCTGGGAAGAGACACTCAGTTCATCACGTCGTACTCGAAGAGCGAGGAGACGCCGCTGGAGGATCTCTACACGGACACTCAGATGGAGCTCTTCAACGACAGAGGCGAGAGTTTGGGATACTTACAGAGTCTGGATGAGCTTCTTGGAGACCAGGGAGTCTTCAACCAGCAGGCCGAGACCATCTTCATCACCGGCGACGCTGGCGTAGGCAAATCCATCGTTCTTCAGAAGCTGCAGAACCTGTGGTCCAGAAGGGAGCTAAAGACTCGCGCCAAGTTCTTCTTCAAGTTCAGATGCAGGATGTTCAGCACCTTTAAGGAGACGGACGAGATCTCGCTGAAGGATCTGATCTTTAAACACAACTGCTATCCGGACGGCGACCCCGATAACGAAGTCTTCGCCTACATCTTACGATTCCCAGAAACGGTGCTTTTCACTTTTGACGGATATGATGAAATCCAAACGGATTTCGACTTGGATAACGTGCCGGAAACGGTTTCCCCGGAAGAAAAGACCCGTCCGCTTTTGCTTCTCATGAACTTGCTTTGTGGAAAACTGCTCAAGGGTTCCCGGAAGATTCTGAGTGCGCGAAGTGGCACGGAAGTCCAAAGCAGAGTGATCCGGAAGAAAGTCTATTTGAAGGGATTCTCGCCTGAAAACCTGAAGAGATACACGGCTTTGCATTTCCCAGAGAAGGAACACAAGACAATGGTGACCGATCAGCTGGACGCCAATCCTCACCTCTGCGGTCTTTGCTCCATCCCGTTGTTCAGCTGGATCATCCTCAAGAGCTTCAAGCATCTTCATTCGGTGTATGACAACTTCGAGTTGCCGGATTCTTGCATTACGCTCACAAACGTCTTCTTGCTTCTTTCCGAGGTCTTTCTCGGACACTCGATTGCACGGCCTGGACTTTTAAAACGGAGTACGAGGTGTCCAGCGGAGACCTTTAAAGCTGGTGAGCGGAATCTTTCGGCTTTCGCTCGACTGGCCTTGCATGGTCTCGAACGCGGTGGACTTGTGTTCAGCATGGAGGAAGTGATATCCAGTGGATTAGAAGATGAAGACCTTCAGTTTGGGTTTCTGAGGCCTGCTTCGCATTACGATGGATGCGGAGGCTCAGCAACCTTCGAGTTCCTCCACGAGACCCTCCAGGCCTTCTTAGCGGCGTTTTCACTGGTGCTCGACTCCAAAATCACTCCTGAATCTATTCTAAGGTTCTTCTCCAAATGCGAATACAAGAGGTCGTCGCATTTCTCCTGCTTGCCTTGTCTGGGAAAGCCGAGACCTAGAGATAAAGACCCTTTCCAAACCAACTTCCAGTTCGCCAATTTATTTTTATGCGGCCTCTTGTCTAAACCCAACGCGCCGCTTCTGGAGCATCTCGTTCCACCGGCGTTATTGAAGCAAAAGCGGAAGATGCTCAAGTCTTATCTGTCCAACAGCGTGAAGACGCATCTTAAAGGCCTTCCTCGTTATCCATCCACAGACATTGATGGCGACAAGGTGCATGCAATGCCAAACTTCTTGTGGATGCTGCGGTGCATATTTGAGACGAACAGCGAGGACGTTGCCAAGATGACGGCCAACGGCATATCGGCGGAGTACATTAAGATCGCCTTCTGTAACATTTACTCGGCCGACTGCAGCGCCTTGAACTTTGTCCTCCACCATCGTAGGAAGCACCTAGGAGTCGACATGGACAATAACAACATCAACGATTACGGCGTGAAGCAACTGAGACCATCTTTCAGCAAAATGACGGTAGTAAGGTAAGAAAAGCCAGGCAGGGTTGGGCTTTACCCAAAACATACACAGCTTGCATGCAGAAGAACTAATGAAGTTCCTACGTTTCGGCTGAACTGGGTAGTAACCCCCATACATGACATCTGGATTACGTAATCAGATTCCCAAAATTGGTATCACTTTATTTTAAGGTGTCCTTGATACACATGTACTTACTATTATAATAACAACGACAAATTATGCATAATTACATGCAAATAAATCTAAGCCAAATCCTAATCATATAGTAAGTACATGTAGTTAATTAATAAAGTGTATCCAAAAAATTAAGTACTTATAATTAGATTAAAATCTATTTTAAAATTCTTTTTTTGCTGATTACAAATTCACACAATAGCAATAAATTATTCAGAGTTTGATTCTTCTTTATCTTTCTAAACTCGTAGCTACTGCTTAATACATTCAGAAAATCTCACAAAAGATTTCACCAGCCACTAATCAGGCGGCTGTAATTATATTTAAATTTTAAGGAGCATTATCTCAAAAATTCATCATTGCATCGACTACTGCTGAACGCATTCATTATTATTTAATTGATTGTTTTGTGTTCTAACCATGCATTACTATGTCTTTCAAACATATTAAAATGCACAAATTCACGTTTTCTCTTATTTACATGTAATGCTGGGATTCTCAAACGTTTGTCATCTGAACATCTTTCACCTAATATATGCACTTGAAATGCTATTAAAATTATCATTTTAATAATTAAGTATCACATGTTCACGTTTCCGTGACGCTGGTCACACGCCATGCAGGTAAACAAATAAAAAGTGTTTGATTTTGATTGATGTTATTTAAAAATTGGCTTTTCATTAAACTCACTAACCCCTGCAGTTCCTTAACGAACCCCAGATTGGGAAACCTTGATATGTTTAATGCAGAACATGCATTTTCCTTCTCTTTGTAGTTTTATATCAATATGGTACAAGGTTATCCTGTTTAAATCAATGTGATAACTGAGTTCGGTCAGAAGTAAACTAACAGTAATCTGATTATATTACGTTAGTAACCACAGTTCTTGTCATGCAATTTGGAATCAGTAACAGACTACAATTAGTAAGTAATCTACTTTCAGGTTTTGCGTGAATCAGCTCACGGACAGCAGTATTGAGGTTCTGGCAGAGGAACTCATCAGACACAAAATCATTCAGGTCTTGGGGTGAGTTCATCCGTTCATCTTTATTATGTTGTCAGGTTTTATTTAGACCTCATTCTACCCTCTTTTCTTTCCATTTACAGTCTTTACAAAAACTACATCACAGACGTCGGAGCCAAACTAGTAGCAAAGATTATTGAAGAATGTCCACACTTGAAGGTTGTCAAGTAGGTATCTCTTGTATGTTGGTAATGGAAGAATCTTTACCTAATATATGAAAATCTGCTCTTTTAAAAATGTTTAAACACATGGCATTAAAAAAATCTTTATTGATAGACCATGTGGTCAACGTTTTGACTTTTTAACCACATGATCTTGTCATTACATATTTTTTTTTGTTTGTTTGTTTTGAATGGACTGCAGCTTATAAAACATTACTCCAATGTGTGCATGGTTTGGGATTAAAAATGGATTGCAATGCTTTCCAGATGATGCACACTTTAAAACGACTTGTAAACGCACACATTCTCACAGGGTATGCAGAATGCATAGTTCATCATTCGTTTGTTTGCCATAGGCTCGGCTGCAACAACATCACAGGTGCGGGTGGGAAATACCTGGCCAGTGCAATTCACAAGAGCAAATCTATCTTTGATGTAGGGTAAGAGTATGCACTGGAATAATTAGACCATACCTTTAAAATGATGCCAATGGCATTCCTGTTTTGAGTGTTTTTAAACTGAATTTTACAGAAATGATTCAAAACTGTGGTTTGGTGACATTAAATGAATTTGGGTGCAGAATGTGGGGAAACGCCATCGGAGACGAGGGTGCAGATGCATTTGCGGAGGCCCTGAAGAATCACCCCAGTCTGACCAACCTCAGGTAAATCTTGCACATCATGACTCTCCTGTCTCCATTCTGAGGCATTCAGCTGTCAGATAAAGAACGATTGCTCGTTCGCTCTGAGATTGATTATTGCATTGCTGTTTAGTCTCTCTGCCAATGGCATTACGTCTCACGGTGGAAGAAGTCTGGCAAAAGCGCTGAAGGAAAACACAAGCCTTCACATCTTCTGGTACGACTGGATGACAATTTCTCATGCATCTGAAAAAATAAAACCTTTTAATTATAATGCATCCCAGATGCATTCTTATTTAACATGCTTGTTTTTCAGGTTGATACAGAACAAAATCTCTGATGATGCTGCGTCAGACTTTGCGGATGCCTTCAGGTTCAACTCTGCTCTGACACATCTGATGTATGACCGAATATACCTCATTATTTCAGTAATGCACAGTAATATCTGTTTCACATATCTGGCATGTGCAGCATGTAAATGGTGCATGCTCATTTTGGTGTCTGATTTAAAAGTTTACAATATTCACAAATAGTGCAAATGCAATGATGCAAATACTACTTTTTTTGCTGCATCGAGCATGCTTTGCTTGACAAAAATTGCATGAAAATACATTAAAGGAAATAACCTCAGAAAGCTCAATGCATGTCTGCTGCAGATCTAAACATACATGATGCATGGTAATTTATTAGCTATTAGATCAGGATATCATTTCTATTTTGATCAACTACAGTATATGCACTTCAGCTCTGTATGCACGATATATTTGCTCTGACGGATTGAATAATCCATTCTAATTACTCTCTATAGGCTAATAGAAAACGAGTTCACCATTAATGGAGCCAAACAGATGTCCGAAGGCCTGATTAACAACACTACACTGAAGGAAGTCAAGTAAGATATGCTATTCGATCCAAAAACTAGAGTTTGCATCATTTTAATGGCATAAAAGATTATTCTGCTTTAGTTTAGCCAGATTTTAAAGCATTGTATTATTCTTTGCAATGAAGGCAATCTCTTAATGCATTGCGACAAGCTCCAGCAAAGATGGTGGTTGAAGTGAGAGAAACTTAAACGAAAAATAGGGATAAAATGACTCAATATACTACAATACAAATCAACAATTTTACCCAGTATTGATGTGTGCAATGCATTATCACATTAACTTTCAAACTCAATTGAAATCTGTTGAGTATGGTAGCCTATGCAGATTTTTACAATTCACTCACTAATGAGGCGTCACGTTACAAGGCAGCTCACTAGGTTTCAGAACAGCCCTAGTTTTCCCTCTGAACTAACCTTACGTGAGCAGATCAGGGTTTCACACATTTCCTGATTCATTCACAGTATTAAAGGAGACCGGGTTTCTGAAGAAGAAGAACGAGACTTTGAGGGGGACAAGAGGCTTCGCTTCCACTGAGAAGAACCAGTAAAACACGTGATTTGAGAAAATAATCCGCGTTTAAAAGAAGGAAGTTGGTGTCATACCACAGACACTGGTATACTTCAGCAACAGAAGCACCATTGGCTGTGAAGGCAACACAGATTCAAAACTTTCAGGTTTATTACCACACCTCTGACGCGAGTTTCACACTGAAGCCAGAACAAACACATTTACATGAAACTCTTTGGTAATACTTGATGGCCTTTTTAGGGATGCACCGATACTGATACCGATACCGATACCGATACCGATACCGCGCTCCTGTACTCATAAAAAAAAAATACCAAAAGCCGCTTATGCTCAGTGTGTTCAGATAAAGAAACATCGTCAACAGAGCAGAATGGCGTTATTAGACATCAAGGAGGTCATTACGTACATAATTACATGTACGTAATTAATATAATGTTAACATTTACATTTAGTAGACAGTTATCAAAAGCAACTTACAAATGACGACAATAAAAGCAATCAAAACCAACGAGAGCAATAATATGGAAGTGCTAATGTGTTAAGTGCTAAAGTGCGCGCACACACACACACACACACACACACACACACACACACACTAGTGCTGTCAAACGATTAATCGTATCCAAAATAAAAGTTTTTGTTTGCATAATGTGTGTGTACTGTGTATATTTATTATGCATGTATAAATACACACACACAGTATTTTATTTTGAAAATATTTACATTTATATTCATATAATTTATATTATAAATAAATATATTTAATATATAAACAATTTTTCTGAAATGTATACATGCATGTGTGTGTATTTATGTATACACATTATAAATATACACAGAACACATTATGCAAACTTTTATTTTGGATACGATTAATTGTTTGACGGCACTAAAAATATATATTTCATAAAAGATATATATATATAGCTTTAAATGCTTTTAATCTGAATCTAGGGTGTTGCAAAATTATATTGTAGTCTGAGAAAAAGGATATTAATTTTGATATTGATTACAATTAACAGTGCTAATAAATTAGTGTTTTTAAAGATGTAACTAAGATATAAATGACAGCAAAGGTAACTTAAATGAAAAAAATGAAATGAGCATGCATAATTGAATATCTAATATCATTTGAATCAACTGATCAGTCGATCGATCAATCAATCAATGCAAGTTCTGTTAAAATAAAAAAAATTGATGTTAAGCATTGAATATTGCCGTCTGTACAGCTGAAGTGTAAGCAAAGCATGCGTGAGCTCGTCGAGTGAACATCTCTTTCTCAGACAACACTGGAGCGACTGTAGTTCAGTCGAATGTGTCAAAACAAGCAAGTAAAACAATGCAAAAGTTACTAATTGATGGCAGGAGAGAGACTTCTGTTGCATGATCTTGCGGTTAACACTAATAAAGTACTTAGAAATCATTAACAGACTATTAGTTTATAGTTAACTGTGGTTAATACATTAGAGGCTATACAAATAATGAGTTCTTCATTCATTATCACTGTAATTAATGCAGTTATTGTTTAATTAGCTCATAGTAAAAAAAACAGTTAATTGGTAATAAGAAGTGAATAGCTCTCACTTTAGATTAAAAATGTGCTTCAAACCAACCTTTATTAAACATTAATTGCATTCAAATGAATGGTTTCTTAAAATGTTTACAAATGTGTTCCGTGACGTGAGAACTATTTATGGTTAATAAGTTGTTAAAGCATTACTAACTCTTTACATATGAGCTAATTGAACAATAATAATTTGGTTAATTACAGTGACAACAAATGAAGAAGTCACTATTGGTATAGAGTCTATTAATGTATTAACCACAGTTCATAAACTATGAATGAACTATAAACTAATATTTTGTAAGTTCTTTATAAGTGTATACTTATTATAGCGTTACCCATTTATTTTAGACGTCAAACCTAAAACTTTATTCGAAGCAAACGTGAAACTCAATACGTGTTTCCCTCATTGTGCATCAGTACAAATGTGTGCATATTTTGGGTTTTCTACCCAATGTTTTTACAAATTACAATTGCAATGAAAATACATGTATGGTATCCGCAAGTACCAAAAATGAAAGTAGGCTATCGGTATCAGACTCGTTCTGGAAAGTGCTATCGGTGCATCACTATTTTTAATGCATTAATTGTGACCCTGGACCACAAAACCAGTCTTAAGTGTCAATTTTTCAAAATTGAGATTTATACATCATCTGAAAACTGAATAAATAATCTTATGATAGGACAATATTTGGCCGAGATACAACTATTCGGAAATCTGGAATCTGAGGGAGCAAAAAAACCTAAATATTGAGAAAATCACCTTTAAAGTTGTTCAAATGAAGTTCTTAGCAATACATATTACTAATCAAAAATGAAGTTTTGATATTTACAGTAAGAAATTTACAAAATATCTTCATGGAACATGATCTTTACTTAATATCCTAATGATTTTTGGCATAAAAGAAAAATCAGTAATTTTGACCCATACAATGTATTTTTGGCTATTGCTACAAATATACCCCAGCGACTTAAGACTGGTTTTGTGCTCCAGGGTCACAATTATGCCTCGTAATGTACCTTATAATGCATTACAAGCATAATTACAATACTTTGTTCATTGTTACAAAATGCACAACAAACAACCAAAGAATGCAACAAGGAATCTGCAAATATAATGCATTTTAACTTTGGTTACAGATATAATGAAGACATTATGAACGTGCTAATAATGCATTATACATAAAAGGCATCAAGTGTTATCAGGATTTTTAATATATTTTGCATATGTATTTGCTCTGAAAAGAGCCACACTTGAACACTTATAACGCTGCTTTTATCAATCGGAGAAATTATTTCACGCGTTCAGTCACTGTACTAAAGATGATTAAAAACATTGTAATCTCACACATGCAGACAGAAGGACATCCAGACAAGCATGTAAAGATCTGTGCTTCAAAAGATTTTGCTTTTTTTAATCTCAATATCTCTGTACAATTTTTTTTTTACACATGTGGAATGTTACAATATCTCTAAATCATTAAAAAAAAAAAACACATTTTATGATCATCCTGGTGGCCACTGTTACCCTTTCACATCGAGATCGAACAACATACAAGTTCCTGTTCTCTTCAGGAAGTTAACTTGCGTAACTAGTTCCTCTCGACTGCTGTAAAGATGGAACTAGATCAGACAGATCGTTACCTGATGGAGTTTGGTAGCATATTAAACAAACAAACAAACAGAAATGACACTCAGTCTTTTGTATAAAAAGCTTTGATTGACAATCAATCACGGATCCGGTCGGATGCATCAGGCTCAGATCTGCTGGAAACAGAAGTTTGCACAAAGCAGCAAAACATGGATTTATTATTTACCTAAATTATCTCTCGTAAAAGAAGTTTTGCAAATGATCTGGTAAGGCTTTTTAAAAAATAGTGGTGTTTCCCATGCAACATGTGGCATCTCTTCTCATATGACCAGAAAACCTGCTGTAATGAAGCGGACGTAGACTTGCATTGAAACCGCCGTCAACCTACATGATTAGCAGCATTTTAAAGCTATTATGGCACTTTTGATATGCCAGGACGACTACGGTAATACTCTGAAGTCCAATTCAGCTTCTGACTATAGTCCACAGGTCAAATTCAACACAGCTGACCAAAACCAAGCCTTCTGATAATCTCAACCGCATAAGGCTTTACTTGAGACTGGGAACGAGTGTAATGAGTGTAAATCTCTAACCAAAAAAAATTAAAAATCCCTTGTTGAATCTGTGATTAGTAACTTTAAAAAACTAGTTAGCAGCGTGTCCGTCTGAAGCGTCGAGCCCTACTGGAGAACAACCACCTTTCTCCAAAAAATAACGTGGATGTTGAGAAAAGCAGCTGAAATGTGACCCAGAGTGTGTTTATGATATCAATCACACACACGCCGTTCTGACTCTATGGTTTACATTAAACAGATTGAGAAAATGGTGATAAAATCCCAAAGATCGTAAGAGAATCAAACCCTGTTCCAGCAGCTACAGGTGAATTTAAGACAGTCGCCTGAATCACATTTATTTAAAAAGCATTATATTTCACAAGAAGAAAATGGTCTTTGTAGGAGCATTAAGATTTGTGACTTATTTTCACAACAATCGGACACATTTTGCATCAGTGCTGTAATGCATCTGAACATTTTGCTTTTGAGTTTTCCTTTTTGTTTTTTAAATTATTTCCAGTGTTTATACTGGAATACAATGATTTTTAAAATTTAAATCAGCATAAATTAAGAGCAGTACAACATACTACAATGATGTATAAATACTGTGAGAAGAATGTGTAATTGTCATGAAAGTATTTGACAAATCTTAATAATCCTGAGAATTAATTTCCTTGATTTAAGGTGAAATATGAGAATCATTTGGCCTGATGGACGTTCATGTGTCATCATATGTTTGTCTCTCGATGCACGTACAATGCGTTTAAACATGAAAGAGCCCTAAATGACGTCACGTGACACATCACATGACTCTACAGCTTCCAGGAAATGCTGAAGAGTGAGTCACACAAAACCTGCCAATCACAAAATCAAAAGAAATTAGTTATATTTTGCATAAAGAAAAAAAGAAATGCATTTTAGGACCCTTGAGAAATTAGCATTTACTTTTTTTTATATATATATATATATATATATATATATATATATATAAGACATTATTCAAATAGTAATGCATTTATCATAGTAGTATTTTTGTTGCCATTAAAATTCTGATTTAAAATTTAACTTTTGAGTTCTTTATTATTCTCGATTAAAAAAAAAAAAAAAAAAGTATAAATTAAAAGCAGTACAATAAATAATTTAAATTGTATATTATTTAAATTGTAATATACTTAATCACAGTAGTATTTGTACTGCCATTAAATTATGCCGATTTAAATGCAAATTTTACTTCTGAGTTTTCCTTTTTTTATTATTCTCAGTGATGATTTTTGGAATACAATGATTTTTAAAATTTAAATCCACATTTAAGAGCAGTACAGTTAATATAGTACACAACTAATACTGAAGGAGTAAAATTGTAGGTATTTATTTAAATTGTAATGTATTTACTCATCATGGTAGTATTTGTTGTACAGCCTTTCAATTTATATAGTATATTTATATAATGTAATTAGTTTACATAAAATCAGCAGTACAGTGAATATCATTAATTTATTAAATTGTATCGTATTTACTCATCATGGTAGCATTTGTTGTACTACCATTAAAATTATGCATATTTCAATAAAAATAATTGCATTATATTAACCCCCCCCCCCTAAAAAACTTAAATTTTCTTTATGCAAAATATCATTATGTATTTTTTTGGATGAGATTCACCCTACATAAAGAGACACAGAAGTCAGTCATGTGTTGAATTAAGGCCCAGATTTGTCAACACAAATAAAACATGATGCACTTGCATAAATGATCTTAAGACGGTGCAGACGTCATGTGACAGGCTACAGTGAATCTTGATCCGTTAGCACAGATATTGCTACGAGACTCCAGATGCATGGGACATGCATTCCTCCATCCGGGAAGAAAGAGAGAGAAAAAAACGGCTGCGCCACCGTTACGAAAGACAGGGCACTTGTCAGTATGGCTCAGGGCCGACCCGAATCAGGGCTCACGTCCCGTCACATCCAGGCGTCTTTCTCAGAGTCCATCGAAACGCAGCCGCCGCTTCGGCCCGTGGGATCTGAAAATTAAGGCACTGAGAGACAGTCCCATTTCCCAGAGAACAATCCACTGCGATCGTCTGATAATTATCCACACGGTCAGCTGACCCTGAGTCCGGCCAATCAGAGACACCAATGAAATGAACTTCCTAAGATCCGCCTTCTTCACCATTCCTGATTGGACAATGGTGCGCTGGAGCAGAAGCTCTCGACCGCCGCTGGGGTTTCTGTTGGACTGTGATGTGGAAAGAGTTTCCCTGAATGAGTTTTGGCACGCTAGGGTTTATATGGCGACTAGGGAGGGCCGTGCTACGAGAAGAGAGGGGCGTTCGGCGATCAGGCCGTCCCGAGACCAAAGTCACAGTGTCTATGAGGAGGAAGAGAATTCACATTGCGGCGCTTCTCACGACCAGGAGGCTGGAGACATCAAACAAGGCAGCGATTAAAGAGTACATTCAAAATACACATTTAAGTGTTTATTTTATTGCACTTTATCTATGCGTGTCTGTAGATTTCAATTACAATTCATATCTTTAAACATTGCGAGTTTCTTTTTCCGTTTCAGCATCACTTACATTCACCAAACTGAACAGTTTTATTCCTATCTATATTCTGAAAGGTTTTACTGAGAGGTTTGTTCAGATTTATACAACATTTTACTCCTAAAAACATGCATTTTTTTCTGTCTGTCTGTTGTTGACAGTATTTTCTGATTTATGGGGTGATAAGATAAATCCAAAATCCCTTTTGGAAAAACCTTCAGTATTTCAACAGAAATAAAACTAATTTTGAACCGGTCTTTATCCAATGTTCAGATTTATGTTCTGGAAATATATGCAAATTAGTGCATATTTAAATAGATAATGATTCATTTGCATATTTAAACATAACATTTCTGAAAATGTGTGATACAAAAAAACATTTGCATTCCTAATGCAATCAAGCAACTGGTAAAGTATGGTGAAATCTGTTTTTACCCTCTTCACCTGTGAGTTCTTGCCTCAAAATAAAGAGATAAAGAGTTTGAGTCTTTAGTTTTGAAATCTAATGTATTTTCAAAATGTGCAGCTGTTTTTACAGATTTCACACATTCGTTTATGAATCATTATCAAATTAAAAAGTAAACGAAGTATAATATATTCGTAATATGCTGATTTGTGTAGTACCATTTTAATTTTTTTTCTTCAAAAAGTGTAATATCATGAACTGTAATATTACCATGATATTAAACTACAGCATCTGCAATGCATTTAACCTCTATGAGACATTACACTAACAAGTCATTTAACGTGTGCTGAGGAATTAAATAAAAAATGACCCAGGCTGAAAAGAAATGTCAATTTTGATTTAAAAACACATGCATTTAAATGCCACAAAAGTGTATTAGACCTGTAATAAGTCACTAATATATGCATATGTTTGTGAATGTGTGTGTGTGTTACCTGTGCAAAGGTGCGAGAGGCGTTGTTTAATCTGAAGGATGTTCAGGACACGATCGGTTCACTTCAAACCACTCATCAATACAGCTGGAGGAAAAGCAGAATTACTGTAACAGAACAGACTCACGTCTCTCTCACACACACACACACACGAGCAGCTTTACCCTTTGTGATAGATGCAGAGGCAGGGCAGGCGTGCGATGGTGTCTCCCTGCACCAGCTCCTCCAGACATATTGCACATTCTCCTGCGTCCTTCGACAAGACATCCTCTGAGAAAACACAACGAAGAACAACCCAAATTAGCCACAGAGTCTGAGTCTGAACACAATCTGGAGAGGTTGTGGGTAATTCATGAATCAGGATTTGCAAAGAACTTACATATTTTCAGTCGTATGTGATTACTGGAAAAGGAAATTATTATTTTATAGTTAAAAATCCTTTTATAGTGATTATACTCCTAAAGAGCCATTACTAGCTGATGAAAAAAAATTAGAGGTACTTAATATGCTGATTTGATGCTCAAGAAACATTTCTGATTATTATCAATGTTGAAAACAGTTGTGCTGATGAATATTTTTGTGGAAACCGTGATGCATGTTTCATGGATGAAGCCCAACATGTGGAAGCAAAAGCATCTTTTATAAATGAGCAGAAGGTGGCGCTGAAGATCTATTTTTCTCTGACTCGTTCCTGACATGCAGGAGCTGCTGTTTACATGCAAGAACAGAGTTCAACTCATGCATTTCAGCAGGCAACGAGATGTTCAATGAGAAAAAGACTGTTCAAGAAAAATGTAGTTTCATGTAGTGAATTAACTGGATGGTGAGAAGTGGCTGTGTATGAAGGTGGCAAAGGTAAGAGCTAATATCTTGAGTTCAGTAAGTCTGGTGTTTGTTGGCAGAGACACCTGCGGCCCTTCACATGACTCATACGAGGATTTACACAAACACTGATGGCCCTGCAGTGGGAGGAGCCTATCATTCACACTGCTGAATATTCATGAGATGAGTGACTCTGCTTTATAAGCTAGATCTGCATTAATTGAAGGAACAGAGCTAAAGTTTGAGGCATGTTTAGGTTGTGGTATATTTAGGTTGAAATTAAATGCCCAACCACATTACAACCATTCACAACACCCTAACGACCACATAACACCCTGGCAACCACCCACAATACCCAACAACCACATTACAAACAATTCACAACACCTTAACGACAACATAACACCCTGGCAACCACTCACAACAACTCACAACGACCACATAACACCCCGGCAACCACCCACAATACCCAACAACCACATTACAACCATTAACAAAACCCTAACGACCACATAACACCCTGGCAACCACCCACAATACCCAACAACTACATTACAAACAATTCACAACGACCACATAACACCCTGGCAACCACAACACCCTAACGACCACATTACAACAATTCACAACGACCACATAACACCACCTAGCATGCATTCACAACACACTAGCAACCACCCACAACACCCTAACGTCCACATAACACCTTGGCAACCAACCCCAGCACCTAATAACCACAAAACATCACCCTGGCAACCACCCACAACACCCCAACAACCACAACACCTTGACGACCACTCTAAAATCTGTTAAACACTAATTTAAATTACTGGTTTACATGCACAGACAGACTTTGGCTGTTGTGTTGCACTTCATGCCATGCTTGCTTAAGATGCTGCACCAATTTAAAAAGTCAGTTCTTGAGTCTCCTGCTGCTTCATGAATCATGAGCACCAGCGCATGTTCTGATTCAGAGTCTGGTACATTGAACAGCACAGTTTCTCAAATCGATCAGATGAACGAGAGATCTCTAACATGAACTGTGGTCGACTGTGCGTCACTGCTGCTTTCCTCTGCATTTCAGTGACTGACTGAAAATCAATGTTCCTTAAAGACTAGAAACTGAGCAAAGGCTACAAAAACATGTGACACAAAACACTCTCAGTGGGGCATTACATTCGCTCTGCTTGTTCAGAGCAAAGCAAATAAACTTGAGAAAACTGAACAATTTGTGCTTAAACCCTCAGAGACCCACATTCATGAATATCCATTTCTCCTAAATAAACAAACACTGATTTCAATAACCAGGCGCTTCCTGAAAACACTCATGAGGGGAAGAAATAAAATGCATCATCGATATCAATGCTCGAGTCTCGAGGGTTAACTTAGCAAACACAGATCTTAATGCTCTAACTGGAAATGATCATCATCTTATGCTAATATGACTTGTAAAATAGCAGAGATTTGCCATTAGAGTTCACAGGGCTTCAGTGGGCACGATTTACACAGGAATAAACATCAAACCGAAGTGATCCGACACAAATCCCGACCGGATTAGAGTCGTAACGTTACACGGAGCGCAGCGGCTCATCTGTAAGGACAGTGACATCCTGAACTCTTAAAGGTACAGTGTGCGAATCGATCCTGCCTTCATAAAGATGACTTATTGATAGTTTTCACATGACGTCACACTCAACGCCCACCTGGAGGGCAAAACCAGGCTTTTTTTTTTTTGGTTTACATGAAAGGTGCACTAAGCAATTTTGAAAAACACTTGACCACAGCATCGGACCGAGTTCCAAAACACACTTGTAGCCAATCAGCAGTAAGGGGGCGTGTCTAGTGATGACAGAAGAGAGTGCTCAATTTGAGTGCACAGAATGGATATCAGCAGATTAACAATAGATAGAGAGAGATGGCATATTAAAAAAAAAAGAAAAAAAAAAAAAAAGGAAAATATTCAGAGAAAAAACATTAAAAAGAAGGGTTACGATCAGGCAAGAGGTAGGAGGTAAATATCGGAGCAGCTTTGGCCTGGAATCAGACAGCAGGTTGCGTTGTTTCCAAATATGTTTCTAGATATAAACATTGATGTCTATGGTTGATCAAAATCAAGCAAATCCCAGCTTTTGAAAGTAGCTGGTGTTTCAAATAATGTTTGTGTCGACTGCATTGTTTCTCCGCTACGTAGCGAAACAAAGTTATTTGTCATTTAATCATTCATTTAGGAGATTTGTTCAAAAACGCTGAATAATCCAGTAACGAAACAAGTGAGGTATTTATGAGTAAGTCATTGAATCATTCATTCAAACCACTTTCATAATTTTAATATTATAAATTGCTGTATTAAATATTTTATTTTAAAACATTTAAAAATGTTTAATCATTCATTTAAATCAATTAAACACTTAGACTGCAGCAATTAATATTTTGTAACATTGTTTCATTTAGTTCAGAATTGTGGGAGAATCACAATCTCTATTTGAGAAAAAAAAAATGGTGATTATCAATTTATTCAGAATCATGCAGCTCTACACTGTACCATTTAGTGCACTGCGTTCATATTGCGGGCTCATCTGCTTGCATATATAAAGTATGCGTCATCAATAAGGTGTGTGCTGAATTTGATCTTTTAATATCGGTTTTAAATACATTAAGGCACTTTAACATTTTATCGCACTGTTTAGTGCCTGAAATATTGCGGCGAGTGCTTAATATGGATTGCAAATGGCCAAAACTTGCATTTTGTTGACATAGCTTTGCTTTATTCTTTTGAGATGTGATGTAAATATTTGCGGCTTGGAAACAGATGGAAAATTGACAGGCTTGCGCTGCGGTTCTATGAATGTTCTGCCCTCCAGGTCTTCGAGCCGGTCACGTGACTGAAAGCCATGAATCGTTATTGTGGATACCTCAAGTAATCTCACATGCATTTCAGAAGAGATCTCAAACTGACTTCTGATTGCAGACTTTGAATCTCTCCACAGGTCACTGAATGACAACTATTGAGTCATTTGGGTCTGTATTTATTTCTAGAAATATCTAAATATCTGAAGGAAAAAGTAGTTTTTTTTGGTTTGGGAAAAGCAGTTCACAACAAAAATTCTCTTTATCTCGTGCATTTATGCACTACTTCATAAATTTTCATATTTAAATTAGATTCAAATGAGATGAAAATGCATGTATTTTTGTCTCAGTTCTGTACTGAAGCGCAGTATTCCTGTGATATTAAGGCTGTTTTGCTGAGTAATCTGCAGGGATGCGTATCAGGGCCGTGAATGTCGTTAAAGCGTGAGACTGTGACATCTGTGACACTCGCTGGCTAAAATAAACACAGCCATTAACGGTTACGTAATATCAGACGAAGCTTCCCGCTGCGGCCGGGTCACAGGAGATGGCCGATGACAGCGGCGCATGGACTCTGAGCGACTGACCGCATATGCACAGGGTCCAATTCCCACTGGGAACCTTCCAGATCTGGGAACACATGGAAAACACAGCAAACCCAGAGCTGAGCTGCACAGACTGAGTGAACCTCACCTGTCGGTCACAAATCTGCCTGAGTCAAAGTCAATTAATATGAAATTATGTGTCTTAAATATATAAGATGAGATGAAGCTCAATAAACCGGTCAATAACGTGTCTGGGTCATATTCACCCAAAATCAAAAAGGACAATGATGCAAAATCTAAGTTTCATAAAATTGAAGTACATTTAGCTGCAAACTTTAAATTAAAAATGAGAAAATCTGCCTTTAACTTGTGCAAAATAAAATAAAAATCTTTAAAAATATAAAAATCATAAAATCAATAAAAATGTTTAATTACCTCTGAGAAAATAGGAATTACAAAAAGAAAAACTGAAAATTTAAAACATCTAAAATGGACAGTTTAAATTATATTTGAAATATATAATTGGTTACATTATTTTCATTTTGTAATTCCTTTTCATGTGATTTGCCAGTAAATAAAAATCACTTCAGGGGATTTCTTTGCCCAAACATTTTAATGAGGAGGAGGAGGAGGAGGAGGAGGAGGAGGAGGAGGAGAAGAAGGAGGAGAAGGAGGAGGAGAAGAAGGAGGAGAAGGAGAAGGAGGAGGAGGAGGAGGAGGAGGAGGAGGAGGAGGAGGAGGAGGAGGAGGAGGAGAAGGAGTTAATTAAACACATTTAATAAATAATATATAATAAATAAATAAAATTAAATAATTACATTTAATAAATAATATATAGTGTAATAAATAACATACACAACACCAGTCAAAAGCTTGTACAGTGTGTATGAGGAACATGCATGATGCACACTTGACACTGCTACAAGCAATCAATAATAAAATTAAAATAAGCAAACTGTAGATCTAAAACCAAGATCATTTCAGGATAAGATCATGACTGCAGTTAAACTTTTGACTGTTGGTGCAGTTGAGAAACTCTTGAAGGCGACATGCCGTGAGTGAGTGAGTGAGTGAGTGAGTGACAGAGACAGAGAGAGACAGAGAGAGAGAGAGAGAGAGAGAGAGAGAGAGAGAGAGAGAGAGAGAGACAGAGAGAGAGAGAGAGAGAGAGAGAGAGAGAGAGAGAGAGAGAGAGAGAGTGAGTGAGTGAGTGTGAGTGTAAGCGGAGCTCAGCTGTGGTGTCGGTGACTCTGACACTGGTGGAATGTGGACTGAACTCGATCAGAACCGACAGACTCGTGACATCAGTGACCTTCAGAGAGTGACGGGAACAAACAGAGCCGTGGAGAGACAGTGTAAACATGAAAACACACACTGAGGCTGCACGTGCTGCAAACGCAAACACACATCAACATACACAAGCCCATCCATAACTTCCCTGAACATGAGCAAAGCTGTATCTTATGCAACCAGGAACTTCTCCATCGAGTTAAACTGATCTGAACTCACTGGAAACATCGGTCAGTGAAAACGAATGAATTCAGGTCAGTGTGAACGGGTCATTATTTTGCTCTTGTTCAGTCAGAAAGGGAAGCCTAATAATACTCGCTGCACAGAAATTTCAATTAAATAAAGACCAAATGAAAAATTATAAAAAAATAAATAATTCATTGTATTTTAGTATATTTACTCGATTACAGTAATAAATGATGTTCAAATGATGTTCAAAACACTGGAAAACTAAAATGCCTGTAATTTTTGCATCCATTGCTTGTTTTCCGCAATGGTAAGTCGCTTTGAATAAAATCTGCTAATTTAGGGGTGTGTGATATCATCATTTTTGATTGTAGACGATGAAAATGTCTCCAAGTTCTGCTTTTGAAGAAATATCGTAGTATCATGTTACAGCGCAGTCTATCTAGCTTACCTTTAAGTTACATACCAAGTTATCTTTTGCGCTAATACTGTCAAAACACACAGGGTTTACGTACAGTATAGACTCAGTTAGGTCTAAAATGAAAGTAAACAGTTGAGAGAAAACGAATGCGTGCCTGTATATAAGATGCATGCATTAAAAGGGATAGTTCACAAAGAATCGTGCAAAAAAAAAAATTGTGATATGATATTTTTGCCATTACGTCCACCCCTATGCTAAATGAATGATAAAAACGCATTACAGCCATGAGAAGGAGATTAATTATGAAAATTATAGAAATTATCTATAGTGGACAATTTCTTTATGGAATATATAAAAATACAAATTTTTCTGTTGATTTGGAGTATGACATGGACAATTTTCTTGGGATTTGTCAACAAGAACACACACAAAAAAAAAAAGATCACAGGAGGGGAATTTTTGGCCAACCATTTTTAAATGGGCTATTTTTGTCACTTTTAGTGAAATTATGCTCTGTTTAATTCTCCGTTATATGAAGTCAGTCATCTGTAAGCCTCTAGACACCAGTATTGGTTTCTGAAAAAACATCGTTGGTCGAGCTCTAATCTAATTATATCCATCAGCTGAAGCCTTTAAATAAGTGATTGAGAAGTGCAACTAAAAACAACCCTCAGCATCGAGTCTATCTGCGCTGGCAGATTTTCTTCTCCTTTTTCTTTTTGTGGTCTGTATCTACGAGAAAGATGAGTATTGATTACCGCTCTCTCTCTCTATCTCCTCCTCTCATCTCTGTTCATCCGGAGCATTTCTTCTGCTGATAAACCTCATCCACAAACCTACAGCTGCAAAAGCCGACCAAATGCAGCACAAAAAAAACAGAAAAACACCTAAAAAAAGACTTTCTGTAAGACCATTCATCACGAGTCACGTACAGTATGTTGATGAAGGCAGGCTCATGCATGTTCTGAGAGCGTGAGGAGGAGATCTTCACTGATAACACACACCTCATCTGAGAGAACACACGTGCAAAACAGCTTGAATCAGCACTTTCTCCAGTCTCACATGGACAAACAAGCTCACAACCTGCCGTTCACATGCAGCATCAGAGCGTTTAATCCTGTTACTTACAGCACTGACCACAACAACATTCAGAAACACCACAGATAGAACGGCACATGTACTGGAAGTGAAGAGTTAAAAATGAGTTCTAGAAGTGAACAAAACAGATTGTTGCAATGTATTTTAAAACAAAATACTATTTCAGCCTTTCGACTTTCATGTTTAATTTAATTGCTGTTTCTTTGTTTAAAAAAGTGAAATTTTCTTGCAACCTATCAATCATATCAATTTTCTCAGTGTATTATTTCAGAATTTTTGCTTAACTTCATGTTTAATTTATGGAAGGCCTTTTCCACCATAGGATAAAATAAAATAAAAAATAATAAAAATTAACCAACCTTCCCCCCCCGACCCCTCACACAATTAAGACTTCTCAGAAAATTCTCAAAAAAAAAAAAAAAAAAAAAAAGTCATTTGAGAATTCTAAATTTTACAATATTAACTCAGAATTTTGACTTTTTTCCCTTATAAATTTTTTTTTCAGAATTACTTTTTCCACAAATTGCATTAAAAAAAAATCTGAATTTTGAAATATAAACATTAATATTGTGAGAAACATTCAATTTTTTAAATTTTATGCCTTGGTGGAAACAAGCTTCCATGTTAAATTCAATGTGTTTGTTACTTGCCGTTTTCTGTGAAATTTACTAGCAATTTCTGAGTAAAAACTAATTCAATCCAACACCATTTTTTTTCAGTGAATAAAAAATGATTGCAGAAAGAGTATGTCATTTTATAGCAGAGGTGCCCAAAATATTGGGGGGGGGGGGCTATATTATATCCAACTATATATAATAATAATAATAATAATAATAATAATAATAATAATAAATAACCCTTTTTCTCAATGTCTTCCTTTGCATTGTTTCTTTCTTGTTTCCAAAAAAAAAAAAAAAAAAAAAAAAAAAAAAAAAAAAAAAAAAAAAAGAGTACTTGTATTGCATTTCAAAAGCAAAAATAAAACAAATGTTCAAACAAAAATGCAAATGCAAATGAAAAATGATGGTGTGCCCCGAGAACAGGAAGCAAACGTGGCTTGAACCGTGTTTGATCCGAGCTCACGTCAGACGGCCGAGTTAAAGGTCACAGGTCACTCGAGGTGAGGTTGGCATGGTTACGCTCTTCTCTACGGCTTAACAAATGAGCGCTTAACCCGGACTGAAGACGGGCTGCTGATGGAGGCCTGTGAACGCTACAGATCCTGTGTGGTAATTAACACGCCTCTGACGGATCACTGAGCAGGAGATCAAACCGTCCGGTTACCATCGTAACTGACCAGCGCTGCTTTCGCACATGTGCTCAGAAAGAACAGGTAAACAGACCACAGAAACTACAGATGAAACACTGAAACATACATAAAGTATTAAATATACAAACAATTTATTTCTAACTAATCTTGTATTTATAAATGGTTAAATACGAAAATTAAAACACAAAACAAATTTCCCAAAATAAGTAGATAAACATAAATAAATACATGACTAAATTAAGAAAACGATTTATGTAACTGTTAAATGCTGCTGTTCATCATGGTTTCTACTAAGCCTATCTGATGCAAAATAAAGTTAAGAAACTCCGAGCCGTGTGTTGTTTTCCACAGTGAGGCTTGATACGGCTGTCAGCTGCGATTGGTTTGTCAGCTCTGATTAAGTGGCTCATGAACACTGATCATCTCAATATGGCAGCATCAGAATCTGCATGCGGCACACAGCAGCCCAGTCAGCTGAAGGGCTAATTAAAGCTGAACGGAGCGTTGTGCTCATGATAACTCAAGAGCAGACACTTATCGATTTGGCCCTGCTTCTCAGAGCCTGTTTTCCTGCGCTCTCGATCTCTGAGGGATTTCCCGTCACACTGCCAGAGCGTTTGCATGCTGCACAGACCGCTGGGATCCGCTTACTCTCCGCGCTGCTCCTTCATGCGGCTCACGGGCCGAGCATCGCAACCGGACCAGCACACGCAGCCGCTGAGCATCATGGGAACGCTGGGAGCTTAAAGATGAGTCAGCATGCTGACAGAAGAGTCACAATGCACACATTCATGCCATCAAAAACGTCTGGAGTGCAACAATAGAAGCGAACAGCAGTCTAGAGTTTTAAAAACTTTACACAGCATCGTATAAAAAGCAATGCTTGAGGTGTACGATTCTACGGCAGAGCACATACAGACGTCACGCACACGCTCAGGGCAGTTGGACATAGTGGTGTATTAAAGATAAAAAAAAAAAAAAAAAAAAGATAAAAATACTGTTCAGTTTCTCGCACAAACCGATCGTTTCATGTCTTAGGACATCAATGTATCGTCACGAGCCGCAGGGTTTGTGTGTGAGTGAGTGAGTGTGTGCATGTATATACACACATGTGTGTGTGTGTGTGTGTGAGCGAGCATGCGTGCGTGTGTGTGTTTGGCCCAGATCAGCAGCAGAGGCCATGTGTTGAGACAGGTCCCGCAGGGAGAGCAATGCATCTGGTGTTTGGACCAAATCACAAACACTCAGAAACTCCCCACAGCGACACACACACACACAACTCTCTCTAAAGCTTACATAACTCAAGAAGCTGCCATTAAGTCTTGTCTGCCAACACACAATTTTAAGAATTTTACATTTAAATATTAATATTTCTAATATTATATTAATATAGTATAATTATCCTAAAAACAATATAAAATATGAATTTAACCACTAATATTCATAACCATTTTTATAATCATTGAATATTCAAGTTTCACTCAGAAATCCATCACATTGTGGACATTAAATGTGCTGCGGATGGAATGGAGTACTAGCTAACTCTGCATGGTATTCAGTACACCACCTACTACCAGTATACTACAGCTAAACAGAAAACATTACGTGAGGATGAATGAGATTATACAGCTATATGCACAGAGATTTTTAGCGACAGACATCCTTATTCTACCAAAGCCACTGATTTTTATTCAGAGCTGCTTTATTTACACACTTATACGTGGTTGTTTTCATGTGCTAAGACAAAATTAGCTGCTGTCGTCAAAATGAGAGGAAGAATGAGGCAGGGGGGCATTTCTCATCCTCAGCCAAAAACACACCCAACAGCCGGGTATCTGCGGACCTGCTGGAGCTCCACAGACGGCCTCAACCATAAAACACCAGTGAGTCATGGAAAACTAAACCACTCCAGAGTCTGGAGGGAAAGGAAACACAAACCAGTTTCAAGAGGAGAACATTATAGAGCCTCTATCATAATTAGTGCCGTTTTCCTCAAAAGAAGTTGCAATCAAAGCCAGAGCAGAGCTATTGTGCCTTTCTGACACAGTGATTCACTACTGAATGAATCCACGTTTCTGAATGAATCAAGAGAGTCAATGATTCAGTGACTCGTTCATAAAAACAGCCACTTGCTTCATTTTCTAAATGAATCCGCTGTTGTAGGGCTGCACGATTATGACAAAAATCATAATTGTCGATTATTCGCTTGAAATTGTAATTGCGATTATTAAATTACGATTAACACAATTTCCATTGATTGATGTTTATACCATTGTTTGAAGCAACTGCATGTCATTTTCATATGAAAATAAACAAGCTGAAAACATTTAAACGGAAAAACTTATTGCTTTTCTACAGTATTACGCCTCAAATGTCAACTATTCATTGGATTCTTCTTTAAATGATAAAAAAAAAAAATATGCATGCTATTATAAATGTTAAACAAACTATAAAACAATGGAAAAACTCGAGATAACCTGTAGAAAAAAAAAAAGAAAAAAAAAAAAGCACTCAGAATAACATAAGTGGACTTTGAACAATCATTGCCTTTTTGAACGATTACGTAATTGTGGCATCCATAACTGTAATTGCAATTAGAAATTCGATGAATTGTGCAGCCTGTTTGAACGAATCGAGTGAGTCAATGATTCAGTGACTCATTCATAAAGACAGTCTTAATTCGCTTCTGAATAAATTAACTATTTTAACGAACTGGTTGAGTGTAATTCGATAACTCACTCAATTAATAAATTTTTTAAAATAACGTAATTTCAAAACCCAATTTAAAAAAAAAAAAAAAAAAAACATTAATACCCATTTTTTTATAATGTCTCTTCAATGCTTTTCTCACTTAACACAATAATGACTATCTCCTGGTGTAATTTCTCAGCCAAAACTGATGTGCAGTTAATTGGCGATGAATTAATCAGCACATTGTGCAATTAAATATAATAAACGTTTTAATCATTTGACAGCCCTAGTTAATGTATTTTTTTTTAGTAATTTTGTTAGTTTGTAAATGATCGAGGCGTCAGTGATTGTTGCGTTTGATTTTCCCGTGGCTCTATAACCGCTGGAATCTGGTGTTGTTTCAGATCAGATTTTTCACTCCATCGTCTCTGGCTTTGGCTCATTTCCCAGCTGCACGGACGACTCTAGCTGTCCCGTTGAGTTTATGGAAACTGACGATGACTAAAAACATGACAAAGGGCTATAAAAACAAGACAAGGAAATAATTCAGATGGAAAGAGGGGACAAATTCACTCATGTCTGAACAGATTCTATATGACACCAGCTATACACGGCACTGTAAAACAAACAATGATAAACTAAACCCATTTACAACTGCACCTGACACCCATCCAAACTCTCAGAACAAAACCAGGACTAAACCACCAAAGACTCACAATAAATTTAAACAAATTCCACTCAAAAAGCAGATATAATTAAAAATGTTAAAAAGGCACAATATGTAAGTTTTCAAAACAAACAGAGAAGGCGTAGATTGATGACGCTGTGACTGAGTGTGGAATCATGGGAGTTGCTTGTCTTCATCCCCACAGCTTATGCAATTATGTCCATGGATGCGCTGCTAATGTATTAAAGACGTAAGGTCACTGTAGTATGACGCAGGGTGAGGCTGAGAGTCGTGGAAGCAAAACGAGGCCGCTGGAGCGATTGCTAATGAAGGACGAGTGCGATACACGGCTCGAAAGCAGCGGAGCTTTTATTATGACACAGTCGAGCGCTTCCGCCTCTTCCGGTCGTGCGTATGCGAGATAAAACAGCGCTGTTTTATCATACTAGATACATCTGAGTGTGTTGAAGTGTTGTTATAAAGCTACTCATCACCTGTCTAATAAAATACATAACAAGTGTCTTTGGGGTTTCCATGTTTTCTACTAAATAAAACCGGGAGGTCATTGGCAGGCGACGCAAGGACACGGTCCGTGTCACTAATTAATATTGCTTACTTCTCTGCATTTGAACACTCTTCGAAACATTTGGGATAATGCAAGTACACAAGTCAGCAATATTATAATATATAAATAAATAAATAACACTGTTCTAGTGGTTTTTGGGCATTTATATTAAAAAAAAAAAATTAATTTTTTTGCTGGTGATATAAAATTAAGCAACATGGGTTTTAATTGTACTTGGAAAAAATGTTAATTTGCTCATTAGGTTTCCTAAAGAGCACGTCATTAAAATAGTCTCGCAAACTTTCATCTTGAACAACAACGACAACATTAATCTTTCAAGTCCTTTTAGAGAAAATGCACAAATCTAAATATTACTACTTCTAATCACTTTTAGAGAAAATGCACACATTTTTAATAACAATTTGGTAATAATAAAAATCACTTTTAGAGAAATTGCAAAATTTGTCCTCTCTCTTTTATGTCCTTTGATGAAAACAACAACAAACAACATTTACGTCCTTTGAGGAAATACACAAATCTACAAATTCCAAAAATGTACTTTATTTCACAATCTACACAGACAAATCTAAATATTATTACCACTACTAATCACTTTTAGAGAAAATGCACAAATTTATCAATTTAATAATCACTTTGAGAAAACGCTAATTTTTAATAATTTAATAAATATCACTCTCAAGACCTTTGATGAAATACACAAATATTATAATAATAAGTAGTAGTAATGCAAAAAAAAAACACGCTCTTTTTTTTTTTAAGAAATGCAAAAAAATATACAATTTAATACTACTACCACTACTAAATATCACATTTAATTTTTTTTTTAGAAGAAATAATTATAATAAATATAACAAGTCATTTGAGGAAACAAATCTAAATATATTATTAATAATAATAATAATAATAATAATAATAATAATAATAATGATGATAAATAATTTATTTTTTAAGTCCTTTAGAGGAAAAAATAAAATTATAATAGACTCTTGAAAGAGTTTAATGGTTCAAAATTTATATTTGAGCATTTTTCTCTAAAAGCAATGAAATAAAGAGGTATAATATTTGTGCTGTGCTGCGCAGACCTACATCACCTAGTATCAGACACGAGTAGCCTAATGTCTGTGCTAATCAGCACGACAGACATTAATTACCTGAAGTAAACAGTAAACGCTGATAGTACTCCATAAAACACAAGCTTAGCATTTTCACTGCACAAACACCGAAGCTTTTATTCAGGTGACTAAAGCACTTCACCGCATGTTTCTGCTGGAAAATCAGATGTTTGAACATGAATGCAATGCAACAAATCAGCAAACCTGATTCTGAGACGCATCTGCCAGGTCTTAACATGCCATGAGAAGAGATAATTACAGCATTGTGTAAGGCTTTCTGTCTTTACAGGGCGACTCCATTTTCTGCTGTATAAGCAGATGAAAACAAACACTCACCGTTGTACGTCACTCGAGGTTTTGTCAAGCACATGACCAGATGAAGGTCCATTTCATCTGAAGAGATAAACTTGGAGCAGACGGGGCACTTGAAACCTGTGGAGATGAAATAAAGCAAAATTACATGAGTTCATATTGAGTTCACGGATGCTAGAAGTCTTTCAAAGATGTACAGCTTATGGCCACAACTTGAGCTATTAATTATAAATTACAATAAATACTTTATGGAACTCATTTCAACACCATAGAAAAAAAAAAACACCAAAAAAGGTAAACTATTTAATAAACTATTTGAAGAAAAAACAAAACAAAAACAAAAAAAACACTAATGCACATAATATTAAAAGATAATAATACAATAATTTTTTAGGGCACAAGTGAGTGGATTCTAACTAAACTTGAAATATTTTTCCAGGTCAACAAGAAGAGAAAAACATTTGCTCTCATTTTTCCATGCGTCCTCCAGGACTGGAATTGTTTATTTCATATATATACACACATATATACATATATATATACATACACACACACACACACACACACACTCGATTGAATTATCAGTTTTTCCATCCACTGTTGTCAACAACAACAACGGATGGAAAAACTGATAATTCAATCAAATGTAAAATTATCATAATAATAATAATAATAATAATGAATTACAATAATAAATAAAATACAAATATTTACAAACCCAGTTTTTCTATTTGTTAAATTCAGTTGAATTTTAAATTTCAATTTATTTCAAACTCAACTGAATTATTAGTTTTTCCATCAACTCCAACAATGACCAAGTTAGTTTAGATGTAAGTGTGATTAACATACAGTATACAGTGATGAAACACACATCCATGTTATAATTAGGCATAAAAACGCACTCAAAGGCCGCGTTCTTTGCAGGAAACTGGCTGGAAAAATTACGCAATCTTCAACGCGTGCGGGTGTTTCTCTGGGACGGACACAGCAGGAGCGTGATAAAGAGCTTAAAAAAGACACAACCAGCGTCAGTGTGTGTGTTAATCCCTCAGTAGATGCACCACGCAAACACACACACACACACACACACACACACACACACACACACACACACACACACACACACACACACACACACACACACACACACACACACACACACACACACACACACACACACACACACACACACACACACACACACACACACACACACACACACACACACACACACACACACACACACACACACACACACACACACACACACACACACACACACACACAAACTCGTTTCTGAAGCACATATGAAACCCAGAAGAAATAGATGATCAGCTGAGCTCTAGACACAAAGCAGAGGGTTTGTCTGGTCTAAACACAGCTGAACTCTGAACACGCTCAATGATATGATTCACTGGCAGCGTCGTGTGACAGCATCGAGCCGTGAGCACCTCGTGACAAAATTTAGCAGTCGGCTGAATACGACATGCGCTGCGGCCCTTCTGCATAAACGTGCTATTGAGGAACAGGAGACGCTGGTGACATCTTTCAGTCAAGACAAATATAAAGACTGCCAAACAAGGACCTAAACACTTCAGCTACTTTAGCTTCATGTAGGCATATTGAAATGTTGAACCTCTTATGCGTAAAATATTTACTTCAAGTACCCCTGAGATTTTAAGCTCATTTTAATTTAACAACATTATTATTATTATTATTATTATTATTATTATTATTATTATGAATTAAAATGTAAATTTTTTAGAATGGAAATGAACCTGAAATCTTTTAATGAGATAATAATGTATAAATATTTGTTGTTGTTGTTGTTAAAATGTAAATAGGCTTCACAATTAATTGATTCTCAAATGAGATTAATAATAATAATAATAATAATAATAATAATAATAATAATAATAAATAAAATATTTAGACATAATAATTACTAAATATTTGTTTATTATTATTATTATTATTATTAAAATGTAATGTAAAAAGGCTTCACAATTGATTTTTTTTAAATGAGATTAATAATAGTCTCATTAAAAGTGTTTTCTTTCAATAAATTGTTCATATTAATTTAATTTAATTTTGATTAATGGTGCAGATTAACTTGATTAATTGCTTTAAATTTACATTTAAACAAGAACAAGTTAATCTCATTATTAATACTACTACTAATTATTGTTGCTGTTGACTAAGATATTATTTAAAATGATTTTGTAGTTTTATTGTGATTAATTGTGCAGCTCCTTTTAAAAACAAAATAAAAATTGTATTAAATTCATTTTTAGCTTTTCCATCAACTCATGAACCCCCATTTGGGAAACCCTGCATTAGCGGGTCACAGACAGCATGTAAAAACAATGCGAACGTAACTAAGCCATATAAAAATCACAAACAGTTACAACATGCAAGAGTGTGATCAAGTTATCAGTCACTCAAACAAACACACACACATTTGACTGACCTCATCCAATCTTTAAGATGAATTTGAATCATTGAAAACCATTATAAATTTACAACATTAACAAACTTCCATCCCTAAAGAACACTAAGAAGGCCTGAAATGCACACCAGCTGAGGATTAGACTGATTTTTCAGAATAATAGGCAGCTATAGAGCAGAACGAGTCAACGATGTTCACCTGCACCCGGTACACAAAACCCTCTTGAGAAATGGACAAAAGCGCAGCAGAAACTCGATACCTGGCCTCCTCTCTCATTACAGCCCGACCGTGTTTAATGACTCCAGAGACTGCACCACGGTCACTTAACGCTGAGCATTATTTACTGTAAACTATTACTGCTGGAGGAGCCCTGAGAGACACTGAAGGAACAGAGATGGGGCCAACCGATTATCGGCGCCGATATTAAGCATTTTTATGATTATCGGTCATTTTCAAAACCGATTTGCCAATAAAATAATTAATTTTATTAATTTTGGCTCTGATGCAGCCTGCCAGAACTCACCACTCTGTGGCCTAGAGCAGTCTCCGCCTACCGTGCATCTGATTCGTTGGGAGTCATGAGTCCGACCAATCAACGTGGAAGGCTAAAGGCACTCAAACCGAAAGCGCTTGCTAACTGGAGCTGATTCAGTGATCATGCATCACTTGTCTCTCAAAGGCAGCAGCAGACGTTGCAATAAATCCACTGAAGTTGCAAAACGCCTCAATATTATCCATTTATGGTTTCCGCGATGGGATAAATGCGGACAGAATCGCAGAATCCAGTCATATAAAATGGAATTTATTGTATAACGCGGAATGTCACGGAATTTGTTAAAGTTTGGATGAAATAAATCAAATGTAGGTCAGCACACTTAAATCGACTCGCGCTATGGACTAGTATCTGTAAATATTAAGCCGCAAAAAAAAAAAAACTATTTAAATATGAATCCTGCATGTTCTGCGTGTCTCAGAATGGCACAGATGCGCAGTTTCGTTTACTACACACATACTGAAGTTACGCGACGCTCGCTGTGTTTTCAGCATCTGCCGTCTCACTAAATGAGGACATAAATACATGAAAAACATCCCCAGAGCTGCTCTGAGAGATACTTCATAAGCATTTGACCGTTTCATTTGAGTAAAACTACTGTCATATCATATACATAGGCATATACACAGAAACTTAAAAAGGTCCTCATGGCAACCCGTAAAAATAAAAGTTCGGTTTAGCGACTGCTACTACAACAATTATTAACTTTTATTAATTATTAACTTTTAATTAAAAGAATAAATCACACAATAATGCCATTTCTTCCATGTTTTAATTTTAATAGTAAACCCCTTTGTTTGCCAAAAAATAGAATTTAACATTTGATTAAAAGAAATTAAATTAATGTTTTATGCCTTCATTTGCACTGCGCTGTAAATTAAAACTAATGGAAATTACTGTCACATAGGACAAGATTAGGATGACAAAAATTGAGACATTTCAACAGGCTATTGAACCAAGTGTGCCTATAATAGACTATTAAGTGTTATAGTTTCATTAAAATAGTTGCGGTCGTCTTAATTACTTCAAATGGAGCTATGAAGACAATTAAATTATTTACACTTATTATATACATTGTGCTTTAAGTTAATCAATTGATGTGCATTAGATGGAGAATTGAATAGTCACCTCTTATAGGTTATGATTTAGTCATCATAAAAGAATGAATGAAGAATTGAGAGATTGTGCTATTACACATACATTTCTAACATGTAAATTATTGAAGCCAAATACATTTCCCCAAGCTGTTTAGTTGTAGTACAGTATTCATAGGTTTAATCATGAAGCATGCAGTGGCCCCACTTTTAACTCTCCATTTATATTATCCTTATTGTAGATGGATGCATGGAGGAAAACGAGTAAGAAGTGCAACCAACACCAGGGAAGGCAGTTTTTGTCAGAGCCCTTGTTATTCTTAATTTTGACACTAATTTTAATTTTTACATCAGACATGTATATCGGTTCTCGGTCTGTAATAATCGGTATCAGCCCTGAAAACACATCGGTCGACCCCTAGAACAGAGCATTTATCCCTGCTGGTAAATCACCAATCAAACCCACCGCCTGCACCTCATGACAATAACCCAAAAAAAAAACAAAAAAAAACAAACTCCTCCAATAGAGAGGATGTAAAGCTGCAGGCTGCAGGCCAACACTAAGCTAAATAACATCTGTTTTTATGCAAGAACAACTTGCTGCAACAATTTCTGTGCATACCGTGTCATTGTTTTGGCACGTTACATCTATTTGCTGATTGAATTATTGGGAAAATAAATTTCAGACAGTATTTAACCAAAAAAAAAAAAAAGTGGCACCTCTTAATGTGATTATAATTAGGTTTTGGCAATATTGCAATTAAACTTCACCTCATGTAAACGTAGTCAGTGATTATTAATATAATCTATATTACATTATATTTCATGCATTAGATAAATAATAGTATTTATTATATATTATAAAAAAATATTTTTAAATATATAATTTTAAAAATATTTATTTAAATAATGTTTTGGTATATTTAAACAATATATAATACATCAATATATTATACAAAATATTGCATTAGATTAGTGATAAATATTTTTAAAGTAAAATGTAATGCATTAAAATAAAATTTAAAAAAAATTAAACTAAGTGGAATTCAACTGCAATTTCTTTGTCATTCAAATTCGAATGCCATTTAAAAACCTTGTGTGTTGTGGTTAATTGATTCAAAATCACACTCACGAATTGAAAGCAACACTTTTTTTTTTTTTTGCCCAGTGGGTATGCATGTATAAATAAACACCCACCCACCCACAGATACTGATGTCAATACAACATCTACACCGCGCTGCTCCTCTTCACAACAATCATCTCTTCTGATCCAAGCTGTACATGTCAGTATGCTTTCCTCAGAACCAATGAGAGGAGAGGACGCCTCGACTAAATCTTTAGAGGCAATGACAGACTTTACTCGGGAATGATGGCCATTCATGAGTGTAAAAGCCATGATTTGTTCTGAATGAAACATAAGAGGCTTAACAGAGATCTGATGACTGTATGTCCTGCTGGAAGATCTCTCAGTCAATGTCCGGTTTATAGTTCACCCAAAAATGGAAAAAAAAATAAAATTAATTCACCTTCGCCATCGGAGATGTAGGTGACTTTCTTCAGCAGAACAGAAAAGATGATATTTTAGCTGAAACTGTGATCATTGGTGATTCATAAAATGTAGGTCAATGGCTGCATTGGTCACTTTAGTGTCAAAATTAAATCAAATCACAAAATGAATCCATGTGACTCCTGACGATATATTGAGGTCTTCTGAAGCGAAACGATCAGTCTGTGCAAGAAACTCAACATTATTTACAGCATTATTACCTGGAATCCAGAGCCTTGGGTAAATGGTCCGGAGTGATGTCTGGTTCACGAACTAATCGTTCTTTTGAACCGGTTCTTTTTGTTGAACTAGATGAACCAAATCAGACTGAATCATCTGAAACAGCGCAGATCCACTCAATCAAAACTCACTTTCAGACGCCTGGAAATGAGCTGAAATATTGCTGTATATCTGATCCTGTGACGAATGAACTGATTCACTGAACTGAAGAAACAGTTCGACTCAAAGCGAAGACTGAGGAGTCGCTGATCTGCGCACGTGTGAACCAAACACTTGAATGAAGGGCTGAAATGAATATTTTTAGGGTTTCTCATTGTTCATGTGAAAAGATGAGCTGGTGAAGACTAGTTTATGCACTTTATATGCTTTAGACACATAAAACATCCACATTTCACATCATTATTGAGTGCCTTAAGATGATAGCATATACACTGAACGAATTAGTGACTCAGTTAAATGAAATGAACCGTCTGAAAGAACCGGTTAATGGAAAATAATTGCAGACACCAATCGTTTCACTTCATAAGATCCATCCATCCATCGGAGCCACAGGTATTAATTTTGGCTTTTTTGACTCTCAAAGTGCCGATAGCCGTTGACTTGCATTATATGAATCACCAAGTACCACGGTTTCAGCTAAAAATCTTCCTTCCTGTTCAACTGAAGAAACAAAGTCACCTCCATCTTGGATGATCTGAGGGGGAGTGAATTAACAGCTAATTGTCATTTTAGGGTGAACTATCCCTTTAAACCTTTCCAATGGGATCTGGTGAACAGATGGATGGAAAAAAAGTAAAGTAAAATAAAGAAAAAGTCTTCGAAATAGACTGGTAAACGGCAAACAGTCCATTAGTAATGCTGACTAGTAATTTGACTTCAACAATAAGATAATTACTGTCAGACTGTCAATTATACAAGGATTCTGTCCGTAAATGATGTCTGCACACACCTCAACGCTGTCAAGACTCTGAAAAGAAAAACTATCTGGTCTGTTCATCACTTCATCATCAGGTTCAGACACCTCACGTCTCGTAGCTGCAGTGATAAATAAACACGAGTCATGTGACGTCATGCAATGACAGCAGTTCAGAGTAACTTCAGAGTCCAGATTCATATCAGTGCAACAAACTGGCCGTATTGCTTCTGAAGCCAACATGAAACAAAAAAGTGATTCATGACATCAAAAGGAAAGTCGTTTCAGACGAGTAAAGACGCCATTATTTGTTTAAAAGTAGTTTCACAGTATTAAACCGGAAAATAAGAGAATCAATGATGCAAACTACAAGTATGAGATGAATTCAAATTCTCTTTAAAAAAACAAAAAAAAAAGACAAGTGTCGTTATTCAGCCCAGTGTTGATTCAATTCAGTTCAATACAAGTGCAAAATTCAATTGTGAAACAAATCCAATTTTGCTATAACTAGACTGAACAAGTCATTATATTTTGAAGAAATGTTATGAAAAGACAAACATTTTCTTCTTTAGAAAAATGTGCACAAAAGAATGATTGGCAATAAGAGTATAATAAAATAGGAAAGGCTTCAATTTTGAAGTCATCTTGAAGTTTTCTTCCAGAAAGCAGAATGTGAGTGCTGATATTTATAACTAAAAAGAAAAGAAAATATAAAAAGGTTTCAAAAAGTTAAACAAAAAGATACTAAAATAACCCTGCACCTACAGGCCTCTCAAAACACTGATTATTAATATTTACATTACCTTTCATGAATTAGATGCAATAATTATATTTAAAAATATTTATAATTTATTATAATAAATATTTAAATACTGTTTTAAATAAAAGAAAAAGTATATTAGGTAACACTTTAGTTTAGGGAATTCTCACCATTAACTAGTTTTTGTGCTTATTAGCATGCCTCTTATTAACACCGTGGCTGTTTATTAGTACTTATAAAGCACATATTCTGCATGACCATATTCTACATACTTAATCCTATCTAATTCCTAAACTTAATTACCGCACTAACTATTAATAATGAGCAGCACATTAGGAGTTTGAGGCAAAAGTCAAAGTTAATGGTTTGTTAATAGCGCGATTTGAACCTTAAACTAAAGTTTGACTGTACATTACAAAATATAATTCATTTTATATTATATTCCATAAATATATTTAAACTAAAAGATATTATATTTTCATGGAAGATAATGAAGACACATTTACTTTTTTTATTTTATCCATTTTTTTTTTTTTTTTTTAGAAAAATGTGCACAGAAGCATCATTTGCAATAAAAAGAATAACATGAAATGGGAAGGAAAAAAAGGAAAAATTAACACTTGATTTAATCTTGAAGTTTCCTTCCAGAAAGCAGAATAAATCTTGTGTCTGAGTGCTGATTTATTTATTTATTTATTTTTTATACAGGTCCACTAAAGTAAAAAAACAAAAAAAAACACCATTAAAAGTGGTCTGTATTAAATCACACGAGATGACGGTAAAAAGAGCTGAAGAATGTGTGAGTGTACAGTTTAACCCAGTCAAACCATCACAAAACCATCAAACTCCACACAAATCGGCACTATTAGTACAGTTGAACCTCCTCACAGTGACAGAGTGTGTTTATCATCTTTCATTTGCCTACAAATAATTAATTTCTTCAACACCGTGTCATAAAGCTATAACACAGCTTCTAAAAGTCCAGTCAGCAGAAGCGTTTAACTTTAAAAGTGCTGGCGGTCGCACCAGTCCATCTATATTTTTCATCTCTGCTTCATTGATCGGCTCTCCCTGCCGGACAAACCAGCTTCTGTAATGGTGAAATCAGGATACTTCAGAGCGTCTGAGCATCCGTCACAGCGAGATCGATGCCGTTCACACATGCAGCTCGTGAACGCCCTCGCCGGGATTTAACGACGGTGTCTGCGGAGTAAAGCGAAGCGGCAGAGAGACGCAAAGACTTGCGCTCGCACTCACAGTCTCTCCTGGGAAAGAGCGGAAGCTGTTGATTTCTGCAGGAAACTACTGAGGAAACACAGACTTGAGGATAAAAACAATATTCTGTGTTAGAGATATTCAATCTGACAAGTGGCCTACATCACATATGCACTCTTTTATGGCACTCAAAGAGATTCAAACAAGCTTTACTGACAAGATCAACAAGCTTTACATCACACTCAAGCATGTTACAGATCTGTATCGTTTTCTCTCCTGCATGAATAACTTCATCTGGGGAAAAAGCCATATATACACGATAAAGTCTGCTAAATAAAGAAATGTTAAGACAGAAGATTAAATGAAATATCAGTGCATTTAGTGCATAAATACTAGGGTAGCATGATTGGGAGGGATTGGGGGGGTTAATCTGATAAAAATTACTAAGTCACCCAACTTCTTTGTAGGGCTACAAAACTTGGCCAGGATTGCGAGATTAAAAAAAAAAGTTTTATTTTCTTTATTATAATTAATTATTGCTACTACTACTAAAATATTTTTTAAAATATTAAAAACAAAAACATTACTGCTGTACGATTTCACTGTACAATAGAAAAATTAATCATTTAGGAAAAATAATAATTCTTATTTTATAATTTATAAAAATCACACTAAGCCATATCACAATTTTGGTTTAATTTTTCTTAATCATGCAGACAATAACAGCTGTATCGGTAAGCTGTAACTATTCCTCGTATATTCGCATAACCATAAAAATGTCATAAAAGTAGTTTATATGACTTCAGAAGATTTTTAATGAGTTATAGGAACGATTTTTTTTATGGTGCTTCTAAGAGCTTTACAGTAAAAATACACTTTTCGTCATACAGTTTAGAAGCAACACGAAGGTTTAACTACTACTCCATCCCATTTCATTTCTAAGACTGAACCTCATGTGTTCATTTGCAGTGTACCTGGAAATCAGATGTAATTGAAACGGTCTCAGGTGGGAAGGATAGCCAAAATAAACCTACTGAGAGTCCGATAAACAACGCAGAGAAAGAGGAAATTTACTTCTGTTTTGTTCTTCTTGAGGCACAAAATCAGGAACTGGGAACTTTCAGAGGAGCAGAGGCGTTTGCACAGACTTTTTAAAAGCTGAAGTGTGTAATTTCTGCTCGTCACCACATGCAACCGCCAAAATAATGACTGATTTTCTCCAAAACGTTCTCCATATCGGTGATTGGTTAGTCAAACAGATAGCCCCGCCCCCAAACTCACCCCATTGGTGGAGTCGATGTTGCCATACTCAAACAGATCAGTGTTTTGAAAGCATCAGTGTCTCAGGTTGGCTTCTTGAATGAAAAACTCTTTTACTTAGTGAAAATTAAGAAATAAGGTTTTATTTTTAAAAATAGACAAGAAATTATACATTTCAGCTCACAGCTGGATTCTCATGCACAGTCAGTAAATACAATATCCTACATATGCTGACTGGTTCGTGATCTGAGGCTAAAGCCGAATATCATCTCGGCAGCATCAGGTGTCTTTATTAAAGCTTTAAATCGTAAATCTGTGAATGAGATCCATGTCTGTGGCAGCAGACGGTCTCGCACTCTCCGTGTGCGCGTGACTGACGTAACCAGGCTAAAATTAAATCGCTGAGACAATGACGAGCGCACAGGCAGCAGAACGCTGGCTAGACACAGACAACAATACCGCAGGGTTAGGCCTGCAATTTCCTGATCATGTATGAGAGCTGATCGGATCTGCTCAAAAACACAAACCAGGTGACGAGGATGCAAAACTACTGCTTTCCATCTTTGCAATTTATCTTAAAATGGCAACAAAAAAAAAAATCAATTTTAACAGAAAAGTAATAATTTACACATATTTTATATGTAATACACAGCGCGCACAGACTGAAATCTGACTCAATTTTCTCATCATAAACAGTGTGATGCAAGTATAAGCTTTATTCATCATAGAATGTAGACAGCTTCACTTCTTATAACGGGAGTGTTGTTAAACTCGGGCTAGACTGAGTGATGAGGTTCTTTGGTAATGTAAACGTTCTTTGCTTGTTTTCTGTAGCTGTTTTTTGAAAAACCAAGGAAATGTAAGCATTATAATTAGTAACTTACAATGTTTCCATTGAATTATGTTAAATACAAATTCAGTCAGATTAAAAACATTAGGGCGGTTTTAGCCTTACGCTGGAGTTGGTTCACTTTTTCCGGCAATGAAACCAAGTAAATAGATAATTAAATGTGACCCTGGACCACAAAACCAGTCTCAAGTGTCAATTTTTCAAAATTGAGATTAATACATCATCTGAAAGCTGAATAAATACGCTTTCTGTTGGTGTATAGTTAGTTAGGATCGGACAATATTTGGCTGAGATACAACTATTTGAAATTCTGGAATCTAAGGGTGCAAAAAAACAAAAAAAAACAAACAAACAACTTTGCCTTTAAAGTTGTTCAAATTAATTCTTAGCAATGCATATTACTAATAAAAAATGATGTTTTTATATAGTTACAGTAGTAAATTTTAAAAATATCTTCATGGAATATTATATTACTTTATATACTAATGATTTTCATAGAAAAATCTATAATTTTTACCCATACAGTGTATTTTTGGCTATTACTACAAATATACCCCAGCGACTTAAGATGTGGTCCAGGGTCACATATAAACAAATTTTTGGATTTAAGACTGGTTTTGTGGTCCAGGGTCACAAAAATTAGCACAATAATATTAATTAAGTGAAAACACAAAATTTGGGAAAAGAAACTGAATGAAAAATAAAATGGGTTTTATATGGGTCAAATAAAGTGAATGGACAGCTGCTGAGGAAGGCGTTTTCACACAAACACGTGCTGGTTTTCTGAAAGGGTTTAATCTGGATTGTGTTCTATAATCCCTCTGGAAACTGGATTTCAGCACAGAAACAGCTCGTCTGCAATACGTGTGATCGAATGGTTAATTCTGAGTTTAGAGACATTATACACTTTCATGTGCAGTGAAAAATCAACATGTGGTGAAGTGTGAATTTCAGACACAGAAAGCCGTGTATGCGTCGGCGGCACGTCTGAAGGTTAGTCCTATTGATGGAGAGGCGGATTTGAGCGAGGGTCCCGAGGAGACATTTGTAATTCATAAAGCTGTCAGTGCTGCCGAGCAGATGGACGGAGAATAAAACGGGTGTTTAGTATTAAAAAAAAAAAAAAAAGGGGTCAGCGCTGTCCTACTATAAATGATCGTAAACTTGCTACAATTTGACAAGGTGACACAACGTCAGCTCATAGGGTCAGATAAAGGCAAGGAAGGTGTTAGTCTGACACACACACACACACACACAGAATATCTAGTGAATTTTTATCCAGTGTCCTAACTATACACAATATGACAAAGCAGAAAAAAAAGATACATTACAGTAGCATTCAAAATTTGGGAGTCTGTAAGGTTTTTAAAAATGTTTTTGAAGTCTCTTCTGCTCACCAAGGCTGCATTTATTGGATCAAAAACACTGTAAAAATTGAAATGTTTTCTGTGTGAATATTTGTTAAACTGTAATTTATTTCTGTGACCAAAGCAGTATTTTCAGCATCATTACTCCAGTATTCAGCGTCACATGATCCTTCAGAAATCATTCTGATTTGCTGCTCAAGAAACATTTCTGATTATTATCAATGTTGAAAACAGTTGTGCTGCACAATATTTTTGTGGAAAACGTGATGCATTTTATTTTTCATGAATCTTTGATTTACAGAAACTTCAAAAGAACAGATATGCATTTGCAATAGAAATCTTTTGTAACATTATAAAAGGTCTTTAATATCACTTTTGATGCATTTTTTTGCTATACTGCCACTAACCTGGTAAGTATGAATACACATTTTGTATTCTCTGAATATAGAAATAGAAACACTGAGGAGGAAATAACAGCTATTCAAATTTATCTGAGAAGGTCAGCTACATTTATGTTTTCAATCTCAAACATATGAACCAACTCTATCAGCGACGAACCTGATTTTTAAAAACCACTAGCACTTCACCTGAGTTTAAGGATCTCATGAGCGCAAATGCAGATTCGATGGTGATTATTCAGCAATCAGGAGGTGCTCGAGTGCAGCGAACCTGCCATAAACCCAAACCAGCGGGAAACGGTGAATCAACTGATGATGCCATCTAATGTGCCATATGCAGTCAGCGAGGGAGACGGGACTCTTACCTCCTCTAAGTGCTCAATTAACTAGACGACATGAGCCTGTCTGCACGCTGCAATCTGAAGGCATGATTTGCATTCAGAATATTATGTTTGCTTCACTCATTCAGCAAAACGCCACTCTGACTTCATGTGAAAGGTTCAAATCCAACCCATGGGGTGCAATTTGGCTAAAATCAAGATAACAGTATAAAGCATGAATCAAAACGTCATCAAGCACTGCTCTAAGAGAGACAACATAATGCACATAAGCATGCACATTTTTAACATGCACAGAACACATGGACTACTAACTAAATTTGCTGAAATAAGCAGTATACAGAATGTTTTTAACATACCATTTGTTATCAGAGCATGCACAGTTAATTTTGCATCATTACGGCATACAGAAAATACTATGAGAAATATCATCATGTACTTCTGTACAGATCAAATGGTGCATGCAATGATTCACACCATTGATTCCCAAGAAATGCATGAAGTGACAAAATGCAAACTTTGAATGCAATGGAAGTCACTCTGAATAAAAGCGTCTGCCTAATGCATAAGCGCAAACGTAAATAATTTAAAGCTTGTATGTGTATAAGACATTAATGGAATACGGTGCTGTGTGCCTGTGTCTGCTTGCAGAGATAATCACATGACTTAAAGAGTGTAATAAGATTACATTCCTGCCTTTATGTTGCTGAGATGATCCAACCGCTCATGCATTCATGACTGACAGTCATGCTCAATAGTGTTCATCTAACCATATGAATGAGGATTTCAACACTGTAAAGGCCTGTGGAGGAACAAATCAAACAATCTTCATAAGAACAATAGCCATTGTGCAACACCACAATGGGGTGCAAAACAAAACAAGATATGTTCATATAAAAATGAATGTCACAACAGATCACGAGCAGCTCTTCCTGTAAATGACAAGTCTATTTAAATCTACAAGTCTTTGCAAGCATTTTCATTTCTGAAAGTCGACTTTTGTCATGACATTTAGTTCCCTATGAGTAGTGTGATTACAGGAATAGTTCACCAAACATTGGTTTCTACATCAGATTTAGAGAAACGCATCATTCCATCAGCATCTCAGCAATGGATGCTCTGTAGTTTGGACTTTCATTCTGACGGCACCCATTCACTGCAATCACAATAATACACACCACTCCAGTCCATCAGTTAACATCTTGAGAAGACAAAAGCTGAAACAAATCCAGCATTAAGACACTTAACTAAAATACATTGAGTCCATAATAACACTTCCTCCAGTGAAAAAGTGTTCTGGTCTGAATCAGGAGAGAAATCTGCACAGATCAAGCAGTGTCTACAAGACAAAACAGCTCTAAACAAATAGGTGGCTGGATTTTAATGCGAGAGATTGAAACAGAGCTGCACTTCCTCACAGTGTGCCCAAAATACCAGCACATCAGAAACCACTACCATCTCAAAATAAACTACATATTTCCCCAATTTAATAATTGCACCCCAACTGAAAAACTCACCTTCATTCTTGGTGAAATATCTGAATGTGCAAATACAGCGGCAGGATTTACAGCAGCCTGCCAACTCCTGAGGGACGGCCACAGCCAAGAAACCTACGTGACTGCAACTCACACCAACCACATGACTGCAGATAAATGTTGATTTCAGTTATTCAGTTTATTAGTCAAATACATAAATAATCTTGTTACACAACCTTTACTATATCATACATGTATCCATATGTTTTAGTGTCATTCCTTTAATATTACTTGTTCAAATGTTATTTCAATTGCTATATTGTTCCAAATTACACTGTTGTATATGTTCTCTTCTCCCATGCATGCTTTGGCAACGCAAAATGTGCTTTTGTCATGCCAATAAAGCTAACTGAATTGACAACAGATGAACTTTTTGAAATTCTGACGGCACCCATTCACTGCAGAGGATCCACTGCTGAGCAAGTGATGCAATGCTACATTTCAACAAATCTGATGAAGAAAAACTCCTCTAAATGCATAAAGGGTCTGAGTGGCATTTGCAACAACAAAAAAATAAATAACCTTTAATGTGGTTTTCCAGGTATGGGAGTTACATAAGATCAGAGAAAGATGGGAACCTTGAAATAATGAGTATACAGTACACACACACACACACACACACACAGTCAGGTAACTGCTGGCTAAACACAAAAATGTCCTTGTTTCAGGAAATCTAATTCAGTTCAAATGCAGGATTTGCATCTTTTAACTCACTATTACCACCTGTGCATCAACACTATGCCAGTGCTTAATCTGGAACCGATCCGCTGTAGAAAAGGTGAAACTCAATTTTTAAATCAACCACTCTCATGCACTGATTCTCCAGCTACTTTATTGCCCGTCCATAAAAAGAAATCTTTACTGATTTTCACTAGTGACTAATTGTTTATAAAAAAGGTCAGTGTCCAGAGGTCATGGAAACACTGTGACGACTCATATCCATAGCAGAAAAACATACATATACATTCCCATGACCGCCTCTTGAGAATAAACAGATCTGTCTGTTCTGCATCTGATTACGAGGCGTCCTCTTCCTGTTTATGCCCAGAGGGAACCGGCTGTTCGTTTGTCCCTTCTGTCAAATAAGTCTCTCAATATTGAACCATCCAAGGTGGTTCAACTCCACAACCACGATTTTCTGCAGGGACACTTTTAACATGTAATTTAATACAGAAGAGTTGGAAAAATGTAAAAAAATAAAATAAAATAAAAATCAATCCTTTAATCCTAGTCAGACTTAAACCTCAGGCTCAGAGCTCTACAAATGCTGACAAGCAATATTAGGCTACAGAAAGCACGGCTCATTGACTTTTTCCTTGAGCATATCGGAGTCACGATGCTTCACATTTTCAGCCTGCCTGCCCTGTATAAAGCATCTAATATATGACTCCATATGTACAAGAGTCTCAAAAGAGCTTCATCTGTGAGCAGTTCCTTCAAAACTCGGCAAATACCTTCAGGAGAGTGTGGAGTCAATCAAGCCTCGGCAAGAGATGCAAAGCGATCAGATCATGTTAAAACAAGCCTGTGACGAGACCCTCTGTGACTGCAGTCAAAGTGCAGCATCAGTATGAAGCAATGGTAGAGCTGGGTAATAAATCTTATGGCTAAATTAGATTCGCATCTCAACATTCGCTTAAATTCATTCATATAAACTAATGTTTATTTAAAGAAAAAAAAAACCCAACTACACACACACACACACAATTAAAATGTTGTAATGTTGTGATACAGCAGAACTGGTCCATGGTTAAACTTCAAAAACGGTCAACACGTTTAGGTCATATTTCACCACAAAAAAAATCAAAAGCAAATAAGAAATTTTACACACACAAAAAATAAAATAAAACAAAGAATTAAAAAAAATTCCTCAATTTACAAGTTACATTTGCCTTTGTGTTCGGCTGATGCTTTTTTCTAAAGCAACTTACAAATCGCATTAAAAACTATAGGCTACATTTTATAAACAAAATTTGATTCGCATTTTCAAAATATTTGTACAGTGTGGTAGAGTATTGTTAAAAACATTTTTGGACTAACATCGTAACTGATTGCATGAATTAAATTAAAACCTGTTCTGTATCAATACTTAAAATAAATTTAAAATAAAATTTAAAATGAAATTTTTAAAAAAATAAATAAATAAAAAAAAAATGCACTGTCAGAAGTAAAACATTCAGATACATTACAGTAATCAAGTCAAATTGATTTACAGAGAACCTTTCACAGCAGCTTTACAGAAAATCATGATGTTAATGTTTACAATATCTTAATATTGCATTTATCAGATTACAGCTGGATAGTTTACATTTTGCAACAATAAAAGTAACCAAAAAGTTAAGATTTGCCATTCACTTTACATGAGTGTACTAGACATAAGTTGCGGAAGTATGCAAATAAAAGATGTACAAACCAACTTTATAGCCATTTTCAATATTTATATTTTAAAATATAAACTGTATTACCCTGCTCTTTATATATAGCATATACTGCATCTCTTTGCAGATAAATTTGCATAATATATATCCAACTTTAAATAGAGAGCTGTGCGATAATACAGTGAGAAACTCATGAAAATAACCTCATAAAATGTAAATAAATGTTTATGGTCATTATATAAAATTTCGTTTAAGGAGCTGATAGGAGTCACTGAAATCGCTGTGCATGAATGACGTGGGCAGCACGTAAAGGCCTTGAATGATTCCCTGTCCGTCTGATTTAAGGCTGTCCGTTAGAGAGGCAGTGAAAAAAGTCTGACAGGATTGATGTCCCCGTCAAACGCTCAGGACACAGCTGCACGGTGGGACATTGACTATCGATTCCCGGATCGACCGCTGGTGTTTGCGCTTGCACGTAGACTTCATAAAACATCTCATCCGTGCCAGATCTTCCCCACGACCCAGTCAAACCGAATCTACAGCGTGAGAAATGAACCATGCCCTGCTGACTCAAAAACATCACCGCCTGCTGAGGATGGATTAGGATAATGGTATACAAAGTGTGACGGCAGAAATGAGTTAATAAACCGAGATTGTGCTACACTGCTTATACAGCATTGGATACATTTGCACATTAGGCATTTTGCATATTCAGCACGCAGAAAAATCGGCTGAAAATGTGTTCGCAATGCTTCTTCTGCTACGCATGTGTGAATGGCTTCACCTGTTAACGTAGGTGTTAAATTCAATGTGTTAAAGTGACAGTGCATCCAAAAAAAATTAAGTTGTCATAACTCACTCTCATGTTGACCCATATCACTTTCTTTTTCTTCTACTAGGTTCTCTTCCAAACTGGCATGACTTTGATATTTTGAAAAATTTTGGGAAAATTTTGAAAATCGTTTCTACCACAGGATAAATAATAAGTAACGCAATTGCAACTTTTTCCTCGTATTTTGTCCCCTCACAATTCTGAGAAAGAAGAATTGCAAAAACCAGAGATAAATGAAGATGAGATATTAAGAAAAGTCAGAATTGTGAAATATGAACTTGCAATATCTTCTTTGTTTTTTATTCTGGTGGCGGAAACTTAAAAAAAATAAATAAAAATAAATAAAAATAAATCTAAACCTAACCCCAAGTCAGAAATCTGAGTTTATATCATGCAATTCTACCATGGAATAGTAATATTTCTGCCAATTCCTTCAAGTTAGACCCCACTGACTTTTATGGAAGTATGGGATAAAATAAATAAATAAAAATACATACAAATACTTTCTCTCACAATTTGGATTTATTTTCTAATAATTCTGAGAAACAAGAATTGCGAAAATCAGAATTGAACAGAGGAATCGTCAGAATTGTGAGATATGAACTCACAATTACCTTATTTTTTCAGTGTGTGGCGACGGGGGAAAGAAAAACAGAAATGAGAGATCATGCAGAATTGAGGTAAAAAGCCAGTTTTTACTCTGTGGTAGAAAAAGGCTGCCATAAATTTTATTTGTACACACACGTACACACAAAAACAAGATTTTTCAAAATGACATGAGGGTGAGTAAATCATGACAGTAAACTATCCCTTTAACTGTTGCAGAAGGCCTTAGGCATGGAGCGTGTGTGCGCATGTGAGAGATATCATGTGAGAGGTGCAGAGATGGCTGGAGATGGAAAGCTCTTGGAGCAGCGGATGGAACGGAGCCAGTGCTGAGAGTAATGCAGAGGAAAGGGAGGCGCTTCAGCCATAAAGAGTGGAGTTTGAACTGCTGCGGCAGCACACCAGGACAGAGCGGCCGTCCCGACTACTGACCCGTTCCCCAAACCCTGTCCAAGTTCAAGCCGTTTCCCTGATGTCAGCCGATTCCCACTGAGAATATTTATTTTGCTCTTTGCACTAGTTATCTGGTGTTATTCAATACATGAAATCACTGAATCGGGTCGCTGGAACAGTCTGAACTGATTCACAGAAAAAATTTTTTTTTTAATTTAATCCCTTAAAACTCATCTTTGATAAATTGACACTTCAATATTTTTTCTACATGAAAATTTCATGCCTCAAAATGCAACTCTCCGCCCTTACCTCATTAAGTATGCATGCATTCATAAATATGCAAATTTGTCTCCACATCTACTAAATCAGATCATCAGACCTGCTCCGCTTTCATTCAGTTAACTGAAGTAGTAAACACTAAACAATGACAATATTGTAATGCATCTTTGAACCAGAAACTGATTATGAAGAAAACAAGCAATTTATGCAGTGTCCTCTATAAGTCCACATATCAGAATGATAATGCATTTCATATAAATCGCTCTATAACCCCAGACATTTGACGTAATTGATGTCTTTAGCCTTTGGCTTGACTATGTTGTCAAACAGCTAATAATGTGTTGCTAATGATGCACAAATCATGTTCACCATCTCAGATGGTGAATGATATGCAAAGCCCCGCCCCTCAAGTTAACAGGATTGTGACAGTAGAAAGCGGGCTCTTTCAACCTACGTTTTTGAAACTGCCTTTAGTTTACATAAAAAAAAAAAATTAAAAAAAAAGTGAATACGAAAGCAGATATGGTTTGTCTTTTCTAGTCCAATAACAAGATCTTATGTACACTGTATAAATAAAAACAGTTTGCATGCGCTGCCTGAGTGTTAAATCTACTGTTATATTAATCAGTCAGATTGGTATCAGACAATCACAGTACTAAAATACTCATTATCTGCATCTACTCATGCAATAACAACAACAACATTAACAAAGCTGCATTCAAACAGCATGTCAAAAACAGCGAATGCACTGGTGCTTTGGACATCTGCAATGGTCTGAATTCGGATATAAAATCATGCAACAGAGATCCACTCTTCACCACATCTCAGTCATGTGGACAGTCTCCTCAGTCTCATGCTGTCCATCAGATCTGGATGAGACCGCTGACACCGCACAGAGTTATTTACATTAAGTAAATATTGATCGACGATTAGTCTGCAAGTAAAACGAGTAGTCATGGAAGCCTGAACATCTCAGCTGCTGTAAATATGCCAACATGTGCTGCCACCCTCAAAAAATAACAGCAGCGATCATTCACCAGCTTGTGGGTGAAGCAGTTCCGGTAAAAGGAGCCACACAAAGCCTGTTGAGTAAAAGTCAAGTCAGAGAAACGCTGAGAGCAAAAGGCAGCCACAACAAACACTTCCTGGCTTTCATTTAACACGAGAGTGAAGTGGGAGGAAATCGCTGTGTGTTTAATGTACACACGGCTCAGCTCGGTTCGCTCTCCGTGTTTATGTGTGATTTACTAAGTGTGGACAGTATGAACACGGATCACATGTCTGGCGGCCCGAGCTCATGACCGGCAAAGGACACGTTTCTGAAAGCACAGCGATGCCGAACCGAGCTGCTGGATCTGGTTTCAGTGATGGTTTGTGGTTAAGGAATGTTCTGGGTTTCTGTCAACATTTGTAGAACATGAAGACACCATTAAGACAACATTAAGTTAAAAGTAACCTTAATTAATAGTCGTAATAAGTTTCTGCACTTAACTCATCAGTGCATGATTGACATGAAAGGTTTTGGTGCAACGTAAGCACACAATGCATTACAAATATCGTCTGAAAATCTTTAAAAACTAGAGAGAGAGAGAAAGAGAGCGCGAGAGATTATTAATTTGTTATCGTTTTAATTATTATATACACAATTGTATATTTTATTCAAATAAAAAGTGTGCACACGGTTACAAAAAATATAGTTAATTACTTTATATATTAATATTGTTTATATTTTTGTTTTTTGCTCATACACAAACATTAAAATTAACCTGAAATTTACAGAAGTTAAACAAAGGTACCACAGTCACCACTGAAAGCATTGCAAATTCTCCCATAGTTGAAAATTTCACTGCAAAGCAATTTACAGAAATGGTCAACTCCTTAACCTCATATTCTATCTGTGCAATGCCATTTTAATCCAGTAATGCAACATTATTCCTGAATATACATATGCCAGAGGTTCTTGAACCCGTTTAAGCAGGCAGACAGTCACATAACAGCTCTGCAGAATTCACAGAGAGCATGCATGTGCAACATGAAACTAAACAAGAGGAACTAAGTCAAGACTGCACAACAATCACACGGCATTCAAAAATCAAACATTGCAAATTCTGTTTTCATTTGTGTTTACTAGTTGTGCATGCACACATAATTAAAATCCTTAGAAATGAAACGCATTCGCTAGAAGTGATCCTCCTCTCTGATCTCGACTCATTATTAAAGAGCGTTTCCGTTCCTCTGAGTCAAAACAGCAAGATCTCTTTCGATGTCAATATCACATTGATCAACACTGACACATGCACAACTACTGGTATTTCTATACAGTTCTCATTTTAAAATATTCTTTTCACACTGTAAAGTCACAGTAATTAGGCAATGAATCATTATCTGAGGAGTCATTCATGTCTGGAGCACAAACACTGCATGAAGCAGCACACACTGAACTTTAATACTTAGTTTTAGAGGTTTCAATACATCACTCAGGGAACTAGTACTAGTGATGACTGCTTTAGCAAACACTACTGATAAATGCCTATTATGACCATGCTAAATTTTGCATGATTTTGCCTCCAGGTCTGATGCAAACGGCACATACGGAGTCTGTTAAAGGCAGGATTCCCCCGTGCGTTTCAATAATTGAAAGTGAACTTAAAGTCTCATTTCCCTTTAAAAACTCCCTTCTTGATCTCATCCAGTCGGTTAAAAGTCATACTTAGCCATTTCAACAACGTTTAAAGATTAACTTCAAATCACCAGCGAGAGCCTGTTACAGAATTAAAGTTCAATCCAGGCCACAACGGCTGGGGAAATTCCATCTCAGAAACACACGGCCTCACCTGCCTTTCCACTGAATTTGAATACGGTTTGTAAGAAACGACGAACAGCCAAAATTACATGAGACATCAGCAGTTATCACATTAAAACATGTACAAGCCATATCAAATTAAAGCCTATTTTACAACCATTACTTGCAAGTAAAGCCCTCGTGTAGCTTAAACAGTAGAACATGCAGCGCAAAGGTCATGGGTTTGATTCCCAGGGAATGCATGAACTGAAAAATTGTATGTATGCATGAATTGTAGGAATGCACAAATGCAATGCATGTAATGCATAAATGCAAAGCATTTGCCAATTGCACAAATAAAAATTTAATGTAATTGCTATTTGTGCAATCCCATGATTCACAATGGTTATTTTCAATACTGTAAAACACATTATAATGTTTTAGAGTAAAAGAAATTACTCCAATAAAATGTTTCAAATAAATCAGCAATTATTTTAAATGAACAGTTTACCCATACATGAAAGTTTTCTAAAAAGGTACGCACTTTTTTTTTTGTTTCTTCATGGCTTGGAGAAATGTAGTATTTCGTCACTGTCTCAGCAATGGATGCTCTGCAGTCAATGGGTGCCGTCAGAATGAGAGTCCAAACAGCTGATAAAAATATCACAATAATCCACACCACTCTAGTCCATCAGTTAACATCTTGAAGACAAAAGCTGAAATGCATCCATCAAGACATTTTTAACTCAAATACATTGAGTCCATAATCCATAATAACGCTTCCTCCAGTCATCTGGTCTGAATCAGGAGAGAAATCTGCACAGATCAAGCACCGTTTACAAGCTAAAGCAGCTCTAAACAAATATGTGGCTGCATTTTGATGTGAGAGGCAACAGGAGATGCACTTTTTCACTGAAGGAAGCGTTGTATTTTAGCTGGAAGCAATGGTTTGAAGTTAAAAATAGCTTAATGATTGATCGGTTTCTTACAAAACACGCAGTTTTTGGCTTTACAAGATGTTAACTGATGGACTGGAGTGGTGTGGATTATTGTGATGTTTTTATCAGCTGTTTGGACTCTCATTCTGACGGCACCCATTCACTGCAGAGCATCCATTGCTGAGACACTGATGCAGAGACACATTTCTACAAACCTGATGAAGAAACAAACTCATCTGCATCTTGGATGGCCTGAGGGAGAGCACATTTTCAGCCAGTTTTCATTTTTGGGTGAACTCTTCCTTTAAAAGCCGTGCACCAAATAATTTAAAACTTAAATAACTTCAACAAATGTGCACAATGCAAAAGAAAAAGAGATGGTCCTAAAAATAGGCTTCATTTTCTTATTTATTCTTTCTCTCTTCTGATTTTGAGGTGAAATGTGACGAGAACCTGTTCTTGACAGGTTTCCTGAGATTCAGCCAGTTAAACCACATAACACCAGTGTTTATGAAACATCAGATTACTGAGCAGGTTCTCAGAAAACCAACAACAAAAGACCCGCGTGACGATCGAACTGCTCGGAAAATCATCTCTCACATGCATCTCTACACCTGATAAGAGAACTCCCTAACCACAACCTGTTGGTTCCTCTGAACACATCGCAGTCGCTCACCACAGATGCACCAGCATGCATCTGTAAAAAAGAAAAAGGCCTGCAATGCTGCACCAGTTTAGAAAAGATCATCCAGAATAAAAATCGGTTAATCACATCCTTCCAAAAACCCACCAGGGGCCTGTTTCATAAAACAAGTTTACCAAATAAGCCAGGTTTATTTCAGTTAGTCTGACTTTTTGCCAGATGATTTGGTTCAGAATAAGTCAGACTAACTGAAATAAACCTGGCATATTTGGTAAACTTGTTTTATGAAGCAGGCCGCAGATCACTTCAACCCATAATAAACCAAAACATATTCTTTCTCCACTGCAGGAAGCAAACCTCCAGTTTGGTCGGTTTAACCTAGTAAGCGGTGGTCTGAGCTATGGTTAAAGATCTGTGACATGTTGCATAAACACAGCCACTATGCTTTATGCACTTTGTGATCAGTTTTACTTTTCAGATTCAAATAAGGCCAGTCTTCTTGTTAATGTAACTGATTGATGTTATGACCAGTTAAATTTTTTTTTTTATATACACACATACACATACATATATGAGATGTCTAATTTGTAAGACGTGGTTATTTATTACGCAACCGGACACAGGGCTGGTAACTAAAAGGGTGAAGGTCACCAGATTGCATCAACAGTAATAAACCAAAACATCATTCTCCATTGGATAAGAAAAACAAACCACTAGTTTGGCTGGTTTAACCGTAATAGGTGGTGGTGTGATCTAGAGGTTAAAGATCTGAGCTGGTAACTAAAAGGTTGAAGGTTCAAACTCCACAAAGGTTGACTCATTAACTCGCACCATTATGACATAAGCTAGTTCACAAAAGGAAGGAAAAAAAAAAAAAAAAAAAAAGTTTGACAACTTAACCTCTCAAACTTGTATACAAACATTCACTTATGTATTTGCATTGATATTAATATCAAATTTCATGGGTGTGATATGCGTGTCAACTACCCATATAAATATACAAGAGTTAAAAAATTACCAGTATATCATATCAACAACCAATAACAATCAGTACACTGTTTATGAACCGGTTTATCATAACAGGTGGGTACAGATCTGATTTAACCAGAAATTGGTTGTTGCTCAGGTGGACTAACCAGAACATTAAAAAAAAAAAAGAAAAAAAAGAAAAAGGGGTTAGTCAAGTTTTCAACTAAACTAGAAGGTAGAAAAGTTCAAACTCCACCAGAGAAGATCCATTAATTACTACAAGAGTAGTTCACAAATAAAAACTTGAGCTTGACAAACTTTTTAACCTCTTAAACGTATTTGCATTGATATTAACAAAAACATTGATGTGAAACTTCAAGGACACAATATGACTGACTTTCTTGTATATTTATAAGGGTAGTTGGCACATATCAACGATCAACAATCGTCAGTACACCGCCTAAGGGTCAGTTTATCATAACAGGTGGGTATAGATCACACGGGCCTGTACCATGATGATAGATGAACAAATTCACAATTATAGGATTAGTTTGGAGTCGACAAAACCAAACCATTCGAGTCTGGCTTTATTGGTACCATGATGCTGATCATCAGCTTTCTTTGATCCTGAGTTTGTGGAGCGCGTGCACATGAATGTGCGACATCAGTAGCGAACAGCCAATCACAACACAGAGCAAGTATGATCACTTCCCGCGAGAGAGCCAGCGAGATTCAAAACGCTTTTGTTAAAGATTAAAAGATTAAAGAATGAGGAATTTATGTGCATTTCCACGAAAGAGGAAAAATAAAGGAAATGATCTTGCTCTATCAGTACAGTCACAAGTGAGACTTGTGAAGTTAGTTTACATAGTTGATAATATTTAGCGATAGAGACTCGAACATGTAAGGTCACATGTATCCATTTTTATTAAAATGTTATCTATTGATTTGACCACTTATTTATATTACATATGATCTGTATGTGTGACCCTGGATGACAAAACCAGCTTTAAGTGTCAATTTTTCAAAATTGAGATTTATACATAATCTGAGAGCTGAATAATAATCTTTCCACTGATGTGTGGTTTGTTAGGATCGGACAACTATTTACTAAGATACAACTATTTGAAAATCTGGAATCTGAGGGTGCAGAAAAATCTAAATATTGAGAAAATTGCCTTTAAAGTTGTCCAAATGAAGTTCTTAGCAATGCATATTACTAATCAAAAATTAAGTTAGGATGCATTTACAGTATGAAATTTACAAAATATCTTCATGGAACATCATCTTTACTTAATATCCTAATGATTTTTGGCATAAAAGAAAAATCGATAATTTTGACCCATACAGTGTATTGTTGGCTATTGCTACAAATATACCCCAGCGACTTAAAACTGGTTTTGTGCTATTATAAATGCTTTATAATAACTGTTAAACTAAAAGTGCTTGTGTGCAATGGATTAATAATAATAATAATATAAATCATATTATAATTATATGAATCATATGTAAATTGTAATTATCATTAAAGCCAGACTAATTTTTTTTAAGGTACTTTATAGTGACCTTTAATTTGTTGGAAGAGAACCTGAGGAACTGACTATTTTTTGTGTCAGACATGCATCACTTTGCTCACATCTGATTGGTCCAATGTCAGTTTGAGATCTCAAACTCAGAACATAATCTGCCCCGGGTGCATTTATTATGGCAATGAATGCAGCTAAAAGCCGAGCCACTTTCATGGTTCCTAAAACCCAGGATTGGTGCAAATTTACCTGGCTAGCCAGCTAATCCGGCTTCATGGTACAGGCCCCTGGTTTAACCAGCTGGTTAAAGACACTGAAATTGGTTACTAAAATAACCTCTCAAACTTGCATATGCACATTTACATAAACATTTGTATTGATATTAACATACAAATGTGAACTTCAAAACTTTTTTGTATATTTATATAGGTAGTTGACACATATCAACTACCAATGAGAGTCAGTACACTGTATTCTGTGTTTGGGTCAGTTACTCATAACAGGTGGCTATAGATCTGGTTTAAAGACGCTAAAATGAGTTGCTGCTAGAATCTGTAACTAGAAAACCGTTTAGGCTGAAGGTTCAAAAACCCTGATCATGACACAAGCTGGATAATTGACAAACATGAGTTTGACCTTAGTGACCTCTCAAACTTACACACGTTTACATAGATATTAACATAAAAATGTGAATTTCAAAGACTTTCTTGTATATTTATTTATCTGGGTAGTTGACACAGTCAGTGCACTGTGTTCGGTGTATGGGTGAGTTACTCATAACAGGTGATTAAATACCTGGTTTAACACAAACTGGTTGTTGCTCAGGTGGACTTGCGAAAGTTAACCATGGTTTTGCTACATAGTTAAACTATGCTAACCACAAACTCACGGTAGACAAACTCTTACCTCCGAAGAGATGAGGCGACAGGTGAGCAGGTAAAGATCCGATCAAGAGTCTCGGAGCGCCGGTTGACCGCTCTCTCTCCCCGCCGTTCTCCTCCGGTGTGCTGTTACCGGAGTCCTGCGAACTGTACGCTCCAGAGGTCGGTATATTAATGCTCGACTGGGGTCTTGCGCCCGGTCCACCGGTGCCTCCCCCGACGGAGCGTGTCCTGGAGCCGGTGTAGTGCGAGGCCACCGCCGCTGACGACGACGACGATGAAGATGTAGCACCTGAGGCGCCGTGAACGGGAAACCTCATCGCCACAGCCGTCGTTCTGCCGCCGTTACTCGACGGGAGATCCGAGCCAGAGTACGCTCGTGTGCGGCCGTTTTCAGCGGGACTGCTCTGTTTGGCCCCCATTCCGTCCGGTTTTAATTATTAAAGACAAACAAACAAACAAACAAACAAACACACTCACACCGACGGCGAACGGGAAGTGTCGCCCGTTACATCTGACGTCACAGGCGCGTCAGCGAAACTTTTTGAGAAGGGCTTTAAATCGCCGTCAGCGTGAAGTTGCGGTTGCCCGCGTTTGTTTTTGCCTCATTCGCTGTTGTTTTCTAACTAACGTCCTCTGGGCCATGTCCTCTCGCGTGTCGCGCGTGGAAACGTGACGCTCCGACGCGACGTTTTCCTTCGAAACCGCGCGCGGACGATTGTTGTGCGCGCGACGGGCGGTTATTACACAAACTGAACGCGTTTTTAACTGCGGAGTGCGAGAGCGAGGCGGGGGCGGGGCTTGCCGGTGACGTCATAATCCCGGGAAATAGACCCTAGTTGGCGCTCCTTCATTATGCTGCTGCTTTCTATCCTCTCTCACGCTCTTCTGCTGATGTTGTTGTTGGTTTAAAACACATTTGTGACCCTGGATCACAAAACCAGTCATAAAGATAAATTTTTATTAAAATTGAGATAAGCTTTCCATTGATGTAGCCTATGGTTTGTTAGGATAATATGACAATATTTGGCTGAGATACTACTATTTGAAAATCTGGAATCTGAGGGTGCAAAATAAATCAAAATATTGAGAAAATCGCCTTTAAAGTTGTCCAAATGAAGTTCTTAGCCATGCATATCACCAATCAAAAATTTACTTTTGATATATTTACAGTAGGAAAATATCTTTATGAAACATGATCTTTACTTAATATCCTAATGATTTTTGGCATAAAAAAAATTGATCATTTTGACCCATACAATGTATTGTTGGCTATTGCTACAAATATACCCCAGCGACTTAAGACTGGTTTTGTGCTCCAGGGTCACATTTAAATTTAAGTATACAGAGTAAACAGTTGCATGTGTGTGTGTTAACATGTCGTTATTTCCATTTAAACCTGATTTTCATAGCACTTTATTAATATGATTGTATTACAAACACTATTACCAATGCACACAATAAAAAGCAGCGACTGAAAAAAGGTGGCAATAATGTTAATAAAATAACATAACTATATGTTTTGTAAAACTCAAGTTTATCCATCTTTAGTGATGATTGTAAGTGACATGTTTTGCGTGTTTGAGTTCAGTGATTACTGAGATGAATTAAATTACATTAGAACAGGTTAAAACTAGAGTAAAATTCAAGGAAGCACAATCTGATTAGTTTGTCGGCTCAGTAAGATTCACAAGGGTTTCATAACATCATCTGAACAGGAAAGTGGATTCAGACCAGAACACTTTTTCACTGGAGCAAGCGTTATTATGGATTATGAACTCTATGGTATTTTAGTTAAAAACGTCTTAATGCTGGATGTGTTTCAGCTTTTGTCTTCTCCAGATGTTAACTGATGGACTGGAGTGCTGTGGATTATTGTGCTGTTTTTATCAGACTCTCATTCTGACGGCACCCATTCACTGCAGAGCATCCATTGCTGAGACACTGATGCAGAGACACATTTCTACAAACCTGATGAAGAAACAAACTCATCTACGTCTCAGATGGCCTGAGGGTGAGGATATTTTCAGCACATTTTAATTTTTGAGTGTAGATTAAGTACACAGACTTGGAGTAAGAAATATAAGGCACAGATTTCTGAGTTGATGTGAAAATAACGTGGCTCCGCAGACAGCTGAGAGACTCATGTGGGCTGTAAAGAGAAGTGAGAAGTGAGAAAGACACTCACTAACAAACGAAGAAAAGCTGCACTTTCAGAATCTGCCAGATATAATACCAGGCTTTATAGACAGATGTAAATGCATGCATCTCTCATTTAACCCGGTCGTGAACACAACAGCTTTGCTCTCTTCATATTTACTGGTGCGTCTATTGTCTTAGTATTGTTTTGTGCACAAAGAGACTTACTGGGAAAAACACAAAACACTCGTCGAGCACGTGACACAAAAACACAGCGAACATTCAACTTTTCCATTCTCTCTTTCTGCTCTGCATTCCTGCAGGAAAATGTAGTGGAAATTCCTGGAATGTCAAAGGATTCCAACCACTGTAAAAAAAAAAAAAAATAGAAAAATAGCATAAGAGAAAGAAATAACACAGTTAATCCTGTTAGTTGATTCTCAGAAGCTTCAGATTATACATGATTTATCACAATAATCAACATTATACTGAGTGTTATGTCCCAATATTTTCCCAAAGTGACAACCTCAGGAAAAAAAACACTAAAGTTGATGCATAAAACAATGTTTCTGCTGTATATGCATGGAGCTATTTTCACACACTATTCAGGAATTAAATACTCAGCGCGTGACTAATCTGTACTTCACTCAGACACTGTTGAACATTAATACTCGTGCTGTTTTTGCCTGTGTAATTCGCTTGGGTGTGAGATATAATGGATCTAGAGGAGTCTCGTCAGTCAGCACAATCTGAGTGTTTGACCTAAAGCAAACGCTGTAATTAAAGCACAAATGCTTTTAAATTAAAGCCCTTGATTGTTGGACTTGAGTTGAAACAACCGCTGGGTTTCAGTACAGAAGTTCCAGTTTAACTACATTTGAAACAGTACTTAAACTTTAGCTTTTCATTTCTCTGAACTTTTTGAACCCATGGAAATAGGGTTAAACTCACTTTATATTCCAATGTTTATATTTTATAATTTAGATTCTTAATATATATATATATATATATACTCGCTTTATATATCTCACTTTATATTTAACAAATAATGATAATAAATAAATAAAACGAAAATGATAAAGAAAGAATCCAATTTGGAATCAGATGAAATATGAGACAATATTTCCACCTGCTGGCCTTTATTAGAACTGCAAAACAAACTTCATGTCCACGTGTGCTTCATATTTAAAGCGATAGTTCATACTAATGTATTCATCTGTAAACACAATATCTGTGCTGCTTTTCCATGCAGTGTATGTGTTAATAACCTTATTTTTTCCTGTATATGCTTTTATGAAACACTCAACACACAAAATTCTAAAGGAATCTAATGAAATAGATTTTCTGTGTTTCGTTGAGAACAAATATAGGGGGAAGCTTTGACATTTAAATGGGTTTTAAAGGCTATTTCCCTGTGAACTGAGTTAGAAACAGCAGCAGAAAGTCATGAAGTGAAAGTGAACAGGGAACTACTGTGTTTCCTTTCAAACGCTTACAGTTTGCCCTTGAAACCTATTTATATTTCAAAATATAATTCTACAATGTTTCATCCATCAGTACATGATTATTTTTACAATTCATACATTTTGTTGTGTTTTTGTCATTTTTGTTATAATTAATTTAATTATGAATTTAATTTGATTTAGTTATACAACTTAAAAAAGGGTTTTAGTCATTATTATTATTATTAATAATATTATTATTAATTTAATTTAATTGGTTTTAGTTATAGTAGTACATTTAAACTAAATGAAAATGTGAAATGTTTTTTTGGCAACTAGCTGAAATTAAAATATATTTTAAAAATATTTAATTTTACATTTATTTCAAGTAACATTTAAAAAATGATTTAGTTATTATTATTTAATAATAATATGAATAATAATTATTATTATTATTATTGTTATTATTATACTCTGTTAGAATTTTAGAGTATTTTATCATTAAAAACCTTAAACATTAACATAACCTTCTAATGCCATGGTGCTGAAGCTATAAACTATAAACCAGTGGGAAAACACATCAGAAGCATTTTGATTTGCACACAGTGACCCTCTCTGAGTGTTTGTGTTGTAGACGGTGTTGTAGACGCAGGTCTTCAGCATCCGCTGCAGGACACAACCTCAAACTCAACCTCAAACGCAGAGCCGCAGACGGATGCGTCGACAGGAGGAGGGATGAGATGAGGGGAAAACACGGTTCCGTCGGGCTCAGCTGGAGGAGCTGATGAAGATACGGCGCCCGGTGAAGCCAAACTCACACTTTAGCTCATGACAGAGAATCAATCATCTCACCGGGAAACACCAGCCAGAGGAGCCTGACAGCTGCTGCTCCGAATCAATGTAATACTGACCCTTGAGTGCAATTACTATTACAAACTCCCTACCCTAAAAAAACAACAACAAAAAAATTTATTTTATTTATAATAATTTTTTTTTTTTTAAATTTACGCATAAAATAAAATATTCTAATTCTTTAAAATTATTTTTTAAACATATATTATTTTATTATATATTATGATTTGATAAATTAATATATTTTAAAAAATTTAAATAGGCTATATTTTTTCCATCAATACATGTCAATAAATTATTTATTAAAATTGTATTTAATTATAATTATTTTTTTGTAAATACACATATTGAAATAAATTTGCATTTCCGTAAATACATACATTTATACACATTTACATACAGTATCTATCTATCTATCTATCTATCTATCTATCTATCTATCTATCTATCTATCTATCTATCTATCTATCTATCTATCTATCTATCTATCTATCTATCTATCTATCATCCGTATTTTTACATTTTAAATTTTTTATATAAGTAAAAATTATCTTATTATTATTATTATTTAAAATAATCAAAAATTATTTTTACAATTCTTTTTTTGGGGGGGTGGGGGGGGGGGGTAGAATTTAGTATAGATGCTGTGACATGTCCCTATACCAATATCTAAGTGACTACTAAATTGTCCCCAGCAATAGTTTTGATCAAACAATTGAATATATGTGTATGTAGCCACTGTTGTTGTAATTTCGTCCGTATCTGAAACAGGTCACACCGCTGACATTACCTAACAAATTAAAGAAATACAGGCTTGAAACAAAGATTTTCGAAACTCTGAATCAGTAAAATGATTCATTTGATTCAGATTGGGACTTCGGAGCAGATTCGTGAATCATTTGATTCAGATCAGAACTTAAGAGCCTGTATTGTGAATCATTATTTAGATCGTGAATCTTTGCAGTTTTACCATGGTAAAACTATGGTTATTGTAGCAAAACCATGGTTAATTTGTGGTTACCATGTTTTCTTTTTTTACTTTTTAGCAAAACCATGGCCATTTTTGGAAGAGATGTGCTGCCAAGTTAACAAAAAAAGAGGACACATGGGATGAATATATATATATATATATATATAACTTTTACAGTTCAACTCTGAATAAAGAAAAGAGAGATTTAGAGCCAGATTTTTGTTTATGTATGTGAAATTTACAAATTAATCAAGTCACTGTTAGCTACTATAACTATAAATAAATAGACTTTAAGTCGCTGTGATCAAAAGTCTATCAAAAATGTGGAAATGTTGGGATAGTTGGATGGTGAGGGGGTGTTGTCTGCTGTTATCTATCTACATATTATTGGCGCAAATACATTTACATTAATAAATTAACATTTTAAAAAAAAAAAATCCATTTTTTTTAATTTTCATTTTTGTAATCAATAAAATTTCAATCAATTTTTATTTTTAGTAAATTATTATTATTTAAAAATACATACATTAAAATAAATAAATGTACATTTCTCCATCCATCTGTCTTTCATATAAGTTTGAAGACTAAGTGGAAGCTCTGGAGAACAATCTGAAATATTAAAAAATATTCAAATGTAAAATTATTTACTCTCATGTCACTTCATTTTTTTTTTCAAGGAGGACAAAGGGCGTTTATCACAGGATGTCCAGACAGATCTTTGGGGTGAAACAGCAGGATCAGTGTGAGCTCAGTGTGTCTCCAGCAGAGGGCAGCGCTGCCTGACTTCAGTTCTGCTGCTCACAGGAACCCTGGAGGCGGAGCTTCAGCGCTCCAATCACAGAGCTGCAGGATCAACAAACATTTGGGGATTCAAATTATTCAAAAAACAACAGCTGGATTATTCCTCTTCTAAAGGACTTTTAAAAATAATTGTGCTTGTTTTGTAACTTAAGACATGAAAATGATGCATACATACATATATATACATATATATATATGTATATATATATGAAGAGTTCCAATGCAAAAGCCCCTAAAAGCCATCTTGGTCAAAAATGAGCTAATGATACTGAGTGAATGCTCTATATATTATATATATATATTAATCAGTATATGTACATAAACATTTTTTTACAATTATTTTTAAATTATTGTTATTATTTTATGTAATACATAAATTGAAAAAAATATATATTAAAAAAATTATATCTATATCTATATCTATCTATCTATCTATCTATCTATCTATCTATCTATCTATCTATCTATCTATCTATCTATCTATCTATCTATCTATCTATCTATCTATCTATCTATCATCTATCTATCTATCTAAATATAATATATATATATATACACATATACATACACACACATTTATTTATTATATATATATTTAAATTATAACAATAATTTTAAGAAAATATTTTTAAATATATATTTATTTTTTCTTTATGAGTTGGCTGAAATTGAGCTTTAGCAAATATCATCACCTACATATAAAATTCATACATTTTAAAATATTTTTAATTAAAAGAAATTAAATAATAATAATAATAATAATTATTATTATTATTATTATTATTATTATTATTTAATTTAGATAGATAGATAGATAGATAGATAGATAGATAGATAGATAGATAGATTATTATTATTAATAGATAGATAGATTATTATTATTATTATTTAAATAATTAAATTGAATAAATTAACATTAATATATATATATATATATATATATATATATATATATATATATATATATATATATATTATAAATAAATGTACAATTAATTACAATTATTTTTTAAATACATACATCAAAATAAAAAATATGTATCTATCTGTATATCTAAAACTATATGTATTTATTTATTTATATTTATTTTAGGAGAAATTATTTATAAATCAAATTCATCTTTTTTCTTTTTTCTTTAGGGGCTGGTTGGGGTTAATCTTATATTTTTTAAGTTCAATTTTTTCTCTGAGTACCCAGAATAAGACACAGAGGTCCGATGTAAAGCGGCCCGTCTGACGGACGTGGATCGGCGCTTCAATCCGTCCAGGTATGTGGGAGTTCTGGGAACGGAGGAGGAACAGGATTAAAGTTCAATTAAAACACTGATGATCTCGGATGACCCATTAATTCTGCAGCATGCGTCTGGGCTCTTGGGCTCAAGACCCCTGATGAAAAGCAAATATAATGAAACACACTGTGTGTCTCCTGCTGCAATCTCTGATGGGTCAGGAGGGCACTGCGCTGACACACACTCCTGACAAGGTCTCTCACACACACACACACACACACACACACTGCATTAGTGAGGACTCGTCTCACTGATGATTTAATATGTAGGTGATGATATTTGCTAAATCTCAACCCCAACCAACCCCTAAGGAAAAAAATTAAATAAAAATCTCCAAAGATAAATATATCCAAATAAATATATATTTTTAAATGATCTTTAATATACACATTATTATTATGTAGTATATAGTATTAAATTATTATTGTTATTATTTATTTTCATTTTGAATTTAAATATTTTTTAAACATTTTAATATTTACTAAAATATTTTAATATATAAAAATATATATTTAAATATAAAAAATAAATAAGAATATTTAATATTTAATATTTATATTTTTAATTCTCCAAAAATAAATACAACCAAGGTTTTTTTTTTTTTTTAAATAAGTACATTTAAATTAATAAATATTTCAAAGAATAAAAAATCTATAAGGAAATAAATAACTATTCTTTAAAAAAAAAAAAAAAAAATATATATATATATATATATATATATATATATATATATATATATATATATATATATTTTTTTTTTTTTAATTTGTTATTAAGTAAATAAGTAAAAGTAAGTAAAAATAAATAAATATTTTTTAAAAATTATTAAAAAATATTGGACAGATGAAAACCTTAAACTAAACGAAAATTAGAAATGTTGCTTTTGCAACTAACTGAAATATTAAGTTGAAGCACTAAAATTACTGACTATAAATTAAAAAAATAAATAAATTAAATAAAAATAAATTAAACCAAAATACTAATGTATATATAAAAAAACAAAAGTACAAAATTTTATAAATAAAATACACATAAAATGTGTGGACACGTGCACAATTTCTCAACTGAAGATGTTTGCCTTAAAAACATGGTTTCCGAAACTGAGCACCTTTAGGCAGAGATGGCTTCGTTTAGACGCTGCATGAAGCAGCAGATGCAGATGAATGTGACTGACGGACAGCTCTCTCTCCAGCATCATGAAGCTCGTCCGTGAATGCTGTCACATTTCTGGGCATCTTCAGCTTTGAGGAGCTCATGATGGTGTTGTTTGTCGTATGATTCGGCTCCGGCGCCCGCGGCCACATCACTGCTCTCCATCAAACACACTGACAGATCCAGGCCTTCAGCACTGAACATCTACGGCAAGCCAGCTGAACATTCAGTCCACATCTGTTCTCACTGCATACTCAAAGCTCATTGGAAATACGTGCCTCTACCTACATTTCTAAAAAAAAAAAATTTACCTATACACACGAATCGCTGCAGTTTCCAATTGAAATGTACACTAGAGGCAGTAAAACTCCCACAACTTTTATTTATTTTTGCATAAAATATGATTTACAGGTCCACAGTTTCGATTAATAAAGCCTAATTTTCGCATAATTACTTGAGGTATATTATGTTATGAATTCAAAACAATTTTAACATGCTGTGAGATTTGAAAACTTCATATGCATGAGTTTTCTAATTCAGTATGTTTGCTCGGATCTGCATAAGGACGTTAAAATAGCACGGCTGCACCAACAAATGTGTTTTTACACCACTTTTGTATTTGTTAACACTATTGGGTAGGTTTAGGGTTGGATTTGGTGTAGGGGATATTTCCAACATGATACAGCATTAACTTTTAGTGACACTCCTCGGATATTTGAATTATGAATCACTGCAATATGTACCTGAAGCAACATAATACAAACACAGCAATGCGTGCCTATATCAACGTAACAAAAACGTGCCAGGGTCACATATTGAACTCGCATTTTAGCGCCACTCACTGGACGTTTCACTTTGAAACTGCCGTGAAACGTGCAGCTAGGTATGTAATAACGGTGCTGCAGAAATGTATTTAGAGGCACGTATTTCCAATGAGCCTGGGTTGAACTAGTCTCAGCCTCTCATGAAAGAAGAAAGCCGTTGTGTTTACAACTGTGACAATGAGCACTTGTCAGGATCAACTAAACGCTGGATTTTCAAAAGTATGTGAAAAATGTAAAGTTTGAGGCATAGAATCTTTAAAATATGTCCGAGAGTTTTACACACCGGTCTGTTATTGTAGCATTTCCATGGACCATATTTATTCATTAGATACTAGTATTTATTTATTATACTAGTTCACTCATTAGATACTAGTATTTATTCATTAGATACTAGTACTTATTATACTAGTTCACTCATTAGATACTGGTACTTATTCATTAGATACTAATACTTATTCATTATACTAGTTCACTCATTAGATACTAGTACTTATTCATTATACTAGTTCACTCATTAGATACTAGTACTTATTCATTAGATACTAGTTCTCTCATTAAATACTAGTACTCATTCATTAGATATGACTTATTATACTAGTTCACTCATTAAATACTAGTACTTATTCATTATAATAGTTCACTCATTAGATACTAGTACTTATTCATTATACTAGTTCACTCATTAGATACTAGTACTTATTCATTAGATACTAGTTCTCTCATTAAATACTAGTACTCATTCATTAGATATGACTTATTATACTAGTTCACTCATTAAATACTAGTACTTATTCATTATACTAGTTCACTCATTAGATACTAGTGCTTATTCAGTAGATACTAGTTCACTCATTAGATACTAGTACTTATTCATTAGATATGACTTATTATACTAGTTAACTCATTAAATACTAGTACTTATTCATTATACTAGTTCACTCATTAGATACTAGTACTTATTCATTATACTAGTTCACTCATTAGATACTAGTGCTTATTCAGTAGATACTAGTTCACTCATTAGATACTAGTACTTATTCATTAGATATGACTTATTATACTAGTTAACTCATTAAATACTAGTACTTATTCATTATACTAGTTCACTCATTAGATACTAGTACTTATTCATTATACTAGTTCACTCATTAGATACTAGTGCTTATTCATTAGATACTAGTTCACTCATTAGATACTAGTACTTATTCATTAGATACTATTATACTATTATACTTGTTCACTCATTAGATACTAGTACTCATTCATTAGATACTAGTTAACTCATTAAATACTAGTACTTATTCATTAGATACTATTATACTATTATACTTGTTCACTCATTAGATACTAGTACTTATTTATTATACTTGTTCACTCATTGGATACTAGTACTTATTCATCAGATACTAGTATTTATTCATTAGATACTAGTTCACTCATTAAATACTAGTACTTATTCATTAGATACTATTATACTATTATACTTGTTCACTCATTAGATACTAGTACTCATTCATTAGATACTAGTTAACTCATTAAATACTAGTACTTATGTCACGAATCTGGTGTGCACTTCCGGTCACTCGCCACTAGAGGTCACCCGCTCACCACATGGACATTCACACCACACTTCTCATGGACTCCAATTCCCATCATCCCACTCTGATCACAGCTGTCACCAATATCTCATTGCACCAATCACTTGCACACCTGATCACACAGCATCACCAATCTGCACACAGTATTTAAACCCCGGACATTCTCTTCCTCGGGTCGAGTATTGTATGCATCTTTGCTACCCTATAGAGCCCCGTTAGTTTGCCTTGCCTTGCCTTGCCTTGCCTTGCCTTGCCTTGCCTAGCCTAGCCTAGCCTTTGTTGTTTTATCGTGTTTTCCCCTGCCTGGACCATCGCTAACGTTTTGACTACCTCTCCTGTCTCGCCCCTCTGGATACTGTTCGCAGATCGTCGACCCACGCTTGCCCTAGTTTTACTCTTTGTCTTGTCTCTGCTATTCCTGTTTGCCATTGTTTGACCCTGCCTGTATGACCACGTCCCTGCTTTAATAAAGCCTGCAAATGGATCCGCACGCCTCTCGTCTCGTCAGCCGCGTTACAACTTATTTATTATACTTGTTCACTCATTAGATACTAGTACTTATTCATTAGATACTAGTACTCATTCTTTAGATACTAGTACTTATTATACTAGTTCACTCATTAGATACTAGTACTTATTCATTAGATACTAGTATTTATTCATTAGATACTAGTTCACTCATTAGATACTAGTACTTATTCATTAGATACTAGTTCACTCATTAGATACTAGTACTTATTCGTTAGATACTAGTTCACTCATTAGATACTAGTACTTATTCATCAGATACTAGTTCACTCATTAGATACTAGTACTTATTCATCAGATACTAGTTCACTCATTAGATACTAGTACTTATTCGTTAGATACTAGTTCACTCATTAGATACTAGTACTTATTTATTATACTAGTTCACTCATTAGATACTAGTACTTATTCATCAGATACTAGTTCACTCATTAGATACTAGTACTTATTCATCAGATACTAGTTCACTCATTAGATACTAGTACTTATTCGTTAGATACTAGTTCACTCATTAGATACTAGTACTTATTTATTATACTAGTTCACTCATTAGATACTAGTACTTATTCATTAGATACTAGTTCACTCATTAGATACTAGTACTTATTCGTTAGATACTAGTTCACTCATTAGATACTAGTACTTATTTATTATACTAGTTCACTCATTAGATACTAGTACTTATTCATCAGATACTAGTTCACTCATTAGATACTAGTACTTATTCATCAGATACTAGTTCACTCATTAGATACTAGTACTTATTCGTTAGATACTAGTTCACTCATTAGATACTAGTACTTATTTATTATACTAGTTCACTCATTAGATACTAGTACTTATTCGTTAGATACTAGTTCACTCATTAGATACTAGTACTTATTTATTATACTAGTTCACTCATTAGATACTAGTACTTATTCATCAGATACTAATTGACTCATTAGATACTAGTACTTATTCGTTAGATACTAGTTCACTCATTAGATACTAGTACTTATTCATCAGATACTAATTGACTCATTAGATACTAGTACTTATTCATTAGATACTAGTACTTATTGCAAATGAATGATTTTTAACTGAACTCTGCAGTGGCCATTCTAACTAGTCATAACATAAGACAAGTAAAAAATCAGTTATGAGTAGTAAGATAATTGTTACTAGTAACAATTACAAAATACTGTCTAAGAAATAAGTACTAGTACCTTTTGGCATCTATTAAACAGGCACTAGAATCTAATGAAAAGTAAGATTATTTAATAAATAAGTACTAGTATCTAATGAATAATTAGTAGTAACATTTAAAGAGATCGTAGTCACTTTTTGGACACTACATACTAGTCAAAACTAAATAGTTGATTTCTGAATGACAGATCCCCATATAAATCAATAGCTCAAATGTGAAATGTGTTACTAATAGCAGCAGAATAGTTCTTAGTCAATACTGAAATACATACTAGTATCTAATGAATAAGTACTAGTATCTCTAAAAAGTTACTAGTACCTAAAGAATAAGCACTAGTTGCTAATAAATAAGTACTAGCACTAAATGGAATAGATACTAGTGGCTAAAAAAGTACTAGTAGTTCAAATGCACTCTTTAAAAAATCTGTAAAAATATGGCACAGTGTACTGTATAATTTGAAGGAATTTTTCTGTATTTATTTTTTTACAGGTGTTTTACCGGTATTTTGAGTTTTAGAGTAAACAGAAATGTCCGTAAAATGAATGAATAATGTCATGTGTAATGAGCTGCCAGTATATTTTCTGTTATTTTACGGATTTATTTTTTAAAGTGTAGATTCTTTAAGGGTTAAATGTTAAATCAGCTTGCCACAGAATATCAGCCTGCATCAGAGATTCTGTCGGCCAATCTGGAGCGCAATGAGGGAATTACAGGTTACAGATTACAGCGATAGGAGCAGAGAAGATTTGCACATTATCAAAGTATTCATATCTCTGTCTTTAAGGTCCAACATTCCTCATGAGCATCAAACGAGCAAAAATGTGCTTATTAATTGCCTGGAATTTTTCTCCATGATTCCAAGTCAATTTAGACTGAGATGTCAATCGGGCGGATTAGACTTGTTTGTCATCGCTGCGGCGCCGACCGCAGAAAAAGGAATAAATAGGCAGATTATGTGATCAGAAATTTGGACTGATTTCATTACAATTTCATCATGGCCTCGTCTCAAATCTCTAAATTGCTTATTAAGCCGGATTTTAATGCATGTTCCTCTGTCAACACTTCAAATAAGGCTGATATTAGGGCATTTGCTCATTTTTTCAGGCATGCAGGAGGAAAAAACGTTGCGCTGTTTTACCTTGGTGCTTTGTGAAAGTACAGACACACGCATTTAGTGCATTTCTGTAAATAAATGGATTTAATTTCGAATTTTAAATAAATATTTGTCATTTTTTAAAAATACATTTAAATGAATGAATTAATAAATGAAAAGGTAAAGATGACTACCACTACACTTAACAAAATAAAATAAATAACATAAAATACAAATAAATTAACTCTAAATAGGAATACATAAAAAAGGCCACAAGCACATAACAAAATTACTTAAAATTACACTAAAAATAAATTAAGCCTCAATAGTAACATTAAAAAAAAAACTAACAAATATTGAAAATAAAATATAATAAATACAAAAAACTATAAATAAATTTAACCTTAATAACAATAATAAAAAACTTGTCAATAAAAATGACAGAAGCACATAACAAAGCAAAAATAAACAAAATAAATAAAACCTAAATGTTTTTTTAAAGGAGCAAAAACAAATAAAAATCACAAAATTAATTAAATCTAAATAGTACTGTGTTTGTTTTTAAAACAAAAACTATTAACACTAACAAAAGCACATAACAAAATTACAAATAATTAAACAAAAATAAATTAAACATAAATAGAAATAAAACAGTAGACTATAAAAATGACAAAACCACATAAAGTACAAAATGAAAACTGAAAATATAAAAGCCATTAGAAACTAATAGTATATAAATAATGCTTAAATAACACTTCCATGAATTTGTATTGCACTGATACATTCATTTACATTATTACATTAATGTATACTTTGAATACAATGTAAGTCACTTAGGATAAAAGTGTCTGTAAATGTAAAGCAATGCATATGTGATCATTATGTGTTACGCTTCTCCAGACTGAATTGTTAATGTGAACGAGCGGGTACAGTATTCTCAAGCACACTGGCACTATATTAATCCACTGGCAATGCACTGACATGAATCAAAACTCTCTCAGGTCCAAATGAGCTCAAGCTGCTGCAAGCGCCAACAATTATATCAGTGCTTTTCACTTTGGAGGCCGTTTGCTGTTTATTTTCTGTCTGTGGGACAGGTGAAAGGCGTCTGTGTTTGCCGGACGCTGCAAGCGTGGATGAAGGTCCACGTTTGGACTGGAATAAGAGAAAAAAGTGCGTTTCAGCAGAGCGACGTCCAAACGCAACACTCAGAGCTCATCATCGTCACCTCATGATCACCGAAGCTGCACACGGACCGAGCTGCATTCACACTCCACCCAAAAGCCACCGCTTCTCCTTGACTGATGGAAAACATTAAGAACATGTTGAAAGGTCCTGTTAGTCGTCGCTCTCTTTGAGTTCACACCAGCAGAAACACTGCCAGAAACTCCAGCCGTGAAGCCTTCCAAGAAATGAAGATGAAAAATACACTCAAACGCGCTTGCATTGAGCTGGAGACCATTCAGTCCATCATAAAATAAATGGCTTGTGTTCGGGGGTGTGTTCCTGTTTCTCATCTTTCACCTCAAACACAAGATCTGCTGCACCACTAATTACAACAGACTGCGTTTACATTCATTAAAGGAAGCATCATTAATAAATATTGTCGGATTCACGAAGGGGAGTTGAGAAAAAGCTAAAAATTAATTATGTACAATTTAAATAAATCATTAAAAACAATTACTAAAAATTATTATTTTTAAATATTTAAAAAATAAAATATTTGTTCACCTGCAGAACTGTGAACATGTTGTTAAATTATTAAAATATTAAATCTCAGGGAAACCTTAAAATTACTTATATTTAAAAAATTATTATAAATATATTATACATGTTTTTACTATCTTCTAAAATTATTATAAATTATATAAATATTAGAATTTTTTTTTACAAATTATACCAGTAATTATTATTTTTTAGAATAATTATACTTGAATATGCTTAATTATTCTTTAATATTTTATAATAAACAATTCATAAACTACTTAATAAAAAATTAATAATAATAATTGAATTAATAATAAATAATAATGAATAATGAATGATAATGAATAATGAATAAATAATGAATAATCATTCATCAGATAAATGTAAACACACAAAAGTTGTTAAATGATTATTGTATTATAACATTTATTTATAATACTTAGATTATTATGGAATGATATATTAATAATTATATTTGAATTTTGTTTATAATTACTCAATATTTGAAAATAAACAATACATATTAAACATTCTCATGAAATATTAACTTCAAATCTCAGGGATACTTTAAGTAAATATTTTGTTCAGGAATAATTTTTTAATTTAAAAAATAAATAAAACTGGAAAAATATCGGTAATTGATCCTATTACTAATTTTTTGAATATTATTATAAATTATTTAATATCTTAAAATAAACAACAATACATGAAATATTAATCACTCTCATAAAATATATGTAAATATAGTAAATATTTTGTTCAGGAATGAACTTTGAATTTTTTTTTATAATTATGATAGAATAATATAAGTAATTAATATTATGAAATGAATAATTATTTAATATTTTAATAAATAATATACTTATTTTAATACAATAACCAAAAATACATATAATATTAATCACTCTCACTCTTAATCATCACATAAATGTTGAATATTGTTTAAATGTTGCACAGATGATCAGATGAGTTTTGTAATTAAGAAAGTGGCCCAAATTAGATAACACTTGATCTCCTAAAGGCTTTTACACATGTGCAACAAGATCTGGATTTGGAACTGGTTGACGGTGTAAAGCTCGTGTTTCAGTGTAATTATACATTTAAGTACTGAGCAATATTAATGAACTACATGTAGCTTACTTACCATATGGTTAGGATTAGGATTAGGGTTTGGTTTAGATTTACTTGCATGTAATTATGCATAATTTATTGTTATTATAATAAGTACACATAACAAAGACACCTTAAAGTAAAGCGTAACTGCGCTGGACGAGTCAGTGACCTCAGACGCGGTGGTTTTATCAGAGCGGGTGTGAGACGCAGGGCGTTTGTGTAAATGTCAGATATCTGGCACACACAGCTGAGCAGATGGAGAACAAAGAGGAAGCGCAGAGACGAGGATGATGGGAACGACGCTCCCCTGATGAACGGAGATCTGGAGCTCAGCGTAAATCACTGAGGGTCATGAACTTCACCCCGACCTTCAGTTCCCCTCATCCTCATCTGTCGGGGAGAAACAAAACACACAAGAGATCTCCTTCAGGTTTCGGGTGCTTCTAGACGACAGCAAGATTCAACAGAGGCGTTTCTCCCGAGAAAAGACCTCAGTCATCTCACACTGGTCTGCTTTTGCTCAGAACATAATTTCGATGAATAAAAATCATCTCAACACAATGTCCAAACTTATTGAAACTCTCACAGACACCAAGATATTCTGAGGATTCAGCATTTAAAATAGGCCAGACTGCAATATTTGCTGGCACTATACATATAAGGGGGGAAAAACATTGATTATTTAATTAAATTAAAATTAATGTGGTGTGATCAATGAGGCATCAATAAAAATGGCCACCAACAGCCAATCAAAAACTCAGCAGCCTAATTAAAAAAAAATATATATATATATATTTTAGATATACTATTATAGTTGTTGTTAATACTTTGAATTAGATTTTATTTTTCTATTTTCATTTTAATTTTAGTTAAAACTTTAGATATTTTCTTCTGTTTTGTCATTTTTACAGTCCTTATTAATATTTATTTGTTTGTTTTAGTTTATTTATTTTTTTGTTATTTTAACACTTCAAGTTTAATGAAAATGAGAAGTGTTTTGATTTTTTTTTTTAGTTATTTTAATTTTACATTTTTATGATTTAATTAAAAAATTATCAAAAAAATTTTTTTTTTTTTTGGCAGATGTGTGACTCATTTTCATTTTCAGGCCTGACCCATAATAACTTATTGTGAAAATAATGTCCAATATTTTATTTTATTTTGAATGAAGTGTGAATGAATGAAACATCAGTTGAGCTGGTGGCTTGAGGAAATTATCTAAGCTTGTTTATATGTACACGTCATCTGCATGTGTGTGATCGACAGACATAAAAATAGAGAAGAAGAAAGACTGAATGAAGAGCAAATGTGTGTGTGGTTTTCTGCAAAGCTTGTTTATCATTCATAATTGCTTTGGCCTGCTGTATGAAAGCAGTCCCATCTGCTGGAATCACGCATGCGAGGTGAGAGACGGGAACACGCACACGCTAGAAATGCAGAAGAGCTGCACACAAACTCATGCTGGAGATCATGCATGCGCACATGCGTATAACATACTGAACACACAGCTTCAGGGTTTCTGTAATACGACTCACTGATCACAACGGGATCACACACAGCGCTCGTACAGCTCAACACACACACACTCACACTCACACACACACACACACACATGTTTACTTAGCTATCTAAATGGGGACATTCCATAGGCGTAATGGTTTTTATACTGTACAAACCGTATTTTCTATTGTCCTACACCAACCCTACACCTAAACTTACCCCTTACAGGAGACTTTCTGCATTTTTACAATTTCAAAAAACCTTTGCTTACTTTATTTTTAAACCAGTTTTACAAATGAGGACGTCTCCAAAGGGAGGTTTTTGTATATTTTGTCAGGTTTAGCTCACTTTTGGGTACAAATTTGTCCCCAAAATATGGTTAAGTAGGTACACACACACACACACACACACACACACACTCACGCACACGCACACGCACGCACACGCACACGCACACGCACACGCACACGCTCACGCTCACGCACACGCACACGCACACGCACACGCACTCATACTCATACTCACTCGCACGCACACACACACACACACACACACACACACACACCCCTCAAGTCCCCATGAGTCTGTGTGTATTCAGGTTTAAGTCCCCACCAGATTAGAAAAACAGGGACATACACTCACACACTCTCACACTCTCACACTCACACTGTCACACACTCACACACTCTCACACTCTCACACTCACACTCTCACACTCACACTGTCACACACTCACACACTCTCACACTCTCACACTCACACTGTCACACACTCACACACTCACACACTCTCACACTCTCACACTCTCACACTCACACTGTCACACACTCTCACACTCACACACTCACACTGTCACACACACACACACACACACACACACACACACACACACACACACACACACACACACACACTCACACACTCACACACTCACACACTCACACACACACACACACACACACACACACACACACACACACACACACACTCACACACTCACACACTCACACACACACACACACACACACACACGTGCAGGAATCACCCTAGTATCATAAGGTCCAATAAAGATTTTGTTCAGTCATTAGAGGAGTATACCCAGCTAACAAGGAATGTTCCCAGAACGTTTTAAAAAAGGTTCTCTCAACGTTGCAAGACACTTTGAACAAAAGCATTACTAAAAGCATAAATGTAAAAGTAAGTCAGCAACAGTGTGGGGGAACGTTACTTTTAAAGAGAATGCGTTACAATATTGCGTTACTCCCTAAAAAAGTAACTAATGGTGTTACTTAATTGCTTTTCATGAAACGTAATGTTTTACGTTACTTTTGTGTTACTTTTTACATTTTGCATCATATTCTGAGTTTGCATTTGACTGTTTTTATCGATTTTGTTTATGTGCTGGTGAGAGGAGTAAATGCATGCTGACACGAGAAGCACATGAGAAAATCAACAGTTAATCTCAAAATACTTAATTGCAGCCAACTTAATCATGCATCTTAGAATAATGCACTGGATGTCTTAAAATGCAGCTGGATCCTCTGTTTTTTACTGACCTCACTGGCCTCGATTCTCTCCAGTAATTCCTGTAATTTAATGAACGGCTCTTTTTCATCTCTCCAGCCGACTGCTATCAGCCCGACCGCGGCTGTATTTATTCGCTGCCTTTGGCTGTGATATCTCCCCATAATGATTCCGAGAAAAACGGGGGGAAAAAAAAAAAAACATTTCAATTTTTTCCAGCCAAAGCAGGACATAAACTCACTTCCTCTGATCTGCATTGAAGAGGTTGAGCGAGCGCCAGTGGGAAGAAGTTCTGGATGAGAAAGAGGCCGAGCCATTTTCAGTGTAAACGCTGATTCCCGGCTTCTCCTGACCTTTGACCTCGTTCTGCTTTGATCTGTGTACCGAGGGAAGATGTGAATGAATGCTGCTTGCTGGATTCAGTCCAGCGTCATGCAACGTTTGTCTTATAGAGATTGTGAAATGACTGAATTACTCATCTGTTAAGCAAGCATGTTGTTTTTCTGCCAAATTAACATTCATCAAGAATTAAACGGGATCAAAAATGATTGTAAAGAAATGAAATGTAGCGGTTCTTCAGCTGTTGGTTGGTAACTTCACTGTGAACTGAAATAATACGATGCAATATGATGCAACGCAAGCCATTCAAATGTAAGACATACCGTCTGTTAAAGAAAAGATGTGTTGTGACTCATGTTTTCTGACAACTTTACCATCAGAAGTTCATCTAGAAGACCGAAAACTCCATGTGACGACATATTCCTCACATTAAACCACCAAAATGAAAACACAAGGAACAAAATCACAGAGTTTTAATGAGTTTGTGTCAAGCTGAGGAACATACGCGAGTGACACAATGACCGTATTCATATATTAAATACATCAAATATATTTTCATATAATTAACATAAATAATTAGTTATTCAAATAAAAAATTCTAATTATATATATATATATATAATTTATAAAATATAAAATTATGTAAATTATATATATTTATAAATATATTTCATAAATATATATATATATATATATATATACAGAAAATAATAGAAAAAATGTAATATTTTATTAATGTATATAATATATTAAATATAAATTATATTCATATATAAATACATTAAATGTTATATATATATATATATATATATATATAAATAAAATTTTATACACAGACACATATATAGAAAATATAGAAAAAATATAGAAAAGCTAACTAATTAAAATACATTATATTTATATTTATATATTTTTAATAAAATAAAATAATTATGCATGTGTGTGTGTATATAGCAATATTCAAATGACAAATATATACATTTTATTTTAATGTAATATGATTTCATTTAACTATTAATATAAATTAAGATAAACACAGCAGCTCTAAACATTTTCTCAAAGCAGTAGCTAATTTCGGGCACTGCGTATGGGATTATACACTTCTATAATTGATACAATAATAAAACAGTATGCTATGTAGCGGTCCACTTTCTCTTTGAAAATGAATGAGATGTGAAAGTCACATGCACAGCTGTACGCATGCATTAACATTACCTGAGCCTGTCAAGCAGACTAAAAATCTTTATTTAAGTGTTTAGATTTAAGTCAGACGACCAGATTCGCACGATATTAAAACAACATCTGAATGTGACCCAAATAATCTCATCTGTGCTTTGCACACAGAACACACTGACAGTGTTTTCAGGAAACCACGTCTCCAATTTAAAGGATTCAGAGTGAGCAAAACAAAGAACAAGTCGAGTTAATATAGGCACCTAGACGAAAAATGACCAAACTCAACTTACGAAACACGACACGCTGCATTTCTTCAGCTAACAAAGATGCCTTTCAGCAAACCGCCCTGAAATGAGGTTCATATTAAGACTCATTTTCAGCATGGAAAGGATCCAGATTTAAAATGTTCCGGAAATTATAAAAATTAGAGATGAATAAAATCTGCTGGAACAAAGGGGAGAGTGAGGAGGAACACTGACCGGAGGGGCCTGGAGGGTCGTCCGCTTCTCCTGCGACGCATGCAAGGAAACAGTAGTAAGGAACAAAGCGGTAATCGCACAACGATAACAGCATTATCAAGATGGGCACGCAGCATTTGAACTCACTCAGACGTGTTCTCCGGCCTGAAACCAACAGGCTATCTCTGTTAAGCAAAGGTTTTCCTTTCTGCCCTGAGAACGCTTCATAGGAAGCAAAATTCCTGCTAAAGATGATCCGACTGTGTGTGTGTGTGTGTGTGTGTGTGTGTGTGTGTGTGTGCTCCTGGCAGGCCGTCAGATCTAAAATCTCTGAGATGGTTTTCCACTGTGGTCTGAGCAAAACAATCCCACATTCCCTGTAAAAAACTCCACAGAAATCCTGAAGATATGGGACAAGGTGATGGTAAAGAAAAGATTAGATGGGATTCAAAAATATAAAGTTATTATTATTTGCGTTCCCTGAGAAACTTTTGTGAGAAAAAAAAAATTCAGTGGTTTCATGGAGGAATGCAATACTTTAGCGACCAAATGCAAAGTTTCTCAGGTGAACGCAAATGTTTTGTGAAAGCATGCAAAGTTATGCTTTTACAAGAGAACGCAAATGTTTTGTGACCGAACACTGATTTTTATGCCATTGTGCATCTCCAGTCAATTAATCTTGATTTAAGGAAAATAAGACAAAAATGCTGAGGAAGAACAGTTTATGCAGTGATTTCTAATCAAGTTGTAATTTTTTGTCAGATTATGCAAACACTTATAGTGACTGCACTCCCAGGGTGCAAAGTGCAATGCAAATGTTTTGTGAGAGAGTGCAAAGTTTCTTGGAAGAATGCAAGAATGCAACTGTTTTGTCACCGAATGCAAAGTTTTTTGGGGTATAGCAAATGTATTGCAAGAGAATGCAAAGTTTCTCAGTGGAACGCAAATGGTTTGCGAGAGCATGCAAATTTTTGGTGAGAGAACACAGTTTCTTGGAGGAATGCAATGCAACACTTTTGTGAATGCAAAGTTTATCCGGTGAACGCTAATGTTTTGTGAGAGTATGCAAGGTTTCTTGAGGAAATGCAATACTTTTGAGAGAGAGTGCAACTGTTTTGCAACCAAACTCAAAGTTTCTCAGAGGAACGTGAATGTTTTGTGACCAAATGCACATATTTATTGACTGAACGCAAATGTTTCGTGACTGAACACAGATTTTTAGTGACCAAATGCAAATATTTATCAACTGAACACAAAGTTTCTTGGAGAACTCAATGCTTTTGCAAGAGAACGCAAAGTTTTTTGGGGGGAAAAGCAATACTTTTGCGAAAGAATGCAAGGTTCTTGGGGAAAACAGAAATTTTGCAACCAAATGCAAAGGTTTATCCACCAAACGCAAAGTTCCTTGGGGAATGCAATGCTTTTGCAGGAAAATGTAAATGTTATGCGAGAGAACGCAAAATTTCCCAGGGGAATGCAAATGCTTTGCAAGAGATTGCAAAGTTTTTGGGAGGGGGAAACTCAATGATTTTGCAAATGTTAATCAAGCGAATGCAAATGTTTATCGACTGAATACAAATGCAATAAATTTGTGAGAGATGGCATTGGTTTGTGGCAAAGGCATTAAAACCAGAGTTTTCCTCCGATCTCATATTCACATCACACTTATAAATGTCTGAATGTGATTACATTAGCTACAAACTATCAGAGAGAGGTACACAAGGCGTATTTTCTTCATTAAAAAGAGTTTTAAAAGTAATAAGTAGTGTTTCATGAGAAATATAATCAAATATAATAATGATTTCACTCACATAAGATGGGAATGGGAAGACTCAAATCAGCAACCTATTAAAGTTCTTAGTTTTTATTTACCTATTTTTATAATGAATAGCATTATAATGAAGTAAAAGGTTTTTGAACCGTAAGATTTTTAATGTTTTTTAAAGAATTCTCTTCTGCTCACCAAGACTGCATTTATTTGATCCAAATTACAGCAAAAGCAGTAATATTGTGAAATATTTTTACCATTTAAAATAACTGTTTTCTATTTGAATATCCAAAGATCAGCATTTATCTGAAATAAAAAGCTTTTGTAACATTATACACTAATCCATTCAAAAGCTTGTATTGTAATGTATTAACTAACATAAATGAGCAATGAACAATACATTTATTATAGTATTTATTAATCTTTGTTAATGTTAAGTAGTTAATGGAGAAGTATTGTTCATTCTTAGGTCATAGTTAACTAATGAACCTTATTGTAAAGTCTTATCAAGATTTCTATTTCAAATAAATGCTATTCTAGTGAACTTTCTATTCATCAAAAAACCTGAAAAAATTCTACTCAGCTGTTTTCAACATAATAATAATAATAAATGTTTTTTTGAGTAGCAAATCATAATATTAGAATGATTTCATGAGACTGAAGTAATGATGGAATAAATTACATTTTAATTTAGAAAACAGTTATTATATATTATACAAAATTTTACTGTTTTGCTGTACTTTGGATCAAATAAATGCACGCTCGGTGAGCAGAAGAAACGTCTTTAAAAACATTAAAAACCTTACTTTTCAAAACTTGTTGTGAACACGCGAGGGTCTCTCATGGAAGCTGACATGTTGAGATCACATGACCCAAATTCTCATACGAAAAAAACAAAGTTTCAATAGTCTGAAAATCTCCAAGGAGCTGCGAATCTCCTGAGAGTCAGTATTGTTTGCTGGTCTTGTCTAAACCTTTGAGGATTCGTCGAACCTGTGAATGCTGAAGGCCTGCGGGCAGGGCATCCTACACCCTGGGAATGTCTTCCAGCTTTTGTGTGTGTCTGTAAACAGATCTGCACATCATTTATTTACAACAGACCATCTCGTCAACACCCAGCCAGGCCACGGAGAAGATACATGAACGCCCCACGCCGTCCTGACGGAGCTCCAGCACACAATGGAGCTGAAATCAACAGGGACAGACCGAAGAAAAGACAAGAGACACAGCTGAGACACTCATAAACACCTTGCTTTTGGTTTAAGGACATGCAAACATAAATGTTTAATATAAATGTAAATATACAGATGTAAATAAAGTATATTAAGGAGTGCATCTAAGGCCGGTTCTGGACATTAGGAGCCCCCCCCCCCCCATCTCGAATAAAAAGCACTTGAAAAAAATTATTATTCCTAACCTTTTTATTTATACAACATTTAATTTTGTACATTTGTACATTTTTACAGTACAAAAATGTGGAAACATTACTATTTTAAATGTTTTTGAAAGAAATAGGCTGGATTTGATCAAAAATCCTGGAAAATAAACATTAAGCACCGTTTCTAACATTGATAATTAATCAGCATATTAATGATTTCTGAAGATCATGTGACACTGAAGACTGGAGCAATGATGCTGAAAATACAGCTGCGCATCACAGAAATACATTTTAAAGTATTGTAAAATAGAAAACCATTATTTTAAATTATATTAATATTTCATAATATTATTATTATTATTATTATTATTATCAAATAGGCTAAATCCAGGCTTGATGAGCATAAGAGACTTCTTTAGTAATGTTTCCTAATTTTTGTACTGTATAAGTAAAAATGTACAAAATTTGAAATAAAAAGGTTTTTTTTCAGGTGCTTTTTATTGGGATTTGGGGGGGGGGGGGGGGGGGGTTTAACATGAATGGGCTTCCTAATGTCTAAAACCAGCCCTGGACATGCTTTTATTCACTCAGTAATGAAATTCTGGTTAAACATTATCAGGTCAAGATATTTCTTTAAAAAAAAGCACAAATGATTCACAATAAGATGCATTTAAAACACAGGGGGAAAAAAATGCTGGTTTTCCCTTTGAATTAAGTTTATTTTTTAAGCATTTTGGAAAAAACAAAGAAAAAGAGCTGGGGCCAAAAAAAAGGTAAGAAAACTTCAACACCCATAATGCACTGGGCTCGATCAGACTATCCATGAGTGAGGATACAAAAATGAGACAGTATGATTTGTAGTTTAAGCTGGTTAGTGCTGGTTTAGCACACTACAGTATGAAGTCAGTTTAGTTTATGCTTCAACGAGAAAAATATCTGACAACAGGGTTAGAAAAGTTAAGTTTTAGATATTTTTTTATATTTTATTTAGATGTTTTTAAATTACATTTTTTCTGACCTATTTGGCAGATTTTCCCCCTCATTTTTAGCATGAACTTTGATAATATTTTATGTCATTTTGAATCTCAAGTAAATGCATCTTGATGTAAGAATGTTTAGATATTTGCATTGGAAAACAAGACAAAAGCACTGAGGAAGAACATTTTATGCAGTGATTTCCTATCAAGCTGTAATTTTGTCAAATTACACAAAAACTGCAAATATATTATTATTTCAAAAACAAATTCATTTAAAAAATATATATATGCACAGATGAATTGTTCACAATAAGATCATGCATTTAGAAAATAGGGCAGATTTTCAGTTAATGCAGACTTTAAGATGTTTGTCTGAACTAGACCTGTTTGCACATGTGACAAAACAATTTTTTTTCACTATTTTATGTCATTTCGCATCTCTAGTCAATGCATCTTAAGAATGTTTAGGCATGCTGGCAAAACAAGAAAAATACTGAGGAAGAACAGTACTTTTTGCACTGATTTCCAAACAAGTTATTAAACAAAGATATTATTATTTCGATTTTAATGCAAAAATAATAAATGCATGGATAAACTGTTCACAATTAGATCACTAACATGTTTAGAAAATAGATAAATATAGGAAAATATTAGGTGAATTTTCAGCTCATGCTGACTTTAAGATGTTTGTCTGCAGTTTTTAAAAAAAAATCTCTTTGCACATCTGACAAAACATTTTCCACTGCTGCAAAGGCCAGCTGGTTTATGCCAGTTAGTGCTGGTTTAACATCCCTGGGCTATCTGTTTGATGGACAGGGATAAAAAACTCCTTCTGACAGCTTTTTGCAGGTGCACGTTTCTCCACGTGGACACTGAAACCCACTCGACAGAATCATGTTGGATGCAACCTTCAGTTTAAAGGTAAAAAATGTGCTAAACCCCTAAAACCATACTGTAAGACGAGGCAGGAGATGATTGTGCGGTCACATTAGCAGAGCTTATTAACATCTCAATGCAAACTAAGAGAGTTAGCACATAACGAGTGTCGTGGGAAGAGACGGCAGAGATTTTAATCATCGCGTTTGTTCTCCCCGATGAAATTTAGTAAATACAATTCATCTGGAAAACAAAACAGCTACTGTACGTGCCGTGCCGTAAATCAGGAGAGACTTGAAAGGGTTTGTTTTTGGAAAACACAGCCGTGTCTCCTCATTACAACCCTTCAACACAATGCGAAGAACTCGCTGCCGAATGCTTTACGTCTTTGATTATATTGGGCTCGCTGCAGGATCCCAGACTCTCGTCTCATTAGTTTTCTCCAAATGCCTCTCAGAATCGGTCGTACCTCTGTTACCAACCCAGTTTTTCCCCCTGCGGAGATCTGAATTCTGGGGATGTTTACCCAAAACAGTGGGGCGGTCTCTTCCAAGCCGAGATTAAACTTCAAGTATAACCAATCATGTCTTTTTGGGCTGAAGCCCTCACATTTACTGCCTTCAGAGCGAAAGAGATTTATTATAACTCCTTCACCCTGGGCAACAACAGAAGCAACCGAATCACCCATAAAATGACTTGCTCAGAGGTTAAAACTTTACAAACCCAAAAGAAACAAATCTAAAATTGGACAACAGCTGGATTTTAGATAGTTATGACCCGCGGCATTGAAAACACGGGCTGACCTAGATACACGCCTGCTGATAAAACACAACATGAGGCAAAAACTCCAACACGAAAAGGCCTGGAAACAGAAATACTCTACAAAAAAAAGAGTTTCTTCTTCAGTATTTTAGCCTTGTTTTTCAGTATAAAGTCCAGTTACTGTGTTCTGCAAAAATGCATCAAAATGAAGTGAGTTTGTGCTTAAAACACGGAAAATATCTGCCAATAGGCTCAGAAAAATATACAAGTGAAAACAAGTTTGCCACCAGTGGCAGATATTGTTTTTATTCAAAGCATAATTTTGATACATTTTTCAGACTTTACATCAATATTGGGAAAAGTTACTTTTAAAACTAATGCATTACACTATTACTTAGTTACTTTTTATGGAAAGTAATGCATTATGTTACTTTTGCATATTTTGCTCTTCGGGGCTGGGCTTGCTTGTTTGTTTTTAATATAAAAAAAGTTGTTTTGGGCAAATATAAAAGTGCTTCAAAAGTGAAATGAATCATTCTCAGGCTGAAGGTGAATTAAGAAGTAATGCATTACTTTACTAGTTACTTGAAAAGGTAATCTGATTACGTAACTGGCGTTAATTGTAACGTGCAATTTTGTCATTTTGCTTAAATGAATCTCGATTTAAGAATGTTTAGATGTTTGGAAAACAAGACAAAAAATACTAAGACACTAACACTTTACTTAAAGCCTCTATGCATAGCCTAATACATCGTAAAAGTAGTTTAATGCATTCATTATTCCTTGTAATTCATCTTATAATGCATGATCTCATGAATAATTATAACCACAGTAATTGCAATCCATTAAAATTTCAAAAGTAAAATGCATTAAAACACACAACAAACCAAACTTCAAATATTATAATGCATTTTAACTGTGGTTGCAATTATTTATGAAAAGATATAATGCATTACATTATATAATACATATGAAGATAAATGCATGTACATTATCAATACCTTAATAATGCATTATGCATAAACGCTTTAAGTGCAGTCAGAGATCTATGAGCATGTTCCGCTATACGTTCCCCAAAAAGTGCACAAACAAGAGCGTTTTGATACTGTTATTGTTCCATTTTTTGGCTTTGGTGTTTTGCATATGTTAACAATTAACACAGGGTCCGATTGCGGTGGGATGAAATCATGACTTGAGTCTCTTATTGGGCTTTGAGACTTTGATCAGCGAGGAGAAGCAGAGTCCAGCTGTCTGCGGATACCAGCCAATCCCGGGAACAGATTTCACTCCAAACAATAGGGAATAAGAGATACAGAGGATCTTTTGTTGTGGTGTGTGATGGACGGGTTTATATTGTTTCTCGGGACGTGACACCTGAAGCAGAAGGAGGTGTGTTTTGGTGTGACGTTAAGCCCATGTTATTTCTTTGTTATTTTCCCAGCAGCCAGTGAGAGTGGTAATTTGCTACAAGGAAAGCGTTTCAGAGAAACTAGTGTGTCATTATGTTATCTGATGAACCACCAATGGGCTTCTAATCTAACATAGTGCAGGAACTAATGCTGTGCATCTGGTTTGCTTTAGAACAGTAAAGTTAGACTGAACATACAGTACTTGTATAAAGTTGGGAAACATTTTAAATGATTTTTAAATGTTTTTAATGAAAGCTCACCAAGACCGCATTTATAGAAAATACAGTAAAAATTGTGAAATATTATTCTAATTCATAACAGCTGTCTTCTATGAGAATATGTGTGAAAATGTAATTTATTTCTGTGATGCGCAGCTGTATTTTCAACATCATTACTGCAGTCTTCAGTGTCACATGATCCTTCAGAAATCATTCTGATATGCTGCTTAATTATTATTGCTGCTAAGTTATTAATAATGGTTCTTATTATTGTCAATGTTAAAAACAGGCAAACAGTAAAAAAGAAAAATCAGTGCGTCTCAAATCTGATCATCAGGATGTTTTGAGGAGCGTTTCTTTCCAGAAGCTTTACTTTCATCATTAATTTCATTTTTGAATCTCATCTGACAAAAGGTCTAGGTAATTGCACCACAAATAATATATATATATTTTTTTTGCATTTTGGCATTATTTTTACTGCAATTAAACTCAATGACCCCCAAATTCTCTTTAGTGTAATGCATATGGATATCTGGAGTTGTTTTGGAACTATTCTCAGTTGCATGCATATTCTACGGTGTAGCATTTACATTTATACTGTACATTCAGCAAACGTTTTTATCCCAAGCAACTTACATTGCATTATCAGTTCATGCATTCCCTGGGAATCGAACCCATGACCTTAATGTAGCTTGTGCAATGATATTGTTTGAGCTACAGGAATTCCCCAGGATAAGGTTTCTCTCTGCAGATCTCATGCTGTTTATACGATTGCTGTATCACTCCAAAGCCCAATGCTGAACAGTCTTGAAAACTGCATGTAAACCCAATCTCTGTCTATTTGACCATCTACGCCTCAAAACGACAGAATCAGTCCAAAACTAACTTTTGTGAACGATGGAGCAGGGGATCTACAGGAACTACAGGCATCTGTGCTGTTTGAGTATGGATCATATTCCTCAACGCCTACCATGTGTTTGTCATAAAGTGTAAATTCACTGCCAAACGCGTTCGGATGAAGTTTGACAGGTTGATTTGGGTTTTGTGGGTGTCCCGTTTCAGACATGCGACTGACTGTTATTCCCGATCTCAAAAATCAAACGTGAACCTACGCAGACTTTCCAGTGGGTACAATAATAGCAAACGTTTGGAATCATTATCGTCATTTTGGGCTCTCAGTCAAACCTCGGCAATCCTGAATGTTCACAGGGTCCAACGTTAACACCCTCCAATGCCAAAGAGAGTAGAAACTGGCTTCGGCGAGTAAATAAAACACGTTTGCCAGTTGGCCGGTGACTTGCAGTATTTAAATGGCATTGTAGGAATGATCATCTGAAGCGAGTGATGTAAGCGATGAACTATTCGTTTAATAGTCCTTTAATGACCGGTAGGGAAGGATTCAGAGACGGCAGCCGCTGTTTTCAGTAAACATGATCAGAGATCACATAATCACGGATTATTAGGGGCCTTGAGATAAAAGACAGCAGGCCTAAAGGCCTCTTAAATAAGTGCTCTGTATAGACGCGAGCTGCATAGACGGCATTATATGTGCACTACAGATGTGTCAAAAACCAGGCAGAATACAGTATTTATGCTCTTTTCTAAGAATGCATTAAAGGCAGTATTGTATGTATCCTTTGCAGAAAATAAAGGACATCTCAGAAACGCTGTAAAACAAAATCAGAGATATCAACAAAGCATGATAAATGTTGACTAGAAATATACTTTATTAAACTATTTTGTGATGCTTCTTAGAATTTAATTTAGTTGAAATTATTTATTGAACATCTCATATAATTTCCACTTCCCCATAATTTATTTTAAAAACATATGAGCTTGGAATCATTAAGATTTTTTAATGTTTTTGAAAGAGGTCTGTTCTGCTCACTCAAAAAATACAGTAATACTGTGAAATATTTTAAACATTTTAAATAGCTGTTTTCTATGTGAATATGTGTTAAACTGTAATTTATTTCTGTGATGCGCAGCTGTATTTTCAGCATCATTACTCCAGTCTTCAGTGTCACATGATCTTCAGAAATCATTCTAATATACTGATTTGAAAGAAACCCTCTTATATATATTAAATGCATTATATATTTATGCATTTATTTGATTGAAATCAATTCCACAACTGTTTTCAACATTGATAATAATCAGAAATGTTTCTAGAGCAGCAAACCAGCATATTATTATGATTTCTGAAGATCATGCGACACTGAAGACTGCAGTAATGATGCTGAAAATACAGCTGCGCATCACAGAAATAAATTACAGTTTACAATATAATCGCATAGAAAACAGCTGTTTTAAATTATAATAATATTTCACAATTTTTACTGTATTTTAGATCAAATAAATGCAGCCTTGGTGAGCATAAAGAAGTCCTCTTTCAAATACATGAAAAAAAAAAAACTTTTGACCTGTAATATAAGTGGAATAATGATGAAAAAGTTCAATAAATAGTATTAAATAATGATTGTATTAAATGCATTTACAATCTGCACAATGACAACAGAGATGAATCTAATCTAAACATTGCTGTCTTTTATCATTTTGCTATTGCCATTGTTTTATGAGATTGTGTTACAGTAATTTAGAAAGATAGAAGTGGGGACACTCCACTTAGCTTTAATGCATTTCTAGCATATGTTTTGTTTTGCAATAATGGTGGTGAATAAATGAAGGCTAAAGGCTCCACATCAAGATGAAGAGAATATAAGCCTCACACACACACTGGATGGAGCCGAGCATCTCCGAGGGATTGAGACGCTTGTGTCACGTGATCAGCAGTGAACATCTCAGCTGGAACGGCACACTGATTTCTCAAGCGAATATTCCAGAGCGCTGTCAAAACGGATCTGAGTTTGATTCGGCACAGAGGACACACGCGCACCTCTCTGGATCTGAGTTCAAAGAGGCGATCCGGAAAGTTTGACGCCAGACTTGAAGATCGGATCTCACGAGGGAAAGCCAGCAGATGCTCACGGTTCTGCTCAAGGCCAGCTGCTACTCGCGTTCAGATATATTGACAGATTTTCAAAATCACAGGCTTAGGACTCACTTTTACTCTGGCTTGGATCAATGAAGCCTTTGTGTTTGTCTGGATCTGAGATCTGAGAACTGGACCGAGCTCCACATGTTCCACCTCTTCCTGCTGGAAACAGCGCTTGGGATGCTGTGCGTAATTGGCAATGCATCCCGGGAAAACTGTAAAACAAGGAGAAGTTTTCTCTGGTTTAGTCATCAAACTGGTTCAAATAAATTAAACCGCTTTAGTAAAACTGGTTACTATTGTTTTACCTGAACTTCAGGCCTTTCTTTTGGACTTGGTCTTGTATGTATTATGCATACGGTCAAACCAAAATTTATTCAGACACCTTTTTCACTTCATCACAGTTTATTCGCTATACTGTAGTTCAGGAGAAAATGGTAATAAAACATGACAAGGACTCAGAGTTAAACTGAACAAATTCATAATGTCAAATAACTTTAATAGAAAGGTGGATTAAAATCAACCAAACATTATTTAGCTGTTAAATTTAAGATAATACCAATTTAGGTTAACTAATTACCAAGCAATGCTTCATTTTGTTCAATCTGTGTGTAAAAAGGTTGCATTAGCAATTAAAGAAAAAACACTGAAGCAAAACATGCTCAGGTCAAAGTGTCTGAATCATTTTGGTCCCAATTTTTTTTTTTTTTTTTACTAGTAGTCCATTGTATGAAGAATTTTGGGGCATAATATTTCACAGTTTACTTTATTTTGCTCTCCTCACTTACATAAATCAACTATAGTGTCCTGCAGCCACTAGTGAAAAAATATCAAAAACTATATGTGGTGTCTGTTTTTGGTTTGACTGTATTGTGGATTTGTGGTGCAGCTCTAAAGTATGGAAGCTTATTTCTGCCAAAAATCAAAAAAAAAAAAAAAACACCTTTATCTAACATTTCAGACTCACAATTGTGAGTTCATACAGTATCTCGCAATTCTGACTTTTTCCTCTGAATTACGAGAAAAAAATAATTGTGAGATATAAACTCAGAATTTCAAGAAAAAGGTCCAAATTATAGTCTGAGTTTACATCTGGTGACTCTGACTTCTGAGTTTATGTCTTGAAATTCTGCAATAAAAAATAATAATGGTAATTGTGACTATTTATTTTACAATTCTGACTTTTTTTTTTAAATCAGACTTTTCTTCTTAGAACTGAGAGTTTGGATCTCTCAAATTGCAATTTAACATGTCACAATTCTGAATTTATACCTTACAATTCAGAGTTTTTCCTCTGAATTTCGAGAAAAAATAGGTAACTGCAGCTTTTTATATTACAATTCTGACCTTTTTCCTCCCAATTGCGAGTTTATATATCACAATTCGTAATTCTGCCTTTTTTCCACCATAAAGTTAGTTGCGACATTTTATTTTACAATTCAGACCCTTACTATTATGAGAAAAAAGTCCAAATTTTGAGATATAAACTCAGAATCAAGACATAAATAGTTGCAAATACCTTTTTTATTTTTTATTCTGTGCAGGAAATAAGCTTCCATACTAAAGGGTTACGGTCTGTTTAACTTTATTTTCAAGACACACAGATGGAAAGCGTGAGTGTGAGAGGTTGGATGAAGATGAAATCTCACTGTCCATCAACCGCAAATAAATCAAACCACACCAGTGCATAGAAATAACAGATCGACACAGAACTGGAAGCAGAACACAAGCACTCTGTGCCTAAAATCTGTAATAGTGTGCGATGTGATGGAGGGAATCTGGCGGCTCACAGGCTGACAGACTGAAGCCCTTCAGAGACAAAATACAGAGGGAATGAGAAACGTAAAGAACGGGAGAAATCGAAAAAGACAGAAGCGGCTGACAGCTGGCAGGCCGCTGATATCAGTCACGCTATAGGAGAGACTGTGTGTGTGTGTGTGTGTGTGTGTGTGTGTGTGAGAAAGACAGGTCATGAAATTTACATGGCCGCTCTGCTCTGGAGCGCATGAAGGCGAGCTGAGACCCGGATCCCCCGACACACCTTTGAAGTGGAAGCTGAGCCGCTCAAATCTCTGCTGCTGCCGCACACACACACACACACCTGCACAGAGCCGAGCAGCCGTGAGATTCTCTCATCATACACACACACACACACACACACACACACACACAAACACACACACACACACATCTCAGGACGTGTGCCGCTGGGAACAGCGCTGAATTTCATCACACACAAACCTTAATAATACTGTGTGTTTGTGGTACTAGAAAACAACCAGAGCATCTATCTGTCAATCTATCTACATATCTGTCAATCATTCTATCTATCAACATCTATCTATATATCTATACATAGAGTTGCATGTGAAAGTTTGTGAACCCCTTGGTTCTTAATACTATGTGTGGTTACCTTTGGAACAGTGTGTGGATCCACGACTGTTTTTTGTTTTGTGATGGTTGTTCTGAACAGTTAAACTGAGCACTGTTCTTCAGAAAAATCCTCCCTTTATATATATATATATATATATATATATATATATATATATATATATATATATATATATATATGTATGTATGTGACCCTGGACCACAAAACCAGTCTTAAGTGTCAATTTTTCAAAATTGAGATGTATACAACATCTGAAAGCTCTTTGATTTTCAACTGTTTGAAAATCTGGAATCTGAGGGTGCAAAAAAATCTAAATATTGAGAAAATTGCCTTTAAAGTTGTCCAAATGAATTCTTAGCAATGCATATTACTAATCAAAAATGATGTTTTGATATATTTACAGTACTAAATTTACAAAATATCTTCATGGAACATGATCTTTACTTGATATACTAATGATTTTTGGCATAAAAGAAAAATCTATCATTTTGACCCATACAATGTATTTTGGGCTATTGCTACAAATATACCCCAGCGACTTAAGACTGGTTTTGTGGTCCAGGGTCATATATATATATATATATATATATATATATATATATATATATACAGGTGCATCTCAATAAATTAGAATGTCGTGAAAAAGTTCATATATTTTAGATTCATTACATTTTTTTGTTTTAATTTTGATGATTAGAGCTTACAGCTCATGAAAGTCAAAAATCAGTATCTCAAAATATTAAAATATTTACATTTGAGTTTGAATAAATGACGTATCTCTTGTTCTTTGAAACCACATTAATGGGGAAGACTGCTGACTTGGCAATGATCCAGAAGACGAACATTGACGCCCTCCACAAAGAGGGTAAGTCACAGAGGGTCATTACTGAAAGGTGGCTGTTTACAGAGTGCTGTATCAAAGCATATTAAATGCAAAGTTGACTGGAAGGAAGAATTTGGGTAGGAAAAGGTGCACAAGCAACAGGGATGACCGCAAGCTTGAGAATACAGTCAGGCAAAGCTGATTCAAACACTTGTGAGAGCTTCACAAGGAGTGAACTGAAGCTGGAGTCAGTGCATCAAGAGTCAGACGCTCAGACGTCTTCAGGAAAAGAGCTACCAAGCCACTTCTGAACCAGAGACAACGTCAGAAGCATCTTACCTGGGCTGTGGAGAAAAAGAACTGGACTGTTACTCAGTGGTCCAAAGTCCTCTTTTCAGATGAAAGTAAATTTTGCATTTCATTTGGAAATCAAGGTCCCAGACTCTGAAGGAAGAGTGGAGAGGCACAGAATCCATGTTGCTTGAAGTCCAGTGTGAAGTTTCCACAGTCAGTGATGATTCGGGCTGCCATGTCATCTGCTGGTGTTGGTCCACTGTGTTTTCTGATGTCCACAGTCAACGCAGCCATCTACCAGGAGATTTTAGAGCACTTCATGCTTCCTTCTGCTGACAGGCTTTATGGAGATGCTGATTTCATTTTCCAGCAGGACTTAGCACCTGTCCACACTGCCAAAGGTATCAAAAGTTGGTTAAATGACCATAGTGTTACTGTGCTTGACTGGCCAGCAAACTCACCAGACCTGAACCCCAGAGAGAATCTATGGGGTATTGTCAAGAGGAAGATGAGAGACACCAGACCCAACAATGCAGAAGAGCTGAAGGCCGCTATCAGAGCAACCTGGGCTCTCATAACACCTCAGCAGTGCCACAGACTGATCACCTCCATGCCACGCCGAACTGAGGCAGTAATTAAAGCAAAAGAAGCCCCTACCAAGTATTGAGTACATATACAGTAAATGAACATATTTTCCAGAAGGCCAACAATTCACTAAAAATGTTTTTTTTATTGGTCTTATGAAGTATTATAATTTGTTGAGTGAATTGGTGGGTTTTTGTTAAATGTGAGCTAAAATCATCACATTTAAAAGAACCAAAGACTTAAACTACTTCAGTCTGTGTGCGTTGAATTTATTTAATACACGAGTTTCACAATTTGAGTTGAATTACTGAAATAAATGAACTTTTCCACGACATTCTAATTTATTGAGATGCACCTGTATATACACGTACAAACACACATGTCATATCTATCCATCAACGTATCTATTCTTTGATCAACTTATCTATCTATACTTCTATATACAGTCAATAAAAAATGCTGGGTCAAAACAACCCAATCGCTGGGTTTGTCCATATTTTACCCAACGCTGGGTTGTGTTTAAGCCAGCATTTTTTACCATTCGATCCATCTAATCATTCTAATGTTCTATCTATCAGCTTTTATATCTATGTATTATTGATACCATCCATCCATCTATCTATCTATCTATCTATCTATCTATCTATCTATCTATCTATCTATCTATCTATCTATCTATCTATCTATCTATCTATCTATCTATCTATCTGTCTATCTGTCTGTCTATCTATCTATCTATCTATCTATCTATCTATCTATCTATCTATCTATCTATCTATCTATCTATCTATCCTCCTTTCCACATATCCATCCATCCATCCATCCATCCATCCATCTATCTATCCTTTTTTTAACATATCTAGAGTTCTATCTACCAGTGTATCTATCCTCCTTTCCACATATCCATCCATCTATCTATCTATCTATCTATCTATCTATCTATCTATCTATCTATCTATCTATCTATCTATCTATCTATCTATCTATCTATCTATCTACCTATCTATCTATCTATCTATCTATCTATCTATCTATCTATCTATCTATCCTCCTTTCCACATATCCATCCATCCATCCATCTATCTATCCTTTTTTTAACATATCTAGAGTTATATCTACCAGTGTATCTATCCTCCTTTCCACATATCCATCTATCTATCTATCTATCTATCTATCTATCTATCTATCTATCTATCTATCTATCTATCTATCTATCTATCTATCTATCTATCTATCTATCTATCTATCTATCCATCCTCCTTTCCACATATCCATCCATCTATCCATCCATCTATCCTGTTTCTAACATAGCTAGTATCTAGAGTTCTATCTACCAGTGTATCTATCCTCCTTTCCACATATCCATCCATCCATCTATCTATCCTTTTTCTAACATATCTAGAGTTCTATCTACCAGTTTCTCTATCCTCCTTTCCACATATCTATCCATCTATCTATCTATCTATCTATCTATCTATCTATCTATCTATCTATCTATCTATCTATCTATCTATCTATCTTATCACGAGTGTGCAGCGCCTGCCTTCACTCCAGATCAAACCATCTGCTGTAAATCAGAGCTGTGTTGGAAGAGGTCCAGGCTGGCGATGGATTCGCTGCCTTCCGCAGGGGGACGCGTGTGTGTTTTGGTTCAAAGCGCGCCGCTTGTTGTTTTGATTTGGGATTGTATTTGTTTCTGCCTGATAGACGTCTGCAGGCAAGTTTCAGGGCACTTCAAACCGCCTGGAACCAGAGCCAAGAACCGGAGACGAGAGAACGCCTGCTACTGACGTCTGATGGGCAAACGCTGTTTCAGGCACAAGAGAGCAATACAAATACAGTGCTGATGTCCAAAAAATCCCACTAAAGAACAGTTATTAATCATAAATTCCATAACAAACATTTGTACTGTTGCAAATTACTATTACTGACTGAAAAATGGTTTTATGATTCAAAAATTGACCTACCATCAATCTGTCATCCTTAAGAAATCATAATGTGAGTGAGTTAGCACTCTTACTATCTTAACACAGTTGAAGTTTGTTGTACAATAAACTGCATGTTCAAAATGCAATTTGGTTTTCTCAAGAAACTCATCAGTGTTTGAGAGATTTAAATCTTTCTGTTCCCACGAATGAAGCAGAGCTGTGGGTTTTTGGAATCAGTGTTGAAGAAAGCACTTTAAAACTGTAGCTTGTTAAAATACAAACTACTCATGTATATTGAAGTTATAATCAAAGTTTTATTTCTCTGGCATAAAAGCAGGGATTTTTAATTGATCTCAATTAGGTTGTACACATAAATTTACACATAATACAAACAATATAATTTTAGAATACAGAAGAGTTGAAAGCAGCAGTGATGAACAGCAGCATCTAACTAAATATTTTAAATGTGTCACACAGGATTTATTTCTGTTTTAATTGGTTCAAAATGAAGAAATTCACTAAATCGAATCAGATGTTTTAATGCTTCACACGAGAATGTGTTTGATTATCAGATTCCTCAGCTGTAAACAACAAATTTTTTTTATATATATATATATATATATAATATTTTTAATTTTTGTTTTCATTTTGATTTTAGTTATCATTTAGTAATTCTATCGTCATTATTTTTTTTAAAAAACATGTCTATATATATTTTTAATATTTTTATTTCAGTTTTAGTTTTAGTTATTTTAGTACATCAATTTAAACCAAATAAAAAAGTTTTTTTTTCCTTTGGCAGCTAGGTTAAATAAAGTAAGTATATTGTTTAGTGTTGTGCCTCGATTAATCGCGATTAATCGCATCCAAAATATAAGTTCTTGTTTACATCATATATGTGTGTGTTCTGTGTATATTTACTATGTATATATATAAATACACACACATACAGTACATATTTTAAAAATATTTACATGTATATACATTTATATATTTATATTCTTATATTTTATATAAATATATTTAATATATGAACATATATGCATGCATGTGTTATACTGTGTAAATATGTAAACAAAAACTTATTTTGGATGCGATTAATCGTTTGACAGCACTAATATTTCTATATTTAATTTCAAATTTATTATATATATATATATATATATATATATGTGTATATATATATGTGTGTGTGTATATATATATAATATTGTTAGATTTTCTGTTTTCAATTTAATTTTAGTTACAGTTTTAGAATTTTGTTGTGTTTTTTTAAGTATGTCTATATAGTTTTCGTTAATTTTTATTTCAATTTTAGTTTTAGTTATTTAAGTGCATTAAGTTAAACTAAATGAAAATGAGAAATGTTGCTTTGGCAACTAGCTGAAATGAAACAAATACTTTTTTATGTCCTATTTCCGATTTTAGTTTTATTTAACTATAAAAACTCTGATGAAAACAGCTGACGCACACAACTGAAAAATGTAGTTCAGTTTTAATTAGTTGCTAAGAATTCAGTGTAGTAAAATGAAATGCATTCAGAAGTTTGAAAGCAGAAGACAAAACCCAGGATCCAAAACACACGTCCTCCTCCAAGTCACAGCGACTTGCCTGCAATTACCTGGGAATCCTCCAACACACCACAAGTCACATTCCCTTTCTAGTGCTGCTCTCCTCCTGATCTCCATAAAGCCTGTTCGCTCGGTGGCCTGTGGGATTCATTATCCAGGAACGCTCCTCCAGATTCTCCATCTCTCCCCCTGCAGCAGTGTTTTGCCCTGGAGCGCCGTATCTATAATTCATCCTTTATCTGGCCCTCACACTCGTGTTTGGTGTTCTACACACTCATTATCCAGATCACAGGTGACGCCCGACTGCCTCGCTGCTCTAATGCTCATCTTTGAGGGCTGGTCGTGCATCGACTGTAATCCGGAGTAAACATACATTCTATTGACGTGATAGTTTTCATGGGTCGTAGATGCCTGGATATCTGCTACAAATGTCTGAGAAATTAAACTGGATGTGATGTTGTTCAGATAGAACGATTCTCTTCAGACGGTTGCTCCATCGTTGATCTGAAAGACAAAACTGAAGGTAAAAGAGAGTTTACAGTATATAAATGTCCAGTATAGCGCCACTGGTGGTAGCACTGAGTAACTGCGTCATGCACTGCATTTTTATCTGGTTATCCACTAAAAAATATCTAAACGCCGCAAAACAAAAACATTTCCTTGGAAAGTGAAACGACACAAGATATTAAGATATTATCTTATTTATTAAATATGTATTAAAATATTTATTACAAAGTATTACTTGTTATGTTTATGCTTAAAAAAAAGAAAATATTTGTTAAGTTAACGTTTATTTTTCTTGCCGCATTAGTAAATCATATATATATATATATATATATATATATATATATATATATATATATATATATATATATATATATATATTTGAAGAGTTTATTTGCAAAAACATACAAGTCGGTTTTTTAAAATGTTAAAAAAATCATGTTTTTTATTATGTTATCATATCTTTATTGTTTTTATTGTGTTGGTTAGCTGCATTTTTTTAGTCATTTTTTTTTAATCTTATCTTCGTTTTTTCAAATGAACTCTTCATATACATATATTTATACGTGTATATATATATATATGTAAGTGTGTGTGTGTGATTAGACAAAATGATCCCATAGCTAGACTTTTGTTTATCTGTAAATTACGAAAAGGCATTGTTAAAGGTTTACTAAAACTAAAATAAATGTTAAATGAAAAAAAAAAAATGAAAAAAACAGCAAGTTTTCAATGCAACGTTTCTCAGTTTCATTTAGTGTAACTTGATATACTTAACTAAAATTAAACTGAAATAAAAACAATAAAAACAACAAAAACACAGCAGAATTACTAAAACCTTAACTAAAACTAACATGAAAGCAGAAAATATAAAAATAATGCATAATTCAAAATATTAACAAAAACTGTAATAGTATCTTAATGATACTAAAATAACACTAATAGCATTTCATTTAAAAGTCAAATTAAACTCATAATAAAAAATTAAAGACATTTACAGGTTTGTATAGTCAAAATCAACTAATTCATCCTCTAATTTACTAAACTGTTTTATAATCATCAGTGCATACCCTTAAGATCTGTTTAGTTTGTAGTAATTAAACCTAAAAGAGATTTAGCATGAGGGATCGGACTTTAAAATTAATTAATTATATAAACATAAATGATGTACAGTCAGATCTCAAACCTGAATATTATATTTATATATTTAAGGACTACCACAAATATGTGAAATTAGGTGCTTGATGAATCAAACGACTGCATTTCTGTGCATGGAAACTTTTGGTAGAAAATAAAAACATTTCTTACTTACGCTGATGATGCAAACAAAGCCTAAACAAAGTGAAAGACCTAAAAAGTGAAAAGAGACCTGTGAAAACAAGAAAAGAGAGTGGGATTGAATCCAGATTCAGATCAGCATTGGAATCAAGTGTGAAAGCAGACTAACTTTTCCACATGCACTGCCATCCATTGTTTCGGTTGTGCTAACGATGTTGTTTCTGGTGTGGTTTGGACGTCTTTGATACCTAGCGACTGGATCCCGCGGTTCACATCAACACTACAGATCAAAGCGAGGGTCTGCTCACTGTTCCAGAGCCGCCTGACATCACACACATCCACTGCAGCTGATGAATGAACGTGCAACGAAAACTTCAGTCACAGAAACATAGGAACGTTTCTGAGCTGAATTATAGGGGTTATGTATAACACAGGGTTAGTTGTAACTCACAGGGTTTATATATTTCCACACATGCTAGCATAACAAAATTTACAGTAGTTACTAGTTACCATATCAACATTATATAGAGAAAAAAAGTGCACCAAAAATCTTTTAAAGATATTGTTTAACATCAATTTTACCATAGTAAATTTAATTTCTGGCTTAAGTCAAGTTTTTGTTCTTCATTTAAAATGAGACAAATCTGCTACTATTTTAATCTCCAATTTGTTATTTATCAGTTTAGATCAATTACAAAAATTCTATTCTATGACATTAGCGATGCAATTTATATACTATTTACTTTAATGAATTTTAATAAGAAATTATGAAAAACAGGTGAATAAAGACTGAAAGTCAATGTTTAATGTTCAGAAATTATTATTTCAAGACATGTAAAGTATTTTGGCTGGTTTACGTGGGACGTCGCAAGCATGGTTGCAATGTGTTCATTGTCAAACTCCAAAATCAGATTATTTTTAATTCTTAAAAATTACCATTATTTTTTTTAAATTTAAATTTAAATTTTATTTTACTGACAAAATATTTTAGTTCATCTTGTATATTTTTTTCATGAGATCAGATAATATTTTAAGCTGTCATATGATCATGTTACAATTTAATGCCCGTCAGACGTTACAATGTACCCCACCTACGGGGCATGTTGTCACATTTCACTCCCATTCCAAATAAAGAAAAATATGTATACACTGTAATTATGAAGCAAAGTGAAATATTTGTACAAGACAAGTGTGAAATTAATACGGATAAAAAAAAAGATATTCTGAACCCCATGTTTATTTCCTGAGAAAGTCAAAAAGTGTTATGTTGTGCCCCGCTCTTGAGGCACATATACGCAAAATACACACTGAAAAAGAGTAAATAAAGGCTTTTTCTGAGTTTCAGCACGTTTAATTAAAGTAAGTAAAGGAAATTGAAGGAATACATTGAAGGAAGCAAAATGAGTTGTATTACAACAATCTCCATTTTTAATCCATTTAATCCATTCCCCATCGACAGATATTTTAAGCATGAACTTAATATTCTTACATTTTTCAAGACTTCATTTTACATTTGCATCTCAAGTAAACGTATGTTGATTTAAGGATGTTTAGATATTGGAAAAACAAAAATACTGTGGAAGATATTCATTTTTTGCGATGCACGCAACATTTTACGCCATGACTTTATGATTTTAAGAAAACTTTCTGCTCCAATTTAACACTTTTTAAGGTCTTGAGTTGTCTAAAGGAGAATTAAAACTTTTTAGGACAAGTTTAAGACTAGTAGATTTTTATATTTAATCAGAAATAAGTCTTGTTTTCCAGTACAAAAATCTTAACATTCTTAAATCAAGATACATTTATTTGAAGTTTTCTGCCGTCTTGGTTTCTGAAAAATGCACCAAAATTAAGTGAGTCTTTGCGTAAAACAAGAACAGCCATCTGAGTGAAAACAAGATTATTTTTCTGACCCCACTATCAGATATTTTTCTAGTTTTAAGCAAAAACTCACTTAATTTTGATGCATTTCTCAGACAACAAGACTTAATTTCTTATTTCATTTTGCATGTCAAGTAAAGAATGTTTAGATATCTAGAAACGTTATCAAGGTTATCAATTAATATTAATTTCTGGGTCTGTGACTTGTAAATATAACGTATGGTGCTTTTAACTGATTTTCCGACACTATAAATCACTGTTCTACAGAACATAACAGGTCAGATATTCTCAAAAATGTTGTTTTTGTGTTGTTTCACAGATGAAAGAGAGTCATACATGTTTGAAATGACACGAGGGTGATTAAATGAAGACAGAAAGCTCATTTTCTGCTGAACTTTTGCTTAAAGTCATTCAATAAGTACGTTCTGACTGACACTTTACCCTCAGGAAGGAGAAGTCTGTCCTTCAGCTCATTTCTGATCAGATATCTTCACCTTCTCTGCCGGTTCGAGGTCAGAAAGTTTAACACAAACCTCTCAGATGACAAGCATCACAATCCCGGTACTATTTCCAGCCCTGTGCATCACAGACACTGTTACCAGACTGCATTCCCTCACGTCAGAACGAACCCTTTATATTCACTGATGCAACACTGAACTTTTGACCAGATCAATGAAATGCATCTTTAACTCTGTTTTTGCTTCTGAACTTAAAAGTGCATTAAAATGATCACAACGTTGCTTAATTTTACATCAGCAACATACTGTCAAAATACATCATCTAGCGCTGGATCACAGTAACATTCATGGTTCAGAGTATTAGACATAAAAGGTCTTTGTGCTTGTTTTTATGAGCAGGTTGAACCTTTGAACCTCCAATGAAGCTAAAAACATCCACACATTGAACCTCATGAGCACCACATGATGATCTCCATACAGAGCAGCTCTGTGATTGAGTTAACCTTTCAAACAAGGTTAGAGAGAAGACCAGAAAAACAAAGAGCGACATAGAGACGCAGAACGAGGAAATGCGTTAGAATAACCAGCAAATGTTCATCCAGATGAACATAAAAACCTTTTTATTCCTCCTGATGCTCTTAAAGACAGTTAAAGGGACAGTTCACCCAAAAATGATGTTGTATAAAACTCGTTTGACCTTCTGTCTAACACAAAAGAGATGTTAGAAGAACGTTTGAGCTTTTTAAGTCTACGCCTACACTAATCCAGATACATTTGAAAACACTTGTATCAGTAAGTGGTGAGATTTTTGTGACCCTGGACCTCAAAACCAGTCTTAAAGGGATAGTTCACCCAAAAATGAAAATTCTGTCATCATTTACTCACCCTCAAGTAGTTCCAAACCTGTATGTATTTCTTTGTTCTGCCGATCACAGAGGAAGATATTTTGAAGAAAGTTTGCAACCAGACTGTTTTGGGGCACCATTGACTTCCATAGTAGGAGAATAAAATACTATGGAAGTCAATGGTGCCCCAGAACTGCTCTGTTTCCCACATTCTTCAGAATATCTTCTTTTGTGTTCAGCAGAACAAAGACATTCATACAGGTTTGGAACTACTACAGGCTGAGTAAATGATGACAGAATTTTCATTTTTGGGTGAACTATCCCTTTAAGGGTCAATTTTTCGAAATTGAGATTTATACATCATCTGAAAGCTGAATAAATAAGCTTTCAATAAGCCATTCAAAGATTTTGCATATATGCACTACAATCGATTCAAATGGCAGATAAAGCAAAAGGATTGTTGATTATAAATATGTGGCCCTGGACCACAAAACCAGTCTTAAGTGTCAAAATCTGACAATATTTGTCTGAGATACAACTATTTGAAAATCTGGAATCCGAGGGTGCAAAAAAATCTAAATATTGAGAAAATCACCTTTAAAGTTGTTCAAATGAAGTTCTGTGCAATGCATATTACTAATCAAAAACGATGTTTTGAAATATTTACAGTAGCAAATTTACAAAATATCTTCATGGAACATGATCTTTACTTAATATCCTAATGATTTTTGGCATAAAAGAAAAATCTATAATTTTGACCCATACAATGTATTGTTGGCTATTGCTACAAATATACCCCAGCGACTTAAGACTGCTTTTGTGCTCCAGGGTCACATTTTGCTAATAAAATATGTTTGTGCCAGAAGAACTAATATGGCAAAGAAATATTTTAAATATATGCAAAATATATGCTGTGAACAGTGAGGCTCAATGAAATATGTTCTTGAAATTTTAAATATATTTAATTTCAACCTTCATATACAAAAATAGATTTTTATTTAAATGTGTTATATGTTCACACGTTACAAACAACAAATAAAAGTTTTTCTTGAAATGTGACATATGTAAACGTATTTTCTTGGATTGAAATATATGGTGGGCAAAATATATTTTAAAATGTTTTTAAAATATATATTTAGATTTTTTAAATACATTTTCTAGTGCTGTCGAGCGATTAATCACGATTAATTGCATCCAAAATAAAAGTTTGAGTTTGTGTTTACATAGGTGTGTGTGTGTGGGGTTTATAAGTATATTTACTTGTTTTCCAGGACAAATATCTAAACATTCTTAAACCTTCTTAAAAAATAATATATATATATATATATAGGAAGTCTTGTCTTTAGAAAATTGCATCAAAATTAAGTGAGTTTATGCTTCGTATGAGAAAAAATATCTGCCAATGAAGCCAGAAAAATAAAACAAGTTTATATTTCTGAATTTTTTTTTTTTTTGTACTTTTATATCTTGAGTAATTTTGCTCAAATTTTGATTTAAGAATGCTTAGATATTTGTACTGGAAAACAAGTAAGAAAATCAATATTTGTAGTGTGTGCACTATATTCTGAAGTCTTTACACAATACAAATCGTTTCAAAGCAGCTTCACGATAATATAATGTTGTACATTAACGGTGTAAAATTCATTATATAATATAAAACCGACTTCAATTTCAGCTGTAAAGCAGGTCTACGTTAGACAACAGTGTCATTATTCAGCTCAAAATTTAGTTCAATTTATTTCAATAACAATCTCAATGTTGCAAAACTCATCAATTATGAATTCAGCTATTTATAAGCAGCTCTACAGAAGACAATAGCTTCATTATTCAGCTCATCTAATAGTGTCAAATCGAAACATACATCTCCTATATTCTGTGTCTAGAGCATATTCATGTTAATTGTTAGTCAAACATTGTTTAGAACACAAGAAAATAGTGCTTCACTCAACTGAATGCATCACTGTTAATGTACAACAGTCATGTGAACATAATTGCTAAATGAAACCGTCTTTTATTTGACATTTCCTTCCTAATCAGACACGGTCATGTAACCGTGTTTAAGCATGCTGTGTTCTCCAGCCTAAAAACACTGAGGAGAAAAGCTGAAGGATGAAGAAGAGAAAACGTAGCACAGCAGAATGAATTGAAACGTGCAGCTAAAGCAACAGATGCTGCGCCAGATCCCAGCGAATCCAGGAGATATGGAGTGTGTTTCTACACACGCAATCAGAGCCGGTTTCTCTCGCTTTATCAGAGCCAGCGCTCCTGAGACGTAACCGCACATCTGTTAGCAATCGCGTCAATGCTGATCGTACAATGCAATGGCTTACTCAGGACATTTATCAGCTTTCAGGTTTGTACGGATAACAGGAAACAAATGATAGGCTACATATAAATACAGACCTGTAAATAAAGTCTGCTTGAGGAGTTGCAACATTTGATCGTATTCAGTACGAGGGTAAAAACATTGAGGATTAATGTCCTTTAGACACAATCTGCCATGAATTACAGCTCGAGATCTTGCTTCAGGAAATTTTCCATGTTCATAACATTGATTACCATAGAAAATAATTACATTTGTAGCTCTATTGTCGTTTTTTAAAAGCAAACATTTTAAACAAAAAAGTGTATTACACTGTAAAAGATTTTTTTTTTTTTTTTTATTGGAGTGTTTCGGTCTTTCTGCTTCAAAATTTCACATTTAATTCAATGCATTACTTGCTATTTCTTTGCGATTGTGAAATTTACTTGAAATTTCTGAGTGAAAACAGTTTCGACACCAATTTTTTTGATCCAGAAAAGGTTTTAAAAGCATACAACCTTCCAGTTTATCCTTTTTCAAAACTGCTTGTCTTGGTGGATGAATGTCTGGTTATGTCATTTTCATGAGATATATTTATATTTTTAAAATATATTTTTAGTTATTTTAGTAGTTATTTTAAACCCATGTATGCAGTTTTGTTCTGGTATTCTTTAATGCATCATGTCAAAGTTACTGCGTTTACTGCTTTTTTATGGTCATGAAATTGAGTTAAATATTGGATAATACACAGATACTGTCAGTACGTGACTTATGGATGCTTGTTTCCACCACTGAATAAAATTAAAGAAGGTCATTTAGATTGTTACCTTATAATTCTGACATTTACATCTCGCAATTCAGAATTGTGAGTAATTGTGAGTTATGAAGTCAGAATTTCAAGATATAAACTTGCAATTGTAATAAAAAAGTTTTTTTTTTCCTCAGAATTGGACTTTATAGCAATTACAATTGCATAAATCAGAATTACGAGATATAAACTTGCAATTCTGATTTTTTTTTTTTTTTTTTTTTTTTTTACTGTTTCAGCCAAAAAAATAAAAATAAGTAACAGTTTTATCTCACAATTCTGACTTATTTGCTCACAATTGTGATATAAACTCAAAAAAATCTGAATTGCGAGAAATACAGTTTGTTTTGCAAGATTTTTCCTCGCAATTATGACTGAGCATCTTGCGAGTAAGATGTAAATTCTATTTATTTTTAAAATTCTTATTTATTTATTTTATTCAGTGGTAGAAATGGGCTTCCATAGTGATTCTATCACACTGTCACATAATGTTCATGTCTTGGGCCTGTCTTCTTTAAACAGTCTGTATTTTAATGTTTGTGTGGTCCCATAGACTTACACTGTGAACGCCTTAAAGTAACACATGTCGAAATTATTTTATGTCAGAAACTCAAAATACTTTAAATAAACAGATATGAAAACAAAAAAAAACTACCCTGAAACTGCCGCAGTGGAAATGAGTGCACAGAAGGATAAACACCTCTATAATCCTCCGATTCAAAGCACAGCTGGAATTCCTGGCGCTCCGATTATTCTCATTCCTTTGTTTTCTGAAAGAATGAAATCTTTCATGGCAGAGTCTCCCAAACCGGCTCGGCGCACGTGCGATGGTTTGGGAACGAGTTATGAATAATAGATTTGAGGCCGTTGTCTCCTGTGGTGAGGTGATCGCTTAATTAGCTGTGATTAGCACTGCTCAAACCCCCAACACTCAGACCACACAACTCCACTCAGAACTCATCGCATATTTCATATTCAGCGTGACCTACTTAATTTTGGGTAGAGTTATAAATATTGACTTTCTGTGCTGAACACCTCCAGATGAGCCTCAAAACGCCTTAAAATAGTTTTAATTACTAAGCAGAAGCTGATCAAATCTTTAACGACACATCACAGTGGAATTAATCACTATTCCCATGAGCGGTTAAAAAGACCGGATAATTAGTCAAACAATATTCCTTCTGCTGTCATTATTTATTTTATCAGATTACACAGTGTACAGTTTATTTTTAAGCACTTTATTTCTGTTTTTGAATTAATCTTTTAAAGTAATTTCAATTAGTGTGACAACAAAATATCTTTAAAAATAAAATTTTAAAAAAGACAACAAAACCGATTCAGGGAATAGTTGTCTTTCCTTAAAATGGAACTGAATGTGTACGAACTGATTCGCTTTAAAACAAATCAGAGAAGAAATGAATGTTTTTATTCATTGGGAACGCATTAAATTGATCAAAAGTGACAGTAATGAGATTTATAATGTTATATATGATTTCTATTTCAGATAAATACTGTTCTTCTGAACTTTGTATTCATCAAAGAATCTTGAAAAATAAAATGCATCACAGTTTACACCGAAATATGAAGCAGCACAACGGTTTTCAACATTTATAATAATCAGAAATGGTTTTTGAGCAGCAAATCAGTATATTAGAATGATTTCTGAAGGATTTTGTGACACTGAATTCAGCGTTGCGTCACAGAAATAAATTATATTTTACATAGAAAACGGCTATTTTAAATTGTAATAATATTTCACAATTTTTACTGTATTTTTGATACATAACTGCAGCCTTTGTGAGCAGAAGAGACTACACTGTAAAAAAGAATTATAATAATATTTGAGCCAACTTAAAATTTTAAGGCAACCAGCTTCAGCAGGTTTTTTTTAGTTTTCTCAACTTGTCATTTTAAGTTTATACAATAAAAAATTGAGAATCTCCCACAAAAATAAGTTGAGCAAAAATAATTTTTTTAAGTTCGCTCAACTTTTTTTTTTTTTAAAGTGTACTTTCAAAAACGATCAATGAAATCAATGATCAATGGCACAAATGCCACTAGCTAAAAGGAGACTGAGAACTTAATTCAACGTCAGTGATCCTAACAGCTGAATCCAGGACATTTTCACATGTTTTAGTGAATCATTTGGTGCACCAGAACAAACCTTGTGTAACTGGTACTGTCCTGGTATATAAACTGGGATGTCTGGTCATTTGACCTACATTGTAACCGAGAAACAAAAGTTTGTGGTCAATGTCAAGTACAACAAGCATTGATAAATGTAGACAAAGTGAATCAAATGATTCAAACGTGTTCTGACTCCGCTGGAAGTGAACGACTCTCTCGGAATGCTTCCAAATCTCAGCTGTTGGTCTGAGTGCACTTGAAAGGAATGTTTTCCCTTCTTCACTACGGGCCGTTTTTGACAACCCCGATCCATTAGTCCGACAGGGCTGCTTTGTACCTCACCGAGAAATAAAAAAAGCCGCCAGAGCCTTTTGTCGTGCAAATAACACCGGAACGAGCGCTTAATGGCGTCCCGCCGTGGGTCTGCAACTCTCAACATGTTAAAAACCTCAGCGACAGGACGGAAAAATGCTGCTGTGCTTCCTGCGGATCAAACACTGCGGGACAGATAGAAAGGAAGGGATCTGTCGGCACGTCAGCTCACCCTTCTCTCTTTGCTCTGGCAGCGAAAGGGAATCGTGGCTGACCGACCGGATCTGATAACAATCGGAGCTCGCTAGAATTCCCTGAGAAGAGCGTGAGACACTGAGGAGCCTGATCTCGCCGGGCAGGTTTCTCTCCTTTACACACACAGAGGAAAGAGAGAGCGGTGTTGACAGCTTAACCTCTGGGCTCAGATACGGATCTCTGCTGACAGACTGAACCAGAACTGTCACACGTCTGATGGGTGTCGTCTTCTCGTTTAATAACACGCCTTCCCCGTGCATTAAGGTTTGTTACGCCCTCGTTATCAGCAGCCTCAGATCTAGACAGGCGTTTCAAAAACTTTCCTTCTGACATTTAACCCTGTAAAGTATATACTGTATCATATTTGATGATGAAGGTCTTTAAATGTTCGAAACGTGCTGTTAAACACACAATCAGACTTTTAGTGTAACTGTACAAACGTCCAGCTTCATCTGGTGCTTCACGTGTTTTCTGCTGTCAAATCTTGACTGATTTTTATCAAGTAAACTTCAGAATAACTGATATTTCCAGATGAACACTTACTGGACTGAAGCAGCTCAGGCTGTAGCTGATGATCCATCAATCATTTTTTAACAAAATCAGTGCGTCTCAAATCTGATCATCAGGATCTTTCGAGGAGCGTTTGTTTCCAGAAGCTTTACTTTCGCTGTTCCTCACTGTTCCTGATCTCTCGAACAGCATTGGATTGCATTGCATTATATGCATGGATCATTTCAATCTTCAAGCTTACTAAGACATATTATTGGAGAGTGAAGACTGATATTTAGATGATTTTGTGTCAGTAAACAGCTCTACTGTTATAAAGATCTCACTGATTTGCATTACAAGCATCAGAATGTCATTATATAAATATCAGCATCTGCTGCAAGTTGATTATTTTTGCTCAGTCTCTGAATAAAACTGAGCTGTTTTTCCTCCATATTCTCAGACTATATGAGGCATGATTTATCAAAAACGAAACACATTTGCAAGCGTTTTTTTTAATGCATATATTATTTTTGTTTATAGGTTCCATTTCAACATGATTTTTCGGTAACACTTTATTTTAGTGTCTCTTAACTAGTTGCTTATTAGCATGCATATTACTAGAATATTAGCCATTTATTAGTAGGAATTAAGCACATATTAATGCCTTATTCTACACGACCTCATTCTACATCCCTAACACCTAAACTACTGCACTAACTATTAATAAGAAGCAAATTAGGACTTCATTAAGGGAAAAGTCAGGGTTTACAAGGTTAATAATCATAGTGTCTTATCTCAGGCCTCCTTAATATGGCCTTGAATGCAACGACCATTAGTGGAGTAACACAAGCTAAAAAACACAGGCGAGCATGCTTACACAGTTAAACGCATCAAATTATTAGGAAATACCCAAAGCATGCTCGGCAAAAAGGGAATATTATAAAATATCTAGGGAAATGTGATCTCTCAAAGGTGCCTTAATAGAAAGCCAAGACCACCTCGTACTGCTTTTAAAAGCGTCTGAGACCACACACAACACAGATAGACAAGACTATTCAGCAAAGCATTTATTCTGGACACGGTCCTTGGCGACTCGCCGCACATATTCTGTGGTTTTGCAACAGGGAAGCGAACAGAATGATATGTTCTTACACCCAAACCCCACTGAAGAAAAGCTTCACCTCATTCTTATGCCTTCAGAAAACGTCCTTGGCTGCCTAAAAGTGAGCGGCAGAGTGACAGAAAAGTAATTTGCTGCCTTTCGCTGCCAGTGGCTTATGAGATGTGGTTTATGGAGACAGATCTAGATTGGCGTATTCGTACATGCCTCAAGGCTACACATGCTGAAGAAAACCGGACTGAAGACGTCTGCACCAGAAAAAAAACCCCTGCAATCATCTGAAAGGGAGAGAAAATGGTTGATTTTAGTTCAAGACGACAGCTGTTGTCTTCTCTAAATCAAAATTATGCGCTCATCTATGCAAAAAGCATGCAAAACACTTGCATTTACAGACAAACTCATTTAAAATGCAAGCCGACCGACTCGCGCTCTTTATTTAGGCTGCGTTCCTGAACTGCATTTAGCTAAACTAATTAGTAGTTCAGCAGCATTTGAGCGAGCCTGATGTGTTGCGGTTGGCTTTCCATGTATCTCTTTGGTTAAAAAAGCCCAGGAATTCCAACATTTGCAAGCCACCTGCATACTTAATATGCATGTCTGCATACTTCATGTTCATGCGATCCACCACAGATTTCCAGACAACAAACCACACGTCATTTCTTTTCCAAAAATTTCCACACACCCAAAGATTTCTGCATGTAAACATCCATAATTGCACACTGGGATCTATTGCACTAGTCATGTGGACTGCTTTCTGTAATCAAGATGCAAGTTTACATGACATACTTGATGTTTAATATACAGTATCATATTAAAAGGTACAATTTACACTACAAGGAATGAATCAAATTTGAGCCAGTGCATGGAAAATGTGCAAATTGCATCTGAAACAGTAATCTTCACAAATCACCTAAATGCATATTGCACAGGATCAACTTGAATTTTTTCGATTATACCCATACAGTACAAGCAAATAACCTTTCTCAAAGTCAGACTAGAAAGTTTCTGTCTGAGAAACGCGCATCAGTACAGATCAATTTCTGCTTTAATAATTTATTGGCTCGCTGTATTCTGCTTTAGCCAGCGGTTGACATCAGGGATACCTTTAGATTCTCTGGGAATTAAAGCTTGTAATCAGGCATGCAATGTGCAATTCTGAAAACACCTTTGTATTTCTCTTTTTTTTCCCGGATGAAACTTCAAAGACGTCACAGCAAACCCTCACATCTTCAAGGTGAAAATGTGTGTACTCCATTTTATCAAGCTTGAGGAGAGACTCCAAGAGAATTAGCACAGAAAATTTAAATTGGTCTCATTGAGGCCTAGCGCTGTAAGACATTCATTTTTAATGTGGCGACTGCACCGCTCCACTCGCAGCGCCGTCCTGATTTCTGATCAGCCTCTGAGCTAAAGCTTCACTTTCCACCCCGTCAGCTGAAAATAACAGAGGAAGCAGAATAAAACAAAGGCTGAGAGTTCAACTGTTTGGTCCAAAACTCTCTCTTTGCATCATACTATCAGTACTTGCATGCTAGTACTAGAAATGACTGGGAATCGCAATGCATTATTAAACTTAACTTAAACTTAACTAATAGTGTATATTTAATATGAAGCACCAGTCAATAATCATGCTGATTGCAAACTGTATAACTGTATATTTGACTAATCTAATGACTTGTGAGTCATTTAAGGCCAATCACATACTTCCCTACTACATAGTAAGCCAAAAACAGTATGTGAAAAGAGTCAAATGCAGTATATAACACTAAACAGAACACACTTTTTTAATGGTCATGAAATATTAAAAAGATTCCTTAAAAAGATGCATTAAAAATATTAATTAAAAAGAACATGCTCATTAATCGTTTGTAAATCGAACTACACTGGCTGTGATATGTATTTGTTTTGCGTGTTTCATGAAAATAAGATGCATATCGAATGAAATGTTATAGAAATTACATCATATGACATTTTTTCTACATGCAATTTAAATAAAAACGATTTTTTCACTGTGCACGGATAATGCAATGCATTTTTGAGCAAGCATCACAAACCGCTGACCCCGGATTGCATTGACATCAACTAAGCGAGCTGAAAACTGAAGTCTGAACGACTCAAGACGCACTAAAACCATGAAAGTGTCCTACGAGGCTTGCTGAAGCGAGGATTAAATGGCTTCCCGGAACACGCAAAGCACTCCTTGAAAGCAGTGCATACGTGCAAATCACACAAATGACTGGGAGAGTCTTCAGATACAGTTATTATGAGATTATACAAGCTCTGGATTAACTTGTAAGAGCATACATATTTTGTGTTGCTAATGGGAGGTTTTGTACAGTGTGTTGACTGATGGATGACTGATTTACTGGGGATTTCAGAGGCAGCAACGAGAGACAAGTGCTCATTATACTGCAGCCCTCAACTGATAAAAACATGATGAAATAACTGGAGGGAAGAAACAGGAGGAGGCTGTGAGTAAGGATGCAAATCATCAGGTATTTAACCATTACGGTTCCTTTAAGACCCATGAAAACGTTTCACAAGAACCCGTTCATGAGAGTCATGTGTTTGTGATTCACTGCTCGTGCTGTATGTTTGAGAACTGTGCAACCAGCAACGACAACACAATAGAAAGACGAGTCATGCATGGTCTTTGTATTATTTCACAGTGCCTTTTTTCTCTCATCACATTTAAAATATCACAAAAAACTATTTAGCTGTGCAAACACTGTCAAGACTAATAACAGTGTTTCATCCACATCTGTGGAATAATGTGCATGTTCAAGAACTACACTGCTAAATATTCGTAAATCTAGATATATTTACTGGAGAAGCAACATAACATAAAATAAAAAGTTTTTGCTTAAAACGAGAAAAAATATCTGCCAGCGGAGTCAGAAAAATAATCTTGTTTTCCCTTTGAATTAAGTTGATTTTCTGACTCCTTTAACAGATATTTTTCATTTTGCTTCTCATATGAATGCATCTTGATTCAAGAATGTTTATTTGTACTGAAAACATGACAAAATACTAAGTAAGAAAATCTTTTTTTTTCAGTGTATTAACTGAAATGAATGTCATGAAATCATCAACAGTTTCGCATTATTACTTTCAAAATATGCTCTTGATCTTAACCTTTAAAACTAAGCAAAATAGTCAATGTTTAGCCACACTGACAGATGATTCTTCTCAGCGAAGAATTAATTATTCAAAAGCAGTCTTAAGTCGCTGGGGTATATTTGTAGCAATCGCCAAAAATACATTGTATGGGTCAAAATTATTGATTTTGTTTTTATGCCAAAAATCATTAGGATATTAAGTAAAGATCATGTTCCATGAAAATATTTTGTAAACTTCCTACTGAAAACATATCAAAACTTCATTTATGATTAGCAATGTGCATTGCTAAGAATTCATTTGGACAACTTTAAAGATGATTTTCTCAATATTTAGATTTTTTTGCACCCTCAGATTCCAGATTTTCAAATAGTTGCATCTCAGCCAAATATTGTCAGATTTTGACACTTAAGACTGGTTTTGTGGTCCAGGGTCACATATTTATAATCAACAATCCTTTTGCTTTATCTGCCATTTGAATGGATTTTTTCCCCCGTTGCAGTGCATATATGCAAAATCTTTGAATGGCAGAAATAGTATCTTTTAGCAGGCAATATAAGCATCTAACCTACTTTTTATGACAACCTTCGTGCCTTAAAACAAGTATATATAAATATAAAATTATAATTTATGATGCTTTAAGATACTAATATGACTACTTGAGAATATGACAGAGCCACAGCCTCCATATGCTTACAGCAAATCAATCACAACAGCCGCAGCCCTGATTGCACGCTTTCGGTTTCACCGTGTCTGGTTTGGTTAGTTGTTGATGTGTCGCCCACACGGAGTCTGTGACCACAGAAAGTATCATGATACATCAATCAGTACTATGGGATATAGCACATTTTATGGCATGGTAAAATCACTGTACAATAATATATAGTGATTTTATAAGGCTAAAACGACTTCCTAACACAATTAGGAAAAAGTAATTGAAAATACTATAAATAGGCTTCATGTAAACAATCGACTAAGCTTGATCCGAATGAAATTTCAATTGGAAAGATAAGTGTAGATTGGAAATAATCAAGCTTGAATCGGACTGTTTTATCAGTCTGAAAGACAAAAACAATGAGATGCATTTTTTAAAAGTTGAGCTGCTTTTAAATTGTGAGACGATGCAAAATATGCAAGATGCGAATGCAGCGCCCAAATACGGCTGTCTAGAAAAACAATTTTTCATTTAATCAAAACCACAAATTTTTAAAAATGGTTATCAGGAGTGGGTCTTTGAGAATTAGCCTTGAACAAAATTTGCATTTACATACAAATGATAATTACACAAAATGTGAGTCAAAAAACGCTGGCAATGCTGCTTTTGCTGCAACCTGTAAAAACGAGCAACACAATAAATTTGCATTGCTTGCGTGCTGCTTAAGCATGCAGCATTAAACAGACCTCTAGCTGAGTTTTTAGTATTTGCATGTAGAAATGCAGGTTAGCATTGCTTTTAATGCGCTGAACTATCCAGGATCCTGGAACTATCCTCAGACAGACTCCACTACGAAACTTTTAATAAAAATATGTACTGTAAAATATTGCATTGCCTTTTTAATGCAAACTCCAAATTCCGAAGGGATTTCTCAATACCGTCTATGTAGAGAAAAAAAAAAACTTTTCTTACATAGACAATGGCATGCTTTCTTTGGCTGAGCCGTGAAAATAAAAACAAACCCTTTACATGCCTGGAGGGAGTGTCACAATAATAAACCCATCCTTCTGAACAGTTAATTCCCAACTCCGCTTCTGAAGCGCAGGCATATGAGTAAAGCAGGGCCCGGATGCCTCTTTTCTGTGGAACATAAACCGGCACTTTAGAGAGGGGTTTGTATCAGGTGACTCCCACGGGAGCGGAGCGTCTCCCTGGAGAATCTGTGCCATGTGAAACTGGAGAACCTTGTCATAATGCCGTGTCCTCAGAGACGAGCCTGGCAGCAGCCCCGACGCTTTTGCAGCTGCCGCTCGCTGAAGGAGTTACGACTGGCTTCCGCACCGCTGCGTTTGAAGACTTGGGAAAGGTGAACACAAGAAGGACATTCTGCCGTTCAAGTATTCCAAGCGGATCTTCAAAAAACGCCTAAAGAGATGACCTTGTAATTCTCGTGTCCCGGAACAGGCCTCATGAAAACCATCTCCAGTGTTTGGAGAGACGCCCGAGGGCTTTTCTCTCCAGCCAGCAGAGACGGAGTGTTTTGTTATGGTCTCATTATTTTAGCTTGTGCGCTCTTGCCCAGAAATATACTGCTTCAACTCTAACTGGATCCCATCTTTCAACACGGCGCATTATTAAATAGACACCTACGGAAGTCCAGGCTTGTTACGGCTGCCGTTCGCTTGCAGTTTCCAAGCACTCCAACTGATTGTGTTTCATCACATGTGCAAAGACTAGGCTACTTTTCGGTGCTTGTCCAAAAACACTCATTCATCAGAACATTCATCAGAAAAAACCTGCTTTAGCAGTGACTAAATCTAAACCAAAAATAAAAACCATACACATATTTTCCACACTACATCCTACTAAGCCTTGCGTTAAGAATAAATGATAGTTATTTAGCAACAAAGCAATACGTCATAATTTAAATAAGACTTTATGAACGGCTGCTGGCTGCAATCCAGATAGATATGCAATATTCATAACAAAAAAACCTGTTAAATGTGTCTTTAATGATAATCATTCAGTCATTCAGGATTCATTTCAATCAGAGATGGGAAGTAACGAAGTACAAATACTTCGTTACTGTACGTAAGTAGATTTTTCTGGTATCAGTACTTCACTATTTATTTTTCTGACTACTTTTACTCCTTACATTTTTACACAAATATCTGTACTTTCTACTTCTTACATTTTCAAACCAGGCTCGTTACTTTAGTTTTGGTGGATCACCATTCGATAACAAATCTATAATAAATCACGAATCGGTTTTGTGTTTGTTTACTTAGTTACAGTAGTTAGCCAGATGATTAATAATAGCCTACTGTAAACAAAACTAAACTAAATTACTAACATCACTCAAAATACTGTATGATAAAGGACATCATTATTATCTACTGTAAAGTTTCAGTAGTAATTTAGCAAACAAATTTTATAAAACATTATTTCGTTCAACCCTTACGAAAATCCATACCAAAAACCCTGGTTATAGTTAAACCATGGTAACCACAAATTAACCATGGTTTTGCTACACTAACTATAGTCTAACCATGAAATATGTATCAATTATAGTTGTAAATTAAAAAAATAAAAAAATAAAAAAAAACTTTTACTGTAATAAACCATGGTTAACTTTGGTAAGAGAAGAATATGACTCATGATAATGCAATAACATGTACAGTATTAGGATTTGTCTTTAAATATATTGTCATGATGTAATTATTATTAGACTAATTTTGACATTTAAGCAATTTAAAAGTATAGTTTCGCTAAATCTATAGTATTTAAGTCATTATAAGAACAACAACACATGGTCATAATGTGATACTTTAAATTAAACTTTAAAAAGTTGTGTTGTTGTAAACAGAATACAATGAGTTGGTTGTTTTGCAACAAGGTGGAGACAGTTCTGTTCATAACAGCAGATGGCTGATGGGAAAAGTGACAGGTACAAGAAAATTAGTGGAAAAAAGTAAACACACACAAAGTAAGATGTAGAGATGGAAAATGAAGAAACTGAAAAGGAAAATGGAAGTGAAGGTGCAGTTCAATGGAGCACGTTTAATTATTTTGCATGGACCCATTCTAAGGTTTTAAACCTTTTTTTAAACGTGATGGCCATACAAAAATATAAAGGGTTTATTCGTGGTTTCAGAATTTGTCGTGGGTGTATGGCCTGAATGAGTGTGAGATTTCCTTGCCTGAAATTTTGTCTCAGTCCTGCCCTGTTCTACATGGTGGTTGTTCAGCCATGATACATTCATTAGCTAACAAAATATTAAAAGTAAGTTATTTTGTATTAATGTGTTAATATGACATGAAGTCCAGTAACCAGCGTGACACTAAAACAGGTAGTAGTAATGGGTACTTTTTACTTAAGTACATGTCATAGCCAATACTTCTTTACTTTAACTTGAGTAAAAAAGTGTAGCCAGTACTTCTACTTTTACCAAAGTATTTTTAAACATGAGTATCTGTGCTTCTACTTGAGTGAAGGATGTGTGTACTTTTGCCATCTCTGATTTCAACACGGACGTCCCTAAAAATAATGATAACTAGCAGTTCATTAAAGGAACACTCCACTTTTTTTGGAAATAGGCTCATTCTCCAACTCCCCCAGAGTTAATAAGTTGAGTTTTACCGTTTTTGAATCCATTCAGCCGATCTCCGGGTCTGGCGATAGCACTTTTAGCATAGCTTAGCATAGATCATTGAATCCGATTAGACCAGTAGCATCACGTTCAAAAATGACCAAAGAGTTTCGATAGTTTTCCTATTTAAAACTCGACTCTTCTGTAGTTATATCGTGTACTAAGACCGGAGGAAAATGAAAAGTTGCGATTTTCTAGGCTGATATGATTAAGAACTATGCTCTCATTCCGGCGTAATAATCAAGGAACTTTGCTGCCGTAACATGGCCGCAGCAGGCGCAGTGATATTACGCAGCGCCTGAAAGTAGTCCCCAGCTAGGTAACTAGTTATAATATAGCCGGGGACTACTTTCAGGCGCTGCGTAATATCACTGCGCCTGCTGCGGCCATGTTACGGCAGCAAAGTTCCTTGATTATTACGCCGGAATGAGAGCATAGTTCCTAATCATATCAGCCTAGAAAATCGCAACTTTTCATTTTCCGCCAGTCTTAGTTCACGATATAACTACAGAAGAGTCGAGTTTTAAATAGGAAAACTATCGAAACTCTTTGGTCATTTTTGAACATGATGCTACTGGTCTAATCGGATTCAATGATCTATGCTAAGCTATGCTAAAAGTGCTATCGCCAGACCCGGAGATCGGCTGAATGGATTCAAAAACGGTAAAACTCTACTTATTAACTCTGGGGAGTTGGAGAATGAGCCTATCTCCAAAAAAAGTGGAGTGTTCCTTTAAGGGAGGCAGATGTTGATTCAGTAACCAAACTGAACGATTCAGTGAAGAATTCGACTACTTCAAACAGGTAAATCGTTTTTTTCCCGAACTATTCGTCAAAAGAACCAGCTCACAAGAGTCAATTGTTTATGAATCAGACTACACTGGTCGTTCTGCTTGTGTCTGATTCATTAAAAAAAAACCAGGCTTGTTGGTGATTTAAAGGGGTTATATGATGCGATTTCAAGTTTCAAGAACATTCAAAAATAACGTTCCCACAATGTTTGCAAAATTATTGAATGAAATGTTCCTTTAATGTTGGCATAAAACATTAAGGGAACACAAAAAGTAAATAAACTGAACGTTTTGAATATTCAGAGGACATAACATTTCCATAACTTAATGGGAACATTAGCAAAATATTCTTAGAACATATTTTGTTGGCTCTATTCAACGATTTGTGTGACATCATCGCTCAAAAACGTGAAAATATGTTTCCTTGCGGCTGTTCCCATGTATTATTAAAATTATATGATGGCAAATATTGCTACTTCTTCTCTATGTATTGTTATATTGGTGGATATAAATGAAAATGATTAAATATGATTATTCCTTGTAATAATTTACTGAAAAACAGTAGAAAATGTCTTGATTGTTTATTAAATTATTTATTTATTACATTACATTAATGCATTTATCAGACGTGACTTACAAAAGATTCTACTTCTTGCATTAAACATTTTGAATAGCTAAATGAATAGTAAATGAGTCTTCTCGACTACAGTCAGTGTTTGATTGAAATGAAGCATCCTCTGATTGGAAAACAGGGGAATTCGAGAATAATATGGAGAAAATATTTTCACCAAATAATATTCAAAAGGTGTTTTTTTTCCACGATTCACACTTGAGGCATTCTGTAAACCTACTATTTCATTTGATTAGCACAGAAAAGAAAATCCGCTTCACCAAAGCTTGAGTTCCCCAGCCGAACCCTGAGGATATTCTTCTGATAATGACCTGCTCTCTACAGACTCCTGCTCTCTGCTCTCAGATCCATCCGACTGGGTGCTAATTACGCTAAAGTCAGAAGACAGCATGGACAGAAATGTACATCTACCCGAGGATACTCATTATAATGAGCGTGCACATTTCTCCGGCTTATTAAGGGTGGCGGAAGTCAGTTATCATCAGCGAGTAGCAGTGAACTCGAGACAACATCCTCCCACGGGCCACGTCTCCGATTCTTCTGTCAGAGAAACACAGATTACAGCATGCGGGCCAGAACACGAGCCTTGCTCCATTACAGGCACACAATGAAAACACGTCCGGAAGCTCGCTCTTTCTACCCTCATGGAAAAACATCCATCTTTTGCCAGGCGACAGGGTTGCTTGTCATTACAGGGCTCCCTGTAGCAGCCGTGATGAAAGACGTGTGCATTCCCAGAAGTCTGTGGGCCAGAGAGACAGCAGATCTGAGGAGGACGCTGACTGTAGTTCACAGCTTAGAGTTTGTGCAACATGCCATGTTCTCCCTATAAAGCTATGCATTACAAAGAAAACCGCTTCAGAATAACATACTAGTCATACTATTTAATACTGCAATCAGCAGATACTTTTATCCAAAGTGGCTCTCATTTTTGCATTTCTGATGTACATTTAGTAGTTCATGCATTTATGCATGGGAACCTAACCCATGATGTGAACATGCAACCTGACAAAGTCATGAAACAACAACTTAGATATTGTATAGGTAATTATAGTATTGCTAGTTGTACCTCTTCTGCCATTTGTTATCTCTTTCATAAACCCTTTTGAGGGTAAATGGGTTTCTCACACTTCCTTTCAGTATTGCAACAGTCTAGTAATTGTGATCCAAAAAAACTAACAACCAAAAAACAACATTTGAGAGATTTTTTTTTTTTGACTGTGAAACTCAGCTCAATAAAGAAAGCGAATTTTCCTTGAATAATTCAGAAGACGAGTCTCAATTTCAAAGAAAACTTTGAAATTTCATATGTTTTCATGTGTTTCATATTTTAGTGTTTGACAAGCTACAATAAAGGTTTTCTCTTTTTTTTATCTGACTCTTCAGTGTTTTTCAAAGTGTTGATTTTTGGCTGATTGCATGGAAACCAAAGGGGCTCAAATTGACCGCAACACAAATGTTGCAACAAATTTTGTACAGCCTTTCCTGAACACATCTGTGTATTGAAACTTTGCATGCACATTCATGACCCCAAATAAAAAATCTTCACCAAATTTCAAGATGAAATCAATAGTTTAACCTGTATTTTCAGCTGTTAGAAAACCAAGTGTGGGCCAAATTGACTGCAGCATAGGAGTTGTAACAATTTTTGTACAGCTTTTCCAAAACACATACAGTAAATGTATTGAAACTTTGCATGCACATTCATGACCCCAAATAAAAAATCTTCACCAAATTTCAAGATGAAATCAATAGTTTAACCAGTATTTTGAACAGTATGAAAATCAAGTGTGGGGCAAATTGATGCCAACACAGAAGTTGTAATAAATTTTCTACAGCCTTTCCGAGATACATTGATCTGTCTAAACTTTGCATGCACATTCAGAACCCTAAATTAAAAATATTCACCAAATTTCACAAAGAAATAAATAGTTTAACTAGTATTTTCAGCAGTTTGAAAATCAACTGCGGGGCAATCTGACCCCAACACAAAAGTTATAATCAATTTTGTGCAGCCTTTCCAAAACACATCTTTGTGTTGAAAATTTGCATGCACATTCATAACCCTAAATGAAGAATATTCTCCAAACTTCAAGAAAAAAAAAAACATTTTAGCTGCATTTTGAGCAGTTTGAAAACTGAGTGTCAGTCAAATTGACCGCAACATAAAAGTTGTAGCAATCTTTGTACAGGCTTTCCAAAACACATAAATGCATTGAAACTTTACATGCCCGTTCATGACCCTAAATGAAAACTATTCACCAAATTTCAAGAAGAAATAAATAGTTTAACAGTTTTTCAAGCAGTTTTGTACCTGAGGCTGCAGTTTATTGGTCTTCCTGAACACTGCGGTTGTTCTGAAAGGGTCATCTGGACAAAAACTGAGGCTGGACGGAAGAACGTTCTGTTGTTGTTTGCATATCTTGAACAGAAAACAACAGGAAAAAGTAAACAAATGTACAATTCTGATCCCACACATTCTGTTTTACACAAATTTTACACATCACGTAAGTGACAGATGCAGGGAATTCGATTGCATCAGGAACGTTTTGATGTGCAACTGTCTTTCAGCAGCCATCAGCTTTGCTTTATGAAATCTCCAGACAGCTGCATGTGAAAGGAAGGTGAACACGTAGAGGACATTTCCACAGAATCAAATACATGTTATCTCAGTACGCATGAATGGGAGTGATTCATAAACACACACACAACAGAATTCCTGCATGTTCGGTTCGTGCGGGCAAACTGTATGTGTGTTGTGATGTTGACTGCACACATAAGCTCGAAAGAAAACCTATAATGTGTAAAAGTGCAAAAACTGTAATTAGTGGGCATGTTTATTTGTTTTGTTTATTTATAAGCACATTCAGGATTAGCCAACTGGCTAATTTCCAAGGAGATAAAGAACACAAATAATATAAATAAATAAATGCATACATACATACATAAAAATATACTATTATACCTTTTCTTAACATTTTGAATTATTTTTTTATTTATTTTAGTTTTATTAATTCAGTTGTTTTTGTTATTTTTATGAGTTTTTAAAATATGTCTATAGTTTTTTATTCATTTTTACTAAAGTTTTAATTCATTTTCATTGTAGTTTTACAGTAATTTTATTGTTTTTGTCATTTTATTAGTTTTTTTAAATATCTCTATATAGTTAAAAAAAAATATATATATATATATAATTTGATTTCAGTTAAAGTTTATTTCAAGTAACAAGTAATTTTAGTTATAACCTAGACATGCAACCAGGTTATTTTGGAGATTGAGAACAGTAAAAATATACATATTTGAATCTTTCATTAAAAATCTTTTTTTTATTATTTTTAATTCTTTGGACTAATGTGCACAAATGAATTGTTCACAATAATAATGTGCAATAAAAAATAAATCTGTTCAATTTTGATTTCATATAGACTTTAAATTGTATTGCGTATACAGTATAACTGTAAGCTTTATATCGACTATCTGCTACCCTGCTTTCTAGATATCAGCATCAGCCTTTAAAAAACCCATTTGAAAGTGTCTATCTGTTTAGTTAAGTTGAAACCCACACCACAACCTGCTGCAAACATGAAACTACTCTCCAGTATGAGCCAGCAGGTTCTGACGCTCAGAAATGCCTTTGACTGTGAAGATTAACTTGTGCAGCATCACACTGACTTCAGTTTATTTACTCCCAGCCCCATATTAATAATTACACGAGTAAATACATGCACACACTAAATGCCCACTGTGCTGCATTTTATATTCCCATTCATCTTTGATTCCCAGCGCTGCGACAGCTGAAACTCCATTTGGCCGATTTCATAAGCTTGTTTGGGGAGGGAAACTTCAGCTGAAACGCTGTACGTGTCGAAACCGAGCGCAGCGCTGCACTGGAGCTCTTCAGCTGCGCATGCATGCCATCAAAACGCTCCTGTCGATCACTGTCAGGTTTAATCGTCTCATGCACGTCATCCATCTGCTTTAATTGAACCTAATGACGCTTAAACACTGAACACTTGTTTTCGAGTTAAATATTGTTTAAATGTTATTGTTAATTTTACTGGCATATTGTTTTTTCTTGTTTTAAATATAGATCTAAGACAAATAAACTTCATTTAAATATTATTGTACAAAATGTTGCTTGTCCAGAATTTTTTTTTAAAATTATAATTAATATTTTTATGCATGTTCACATGATTTAAATGGGAAAATATGACAAAATTATTCTGAAAATTATATATATATATATAGTTTTTTTTTTGCTGCAGATGCATGTCATTAAAATGCTCCTGTCAATCACTGTTGGGTTTAATTATGTCATGCATGTCATAAATCTACTTTAATTCAACTTTAATGACACTTAAACACCGGGAAAAGAGTGTCTTTGTCTTGTTTTTAAGATAAAATATCCAAACACCCTTACAACAATATACAATTAATCAAAATGATCTTAAATGTTATTGACTTTTATTTTTATTACACTATTTGCATATTGTTTTTTTTTCTTGTTATTTAAGTTTTATTGTACACAATTTTGCTTTTGAATAAATATTATTTATTTATTTTCACTGAAATTTTTTTTAAGGTATATTAACATGATTCTAATGGGAAACTAATTAGTTTTTTCTTTGTTTGTTTTTCAGCTGCGGTTGCATGGCATCAAAACGCTCCCGTCGATTTTAATTATGTCCTGCACGTGTCACTTTAATTCAACCTAAATTACACTTAAACACCACAACAAGGATGTTTACATAAATTTAGTGGGAAAATAAGACAAAATTAGGAAGCGATTAAGATGTTTTTGCAGTGAAGAGAAAAATACTTGCGGTAAATTACAAGGCTTTAATGTACAGCAGACCAGCAAACCTTAAATTATGACTCCCAGCGAACTGAAAGCAGCTTTTAGGAGGAAAGAGGAGGACTGGGCGAACGTCCCGGTTGTGGATGTGTGGAAAGATGGGAAGTAGGAGGATCTGAGCTGGCTTTAATCATATCCTGTAACCTGAGATTGACAGCTGCTCTCAGAGCTCAGATGAAGAGTGGCCCCGTCCCGGACGGATCGCTGCATGGCCAGGGGCTTCGTGCCATTACCTGTGAGCCTGGATACTCATTTCTCCTCCGTGTTTCCTCTCAAACACCTGCTCATTCAGAGGACTGGATATCAAACGGCGGAAACAGAGGAGAAAGCCAAAGGGCAATGTCATAATATCCCTCCGTCGTCATGCTGGCTTCCCATCGACTTCTGCTGCCACAATTAAACTAATCGGAATTAAAACATCAACATATGATTTTAAATCAGGCATTTTTAGTACCTTTAAGACCTATTTGAGCCAAACAAGAGTCTTTTTACAAGCACAAGTTCTCATTTATTTATTTATTTATTTATTTATTTAAAAAAAAAAAAGCCATGTACAATTTTAATACATGATAAATTCCAAGTGGAGACTGCATATTTGGCATAAAATTGTGGCATAAAATAATTACTGAATCAGAGTTCTGAATCGAATCACTGAAACAGAACTGATTCACCAGTGAGAATTAAATATGCCAA
>CM071953.1:34705000-34762500 GCA_036784905.1 Acrossocheilus fasciatus
ATTAAAACTAAATTAAAAATGACTACAAGCTATATAGACATACAGATTTTTATTTTTTTTTTACTTTGAAATAATCTGAACTCAGAAATTGCAAGTAATCTTCACAAATAATTGGATTTAACATGACATTTTCAAGTAAAAAAAAAAATACCGAAATAGTATTTTCTTGTAAAAAATATTCCAGTAATATTTGTTTTACAGTGCATATAAAAAAAACAGAGATAACAAAATTACTAAAACTCTAACTAAAATTAAAATGGAAAATGCAAAGATAAAAACATTTATTTAAAATGATAATAGTATCTCACACTGGTCATGTTACAAATTCAACAACTGGAAATAATATCAATTTTAACAGACTTTCTAATTCACAGATGCTGCATAGAGCAACAGAAGTGTTAAAAATGCATTAAATATGTTAAAAATGCAACAGCAAGCACAATTCAAAAGCCTGTGTTTTCAGATTCAGCCCACAAAATAATAATTTAAACATCATACATTTATTTACACGCTGAAATAATGATGAATAAATGTGTCCACCTTGGCCCTTGGCATCCCCTCAAACTACACCTATTCTTACACACACACACACACACACTTGGCTTTGGGAACTTGTGAGGGATTATTAACATCAAAGTCAATAGAAATGTCAGCCTGGCTATCTTTGGAAATGCCAGAAGCCCTTTGCATATCCCCTCCACATCAACACACACACACACACACACACACACACACACACACCTGCCCCCAGCAGCGAGGCCTGATTATTGGCGCTCTAGTGAAACGGTCTTTTGATCTGCGCTCGTATTGGAAAGCACTTAAAGGTGACGCTGCTCCAGCTGAAGGCCATGACGTCACGCCAGCGGTCTCATATACAGTATCTGTGGGCTTCACCCACAAACCATAGCAATTACATTAACAGGATTATGCAAAACTGCTTTCCAGCGTTGGTGTGTTTTTATTATATGGTGACATATTTACACTGGATCAGATCTGCAGGTGCTTGAGTCTGAACGCTTTGAGATGCTCATGATATCCCAGAGCTTCTTTAATAGTTCTTTGGAACACATTAAGAAACACACAAGAAAAAAAACCTTAAACCAGTCTGCCATTATTTACTCACCCTCATGCCGTTCCAGACCTGACTGCTGTAAGGAGAATTTTTAGGGAAAAAGTTAAATAATGATAAAAAAAGAAAAATAATAAAAATATTAATTAATTAATTAATCTAACTAATTATCTGAATAACTGACTAACTAAAAAGGATTAAAAAATATTATGGAGAAAAAAAAAAAATTCGGGTGCGAGAGCTCCCGGGTTCATATCCCGGACGAGCCCCCACCCCAATTTTCCACTGTTACGTCCCAGTTTTTAAATTGGGGTTCAGGGAAAAGTTTCAAGAACAACTGTGTAAAAAAGTTATAAATAAATAATAAAATATTAATAAATAAAGAGATCTAACTAATTGACTAACATTATTCAAATAAATAAAATAATTACAAATTATTCAAACAAATAAATAATCAAAAAAGGATTAAAAACACCATAAAAGTCCATATTAAATAAATAAATTAATTAAAATTTATAAAACAAATAAAAATTGAATAAATAAAAGCAAACAAATAAAAAAATATATAATAAAATATATTTAAATATTTAAATAAATAAATAATGAAATTAAAAAACACCATAAAAGACCATATCACAGGTTTTTAAACTGGGGTATGGTGAAAAGTTTGGGGAAAAACAGAAACTGTAAAATAAATAAATAATTTAAAAATCTGAATAAATAAAAACATTAAAATTATTTAAATAAATAAATAATTTAAAAATTAATTTAAATGATGAATACATCTAACAGTACAGTATAGCAAATCAAGTAATATAATATATTTCAAGTATAATGTATTTCAAGTAATATAATGTACACATATTTAAAATATTAAGTTTTCACAGTACAAATAGGGTTTTTATTCATGAAAATATATAGCTGCCTTTACTTTACTTTAGCATAAGCGTTCCTCACATGAGTATGACCATATTTAGGGGTCCGTGGCATTGAAAAGATTGAAAACCCTTGGTCTAGAGGACTTGTGCGTTATATTGTAAGTCTACTCAAGTCATATAATACTTTTTGTGAGAAACAAACCCAGTTTATGTGATATTGCAGGCTTTGGAACAACATTAGGGAGAGTAAATAATGACAAAATTCACTTTTGCATGAACTGTTGCTTTAAGAGACTTTAGTTCACCTTTGACCTTCACCCTCCCCCTGTGCACTAGATAGGAAGCGAGAGGCGAGCTCAGATCAGGACAGCCCCGGGCTCTACCTGTTCCTGTCGAGGGCTGAGCCTGGATCTGTGTTTGCCAAACAGGACACACAGAGAGCCGCTTTTGTCTGCTGCGTCTGGCAAGCACACACAAGCATCTCGCTGGAACCCAAGTCTCTTCCTCCGAGCTGCGCTTGGTGTTTTTAATTAAAGGATTTTTATTTGAATTCCCCTCAGCATCCTGTCTTGGATCAGATCTCGGTTGCGTTTTCCGAATCCAAGCGCTATTTTGTTCTCACAGAACGCCAGAGCACTGCCTGCCTGATTGTAGAAACAGACTTTCCACTGGATTATTTTAGGTTTTGGCAATTTTTCATCGGTATATGTGTGTGTTTGTGTGCGTGTGCAGTGTTAGGGAAGATATTTTTAAACCAGAGCTTTGCGAGCTACAAACTAATCATAATTTAAAGCAGTTTATCTACTCGTTTGGAAAAAATAGTTCAGAGGAACTAAAAGTAGAAACAAGTTTTCAGTCAGTGCAGCTTTCGAGTAACTTTAGCATAAACACACTCGTCTAGAAAGTCAAATAGTGTTGGGAAATCTCATTTTAGTCATTCAGCTCATTCAGACAGTTCATTATAATAAACTGGTGGAAAGAAAATGATTAACTTAGAGAAAAACAGTGTAAAAATGTAAAATAAATAAATAAATAAAATAAATAAATGATTAAAATAAATAAATATATATGATTAAAATAAATGTTAAGAATGATTAAAATAAATGTAAAAAATAATTTACAATTTAAAAAAAATAAAATAATTAATATATAACAGTAAAGTACTATAGTGAATAGGAAAAAATAATTTAACATAATAAAAATTAAACATTTTCCAAAAACTATTGCATATTTCAACTCTTTTTGTTTTGTACTGCTTCTTTACTTAAATATGATGCTTTTTGCCCACATTATAATGTAGTTATGCCTTGCATTGATGAACTATATTGTTAACCTTTACATGATCTGACTATCAAATGCATTGACTTCCCAATAGAGAGTGAATGTCAAGAAAACATGTTTTGCATGTGGTCCACTCGGCTGCTTGCTCAATACAATTGTATGATTTTTTTCCCCTTTCCAATCCAGTTAAGTGCAAAACCCGATCCACAGCTGATTATTTTTTTTACGACAAACAAATAAAAAAGGTAATTATGTCTTTTTATCTCACAATTCAGACTTTTTTCTCTTTTTTTCTTTCAAGACGCAGAAATAGCGAGATATAAATGGAGAATTGCAAATATAAACAGTTGCCAGATATAAACTCAGAATTTAAATATAAATACAAAATTGCAAAATCTAAACACAAAATTGACATATAAATGCAAAATTGCAAGATATAAACGCAAAATTGAAATATACATGCAAAAGTGTGTGATATAAATTCAGAATTGAGACGTAAAAGAATTGAGATATAAATGCAAAATTGTGAAATAAAAAATGCAGAATTGAGATATAAATGCAAAATTGCAAGATATAAAAGAATAATTGAGATATAAACACAAAACTGTGAGATTTTAACAGAATTTTGAGATATAAACAAATTATTAGACAAACTAAGAATTGTGAGATATAAACGCAAAATTGTAAGATTTAAACAGAATTGTGGGACATAAACTCAGAATTGCAAGATATACAAGCAAAATTTCTAGATAAAAATGCAAAATTGAGATATGAACACAAAATTGCAAGAAATAGTGCAAAATAGTGAGATTATGATAAACACAGAATTGTGAGAAATAAACTCAAAATTGTAAGGAAAATATCAATTACCTTTTTTATTTTTTCATTCTGTGGCAGAAAACAAGCTTCCATAGAAATCTATAGATTTGGGTGCAGGTCGACGTTTGCACTGAACTGGTTTGGTGAACATTACTCAGTAGCCAAGCTGATGGCTTAGTAGTAAGAATCACAGCAGAGAACACAGCATGAGAACGATGGATTCTGATGCTTTTCACATCATTAAATCTGTGCGTTTGCAGCTGAGCTCTAGAGAAAGACCAAAAACACAGCAGAAATGCGTAAATGAGGAGCTCAGAGCCAAAGCACAACAAAACCGTATTTACTGCAGAGCGTGTGGTTGGGGCTGACCAATTAAATATATAAATAAATCAATAAATAAATGAAAGCAGAGAAGAGCTTCAGCTGCAGCCACCAGCTCCATTCCTGAGCTCTCCTCCTCAGAGCCACTCCAAGAAATAAACAAACGTGACCGCTGTGTCATCATCCACAGGTCAAAAATGGGCCAAAGCCGGAAAAAATAATGTGTTATGATTAAAAAAAAAAAATTCATAAATGATGAGGAAGATGTATTTCTGCCAATGCAATTGTGTGAGTAGCACAAACATCTCAGTGTGAAGAGTGTGAGGATGGTTGATTAAACTGGATTGAAAATGACAACAATCTCCATTGACAGCCATTGAAAAGAAATAAATCTTGTACAAAAAATAAAATAAATTTCAAAAATGAATAAAATAATACAAAACAGTACAGTATTATTGTGAACAGTAAAAATAAAAATAAAAAATTAACATAGAAACTATATAGTTCCAAATAATATTGCACACTTTTGTTTTGTTTTGGTTGTTTGCAAAATAAATCTCTTTACTTAAATTTGATTTTTATTTGATTTGCTTTGAAATTTTTAATTTGATTTGCTTTTAGCCCACATTATAGTGTAGTTACAGCTCGAACTGATTCAATTAATAAAAAGTTAAATAAATAAATAAAATACAAATAAATGTAAAAAGTCAATAAAAATAAGTATAAAAATTAAATAATTCCTTAACATGGTAAATTCTGTCTAATATTTAATTGCTGGTGAAGATTTGAGACAGCATGTGTTTATAGTGACATCAAACAATAAGTGCTGATGTGACAAGAAAAAATTGCTATTTATTTTGATTTATTTTGCACAGCTGCATTTGAATGGACCAGCATAACGGTGCCGTTTCATTAAAAATTACAAGGTCAAACATTAAACGAAAAAGTGACACATTTTTTCACATGATACATGGAGGAATCATTCACAATAAGATCAGTAACATGCACTGAGAAAATAGATTTCATGAATTTACAAGTCACATCGACTTTATACCTGTGTCTCTCAATGAAGAGGCTCTGCTGCCCCTGCAGTACTGGAGGATGCATTACCACCCATAACATCTGTTTTATGGAATAATACTATCAATATTAATGCTATAATTACAACGGTTTTGAAACAGAAGTGTTTTCTGGATGTCTATTTTGTTATGTTGATGTTTCCTGATGTGAACATCTCCCTGTATGATTGATGCAATAACACAATATGATGGAGAAATAATAGCATCATTTTTCTCTCACAGTTAAAACTTACATGCTGTGTTGTGTAGAGAAAGTATGTGATGAGCAGCTCATTTCCAACCAGCATCAACTCACGGATTTGTGTTTACTGTAAATACACAGAAAATACTGTAAATTAAACAGGTAATCAAACAGAAAAGCAATCAAAATGTTGACTAAATGACCATATTTACAAGATATATGGATATCATTCAATAAGCATTATTACTGTTAACCAAAACTAAAATCATAAAAATATTTTCCATACATGAAATAAAATAAAAACGAATTGGTTGAAAGAAATGATTCACTTGAAGAAAAATAGTCTAAAAATATGACAATAAAAATATTCAATTAACTAAAACTAACTGAAAAATAAATAAAAAATATATAATAAAACAAACACTTTTTTAAAAGTTAAAATAGTTTTTAAAAAAATGACAAAAACACAATTAAATTGTTAAAACTTACACTTAAACATAAACATTTTTTTATTTTATTTTAATAAAAACAATTTCAAAACAATAAAAACTGTAAGAGCATATCAGTGAGCTAAAAAGTAAATGCATCCATCTTGAATTTAACTTCAGCCCAATTTATTTGCATTTTTATTGCCAAAAGAGAAAATAACTCACAGACTGAGTGTATTGGTTTGTATAAACGAGCCTGCGGTGGCTGAGAGCACAACTCTATTGATCTGGAGGCCGTTAGATTCATTTCATTATGTAACAGACTCCCGTGACTCCGCTGTGAACCCCCAGAATGCACTTCAGGGCCCTTCTAGGTTCACTTTGAACTTTAAATGAAAATTCATTAATTTAACAACTGGATGCCTTTACGAGCCACATTCCCCTCCAGCGCCGTTTCTTCACTACCGTCCGGGTTGAACTTGCTGGTTGAGTCCTTCTACAACTAGTTGATTCTTTAGGTCTGTGTTGACTAGTTTAGATCACATGACTTCAGTTGTGCTTGTGTTTATGACAACAGGAGAAAAATACCCTTTTAACAAACTACATCCGAGTGAATTTGTGCATGATACATTTAAAAAATAAAGGTTATAAAAGGGTATTTTTGCAGTGATTCAACAGAAGAAACACGGTTACACTTTAGTTGAAGGGGTGTGCATAAGACTGAAATGACACCTTCATATTCATGACATGACACATGAATATGAAGGGTTTTATGCATGTTTATGACAACTGTCACTAAGTGTCATTCGCTCAGTTAATGCAAAGATGACATCATTTGAGATGTCTTTGTTATGGGCTAGGGTTAGGGGTAAGGGTAGGGGTAGGGGTAGGTCAAATAATGTCATCTTTGCATTAAAAATGCAATATTGTATTCACAATAGAACATAGATAACATAACAAATGTTTAAACTGAGAAATTTTACAATTTTATGCACAAAATGAGCTCATTTCATATTTTATGCCTGCTACAGGTCTCAAAATAGTTGGGACGGGGGCATGTTTACCACGGTGTAGCATCTCCTCTTCTTTTTAAAACAGTTTGAAGACGTCTGGGCATCGAGGTTATGAGTTTCTGGTGTTGGAATTTGGTCCCAATTCTTGCCTGATATAGGTTTCCAGCTGCTGAAGAGTTTGTGGTCGTCTTTGACGAATTTTTCGTTTAATGATGCACTAAATGTTCTCTATATGTGAAAGATCTGGACTGCAGGCAGACCAATTCAGCACCCGGACTCTTCTACTACGAAGCCATGCTGTTGTAATAGCTGCAGTATGTGATTTTGCATTGTCCTGCTGAAATACACGTCGTCTGGAGGGGAGCATATGTTGCTCTAAAACCTTTATATACCTTTCAGCATTCACAGTGCCTTCCAAAACATGCAAGGTGCCCATACCGTATGCACTTATGAACCCCCATACCATCAGAGATGCTGGCTTTTGAACTGAACACTGATGACACGCTGGAAGGTCTCCCTCCTCTTTAGTCCGGAGAACACGGCGTCTGTGATTTACAACAAGAATGTCATATTTGGACTCGTCTGACCATAGAACACTTTTCCACTTTGAAACAGTCCATTTTAAATGAGTCTTGGCCCACAGGACACGACGGCGCTTCTGGACCATGTTCACATATGGCTTCCTTTTTGGATGATAGAGCTTTAGTTGGCATCTGCAGATGGCACGGTGGATTGTGTTTACCGACAGTGGTTTCTGGAAGTATTCCTGGGCCCATTTAGTAATGTCAATGACAGAATCATATCAATGAGTGATGCAGTGTCGTCTGAGGGCCTGAAGACCACGGGCATCCAACAAAGGTCTTCGGCCTTGTCCCTTACGCACAGGCATTTCTCCAGTTTCTCTGAATCTTTTGATGATGTTATGCACTGTAGATGATGAGATTTGCAAAGCCTTTGCAATTTGATGTTGAGGAACGTTGTTTTTAAAGTATTCCGCAATCTTTTTACGCACTCTTTCACAGATTGGAGAGGCTCTGCCCATCTTTACTTCTGAGAGACTCTGCCTCTCTAAGACATAATTTTTATAGCTCATGTTACAGACCTGATGTCAATGAACTTAATTAGTTGCTAGATGTTCTCCCAGTTGAATCTTTTCAAAATTTCTTGCTTTTTCAGCCCTTTGTTGCCCCCATCCCAACTTTTTTTGAGACTTGTTGCTGGCATCAAATTTTAAATTTTGTGCATAAAAGTGTAAAATTTCTCAGTTTAAACATTTGTTATGTTATCTTTGTTCTATTGTGAATAAAATATTGGCTCATGTGATTTGAAAGTATTTGTTTTAATTTTATTCAAATAAAAAAACAAAAACGTCCCAGCATTTCTGAAATTCGGGTTGTATTAGTGTCAAAAACATCTGTAAAATGTATTTTTCCTCATATCTCACTTACTTTCAAGACAGAATTTTGTTGATAATCAAGAATATGTACAAGTGAAATTCATTTATTTTGTTTGAAAACTTTTCAGCGTACTATTTATGCTGGTTTATATAAAGCAGGTTTCAGAAATTTGGACTGTTTTTGAGCAATCATGAGTAATAAATTCAAAGGAATTTCATTAAAATCCATATATTCCAATGGGGTTAATGCTGGTAATTCTCAGATTATATGTTCTTATCAGTTTCATGCAATTAAATATTTGACCAAGATTTCATCTCTCTCTCTCTCTCTCTCTCTCTCTCTCTCTCTCTCTCTCTCTCTCTCTCTCTCTCTCTCTCTCTATCTATCCATAGCATCAAAGCTTTTTGGTGTGGTTCATCTGTACTTTGAAATGTTAAAGAATTTCAAGTTGCTGATCAGATGCAATATGGTTTTAGCTTTATAAAATAATGATTCTTGAGGTCAGAATGTGAAAACAGTGCAGATGTAGATTGCATTATGAGGGTTAACAATAGTGAAATGTAATTATTCAAATGTAATTATAAAGTTATTAACAGACTAATAAGAAATTTATTAAACGGACACATCAGTTAGATTGCTTTGTTAGAACTAATACAGCACACAACCCTAATGCAGACACAGTGTGGGACTTCCTGTGGCTCATGAAGTGTTTCCTGTCTTTGTGTGGGACATCATTAACACACGATCCTGTCAACAGCACAAACAGCAGCCGCTCATACCGGATCCGATCACATAAACTAACAGAAACTAGAGCTTCCCATCGCATCTGAGCCGTTTGGTTTGTTAACTCTTGGCCAAGATTGAGGAACAGGATGGTTTCATCACCGGGACGCTGCTAATAAAGGCTGGAGGAAAACTCTCAGCGTTCTGGCACAGAGGACTGAAGAGACGTTCATTCACATAAAATGCTCTATACTGCCAAATGTTTTCCTAATCATCAGTGTAAAATATTTAATCATCCTAAAAGGAATAGTTCAGCAAACACTGAAAATGCGCTCACCCTCAGGTCATCCGAGATCAGGATGAGTGTGTTTCTTCATCAGGTTTGTAGAAATGTGTCTCTGCGTCAGTGTCTCAGCAATGGATGCTCTGCAGTGAATGGGTGCCGTCAGAATGAGAGTCTGATAAAAACATCTCTATAATCCACAGCACTCCAGTCCATCAGTTAACATCTGGAGAAGACAAAAGCTGAAACAAATCCAGCATTAAGACGTTTTTAACTAAAATACGAGTCTATAATCCGTAATAACGCTTCCTCCAGTGAAAAAGTGTTCTGGTCTGAATCAGGAGAGAAATCTGCAGATCAAGCACAAGCCAAAACAGCTCTAAACAAATATGTGGCTGGATTTTGATGTGAGAGACAAAAAGAGATGCACTTTTTCAGTGGAGGAAGTGTTATTATGGATTATGGTTTGAAGTTAAAACGTCTTACATTGAGGTGTTCTGTATGATAAACAGTCCTTGGCTCTGTCTTTAGTCACTCAAAATGTTAAGACGCCCTGAAGCCACTTCATCTGTTTCACTGAGGCTAATGCTTCAGAAAACAACATTACTGACAGGGAATCTGTTTGTGTCTCACTAAACCTGTCATGAACACGTCCAGCTCATATTTCAACCCAGATTCAACAGAAAGCAATAACGAGTCATATTGCATTTATCAGAAATGAAGCCTGTTTGGGAACTTTAAGAGTTTCACATCCGTCCACTGCAATAGACAATATTGATAAATATTACAGATTCATCCAGATATATCCAATATATATATATATATATATATATATATGTATACACATATATATATATATATATATATATATATATATATATATATATATATATATATACACACACACACACACACACACATATATTGTTTTAGCATTATTTAAATACTTTTATATTTTTCATATTTTCAGTTTTAGTCATTTTTTAAGATTATATTTAGTCATTTTAATTTTTTTTCTATTTAGCTTTTATTTTTAGTAATTTTAGTACTTCAACTTATTTTATTTCAGTTAGTTGCTATGGCAACATTTATAATTAAGTTTTATTATAAGTAATATTTGTTTTATTTTATATCAGCTTTATTTAATTACTATTAAATAGTTGTTTTATTATTTACTTCACAATAAAAATGTTATGTTTTTATTTTATTATTAAATAAATAATACAGTGATTATATTCAGTAAATAAAACACTTTTTCATAGTTTTTCATCTAATATTTATTTCATATTTACTTCCTCCTTTATTTCCATTAATGACTATTTTTTTTAATAGTTTTTGATTTAATATTAACACTGGATATATATCAATATAGGGTCAAAGGTCACACCTTGAATGATTAAAAATGTCTTTTAAAGACCTGAATGCCATATTATACGTCAGCATCAGGGTTTTAAATTAAAAAAAAAAACAATTATATTTATTCATTCATACTGAATTAATGAATGAATGTATGAATGAAGGGCACAGATTGTCATTCAGTACTGATGATGTTTCTTAATTAGACGTTTACTACTTATTTTCTTAAATAAATACATAATTTACATAATTTTTGTTCATTATTTACTTCAAAATAAATAAATAAAGGGCACAGACTGTCATTCAGTACTGATGATGTTGCTTAATTAAATGTTTACTATTTATTGTCTTAAATAAATACATAATTTATATATTTTTGTTCATTATTTACTTGACAAACAATAAACAAACAAACAAAGCTTAATCGGGATGAAAATAATGCCAAAAAGATGCCAAAAAGTCTTAAAGGTACGAAAAAGGCTTCATTTTCTTTATGCAAAATATATTTTCCCTTTTGATTTCTGGATGCGTCATGGCCTGGCCGTGTTGTAGTGCGGTTGGTAAAGACCGGCACACTTGTCTGTGTTAAATGTAAACTCATGGAGTTTGACGGATCCAGCAGTTCTGACGAGCGTCCCGTGTAAACGTCCCATCCAAACACTTGCTCCACAGCGGCGTCTTTTCCCATGAACCTCAGCTAATAAAGCTGTTTGGGAATAACTGTATGCTACGTCTCTCCCAGCGTCTCCAGCGTGCTTCTCATTAGCCGCAGCCTGCAGTGTCTGGCAGGAGAAGCATGCTAGAAAACACGCGGCCTGCCTGTGTTTTATACTCGGCCTCGGTGTTTCGCATTAGCGCCGCTGTCGAACGCACAAAGGCCTCTAAACACACAGAACGAGACTAAGATGTTTCATTCAGGAGCGCTAGCGGCCATAAACAAACCAGAGTCAGAGTAAAACGCCATTTATGACTGATGTACTTCCATAACAGGACTAATGTCGGAGTGATTAAGGATATTTACTGAGGAAAATAAAAAGCAGGCCAGGACTTGATTTTATCCATCAGGAATTATTTGGATTCATTTATATATATATATATATATATATATATATATAATTTGGAAAAGTTGTTGTTAATTTTATTTTATTTCTGCTTCATTTCCTCAAAAGAAATCAATTTTAGTTTAGGGTCAAAGGTCACACACTTTTAAAGTCTTTTTAATACCTTTTAAATGTATTGGACACCAGCAACAGAGGTTTAAATAAAAAATCATTTCATAAAATAATTTTAAACTGTTACATTAAATTTATAGATTCATACTGCACAAATAAATAAATGTATTTTTATAATTTCCCTCATAATAAAAATATGTACTATTTTTATAAACAAACAAACAAATAAATACATGCATAGAATAATGTGTAACAATTTTGTCATTTATTTCATATAATAACGTTGCTTAATTCATGTTTATTATTTATTTTGTGTAATAAATTATTTATATTTTTGTATTATGTAGTTCACAGTAAAATGGCATATTTTTATTAAACAAACAAGCAAATGCATGTCATCATTTAATTCAGTATTGACGACGAAAATATGTAATATATTGATATAATTCAATGAATAGTCCACAGATTTTGTCAATCATTTCAATATTAACACCATTGCTAAAGATGTTAAACCTCACATTGAACAATTAACAATATTTAATTCATGACAAAGTCATATTCTGCCTTCATATTCCTGATTTATTAAACCAAAGCACAGCTTTCACTCTTTACTGTTTTTTCAACTCAGTTCTCAAGAATTATGAAATATACTGGCCGCAAAAAAGTACTTCAACACTTGAGTCACACTTAAAAACATCTGAATGTGTTTTTAATGCACAACAAGATATAAAAGCAAAGGTAATTTGCTGGAAGGAAAGATGCATGAACACACTTTACAATCAAAACATTTTACAAAAAGATGTTTGTATGTCATTTGTATGCAGTTAATGCTATTTTCTGTGACACATGATGCTGAAAATGCTTTTTGATGCACTTTTAAACTCAGAACATAATAAAACTAGAGAAAGTGTCGTCATGTGTTTCTAACAGGTCTGTGGACACTTCGCATGATCTGTTTAGAGACAAACTTATGAATATATTCACATTATATACTGCACTGAAAGCCTTACTGCTTTTATTTAACAATAAAAATATAGTATTATTTATTTAATAAGATTATTATAGTTACTATACTAAAATGGAATTAAAACCATTAAAAATGCATGAAAACATTGAAAAGCATTAATAAAAAAACATTTTTGAACATAAAATAAAATTGAAATAAAATGTAAAAATTCAAATAAAAAAAGTCGCTCAAGCAGCATTTCTCATTTTCATTTAGTTTAAAACAAAGACTGAAATAAAACTTAATATAAACTATATATAGATATTTAAAAACTAATAAAAATGACAAACACACATTATACACTACACAAAATTACTGAAACTATAACTAAAATTAAAAATAAAATAATAATAGTTCAAAATATTATTAAAACTAGAATGGTATCAATGATACTAAAGTAACTGATCAATATACATTTTCATAATTTAATAATAATAATAAATAAATATATATATATATATATATATATATATATATATATATATATATATATATATATATATATATATATAATCATGTCAAGGTTATTATAGGTAACTAAAATGAAATTAAAACCGTTAAAACTTTCAAAGATCTTTAAATATTAATATTAATAAATATTAAGATATTTTTTTTAACCATAAATTAAACTTTAACTGATTAATAATGATTAATGCTAAAATAACACTGATAGACACACTGCTGTTACCCGTATTACATGCAGTGACACATACAGTAAAAATTCATCTAATCCACTGAGAATCATGGAAATATGGATATTTCTGAGGAAAGCAGAGGGGGACGGAGGAACAGCATGCAGGACAGAAGCAGAGAGCTGTGTGCAGATGAACGGTGATCGACAGCTCTGATAACGCATCACACTCAATCACATTTGTGCGGAGAATCAGCAGCAGCGCTCGAGGGACGACGGCCCTAAACACACTCATCAGATCTCACACAACACACTTCCTTCCAGAAAACACCGGCTGTGTTCAAAACCACTTCTGCAGGCTGTATACTGTGCACAAAATGTCACACGCCACACAGCACTGCTTCCCACAATGCAATGCACTCGAATTAAACTTCCATTCCTATAGTGGGAACAAAAATAATTCACAGAAATGTCATTTTTACATTTTTTAATGTAAAATTGGGTAGTCTTTTAATTGGGTAGTTCTAAAAATTAACCAAAATAATTCACATTATGACATTTTTAAATAAATTTGTTAAATTATTTTACATTTCTAAATAAAATTTTAAAAATTAATAAATTAAAATGAAACAATATACTATTACATTTGTATGTATACAATTAATGTTTTTATGATATTTTTACATAAAAAAATTTAAACTAATTTTAACATTTTTATTTTATTATTATTATTATTTTTTTTTTTAATTGGGTAGTTCTACTGGTATGTCTTTTATTCATTTAACTACACTGTATAAAAAAAAAAGAAAAAAGAAAAGTTGAGCCAACTTAAAATTTTAAGGTAACCAGCTTCATCAGATTTTTGAGTTTTCTCAACTTGTCGTTTTAAGTTTATACAACAAAAATTTGAGCAAACATAAGTTGAGCAAACTCATAAAAAAATTTAAGTTGGCTCAACTTTTTTTTTTTTTTTTCAGTGTATATACTTATTTTTTTATTTTTGTTTTATTGTATTTTTATTTTTATTTTAAATTTGCCCATGCACTAGATAAATTTATATAATTCATAAACCAAGAGAAAGAAAAAAGGACAGAACTACGATGTAAATGAATAAATAAAAGCTGCAAAAGCATATTATGTTACTGCTATCTCTGCGGTATTTATGCAGTTATTAGTAAAGGGATTTTACACATCTCGTTCTTTCTCTCTTTAATTGCACTGAAAACGCTTAGACATTTTACACAAAAATCAGTTAAAAATACATCACTTCTGCACAATCTACTTCCAAGATGATATACAGACAATAAAGCAATAAGCAGAAATAAGCATCTGTTCCATTCAGCACATATACAGTTCTTGTTTTCTGGTGAGATCTGCTGATATTAAAGATGCTGTTTCTAACATGATGATCAGAGCATGTCCTCCCAGCTACATAAAAGAAGAATATTTGATGGCAAACTGAAGACAGTGAGGCTGGCGTGATCTGCCTGTGGCACAATCACACAAATTAACTCCAGGTAGCTTCGCTCACGAGGGAACGCGAGCCGCACAACATTAATATTCATGATGGATTCTTTATTCATAAAACAGAAGAGCGGGCAGCTTCAGGACGGAGGGAGGGTTTGTATTACTTGTCATTTTTTCCGCAGGCTAAAGGAAACTTTAATTACAGAGCAGCATAATGATCCTCGCTGAGAATCAAATATGAACGGATTAACACGCAGAAACTAAAACAGTCACTTCAGCGTTATCTGTGCACAGTGTGCATACGCCGCACTGAATATAGAAAATAAATGAAAAAAATTCAAATTTGTATAAAAAGATTTTTTAGATTTGTGCAGCTTAATGAATATGAGTGATGAAGCAGCCATCATCAGCTTATTTTAGTATCACTGAGATACTATTATGGTTTTTATTAATATTGCAATATTCAATGGGAAAAAAATGGTATTGAAACAATTCTCACTCAGAAATCGCTAGTAAATTTGATAAACTATTACAAAGAAAAGGCAAGCAACATTGAATTAAACATGAAATTTCGAAGTACATTTTTTTTTTTGAGTAATCTAATCTATTTTATTTATAAATTCAAACAGTCACTTCTACAGCATATATTAAATAATTATATATTTAAATAAATATTATATATTATTTTTTTGGTTTCATTTAAATTTCATTGAAAGTTTGAGTAATTGAGTTTTTTTTGGTCATTTTATACATTTAAAAAAAAAAAAAAAAATATATATATATATATATATATATATATATATATATTGTTTGTACACTCTAATAATATAATTTTCTAAGTTGTATATAAAAGAAGATTAAGTACATTTTACAATATTCGAACACTATTTCTAGTTTATAATTTTTCATGTTTATTTCAATGTGTTGTCCTTTATTTGTAATTATTTGTGAAATTTCTGAGCAAAAATTGTTTCTACACCAACTTATGCGCAGTGTATTTTAGCATCATTGAGATACTATTATAGTTTTTATTAATATTAGTTAATTTTATTTGAAGTTTTAGTAATTTGTTTTTTTTAACCAATTTTATTTTATTTTTATGTCTACACACTGTAAAAATGATTTTTCTAAATTGTAAAAAAACATTATCAGAGTACAAGAAAATACTATTTGTTTCATGTTCAATTTACAATTTATTTGCTGTTTCTTTGTTAAATAATTGTGACATTTGCTAGCAATTTACGACTGAAATTTTTTTATTAATTTTTTTAATTAGTTTTATTTATCAAGTTAAACAAAATAAAAAGGAGATCCTCAGCAACTGAAATTATTTATTTTTTATTTTATTTCAGTTAGTTTATTTATTTATATAGTCAACAAGTAAAGTTTTTGTGGTTTTAGTTTTAGTTAACTATAAAAAAAATTTGGTTTCCACCTCCATCCATCAAAACATTTTTCCAATCTATCAGCGTTTTCTTTGGTTATGAGATGATTACAGGGAACAAGAGCAATCTTTAAATCATTTAAGGTCAGATATACCACAGAAAACACTTGATGAAGTGTTCTGGCGAAGTATTTCATGCACTAATCAGATAATTACACCTAATCTCTATTCAGATTTCCCCAAAAATATTTCAAATCTGAATCAGACAGGAACTCCTGAATCCATCATATCCTTATAAGACTTATTCTTTCTTGTTTGCATCAGAAACTTCACGTCAGAGCAGAGATGCTTGGAGTTAACAGGCTGTAATTTAATATCTTTGTGGTTTTTATTTTCCATGAGATGGCGAGTTCTCCGGAAAGGGGTTTCCAGGCTGGAAAATGTAATGGTACGTTCGTTTATAACACACACATCAGTCCTGCTGTTTACACGAGAGCAGATCGGCTGAACATGACAGAATATAGGCTTTATTTAAACCTATATACAGTACATAGGCTTAAATGAAACATATTTAATTGAATATAAATATTTCCATCCATTTGGATTAATCAGTTTTAACATTAACAATAATATTTTATGAAATGAAACAGGTTTCTGTAATAATACTAATGTTTTAAATACACAAAAACCTGTTCATACTTTTTGCAATTAACAGATTTATGCAGATTTAAAGCAATTTGCATAAATATATTTTGAAAATATAATTATTTAAATGATTATATATTATTCTAAATGATTATTTATTTATTTTAATTTTTTTCATTTGAAATATGCATCACATTAATTTTATTAGTTTATTTTAAAATTGTGTAATACAAACGGATGGACATTTTATATACAATTTAAATACATAAATACATTTTTTAGTGCCTAAATACTGTATTTTTGAGTGTATGCAAATTTTGCACCAAGGTTATTACAGTTAACTAAAACCAAAACCATAAAAACTTTACTTAGAATAAAATAAACTAACATAAAATAAACTAAAAAATAAATATCAAAATTTATTTATTTAACTTGATGTACTAAAATGATAATACAAATATACAATAGAATATAACATATAGTAAAATAATACACTTAATATAATAAAATCTATATTTAAAAACCCCCAAAACTAATAAAAATTACAAAAATGCTACAAAATTACTAAAGCTTTAAAACAGGAAATAAAACTAATTCTAAATATTAATAGAAACTAAAATAGTATCTCGATAATAAAATAAAACAGCAAAGAACTCAAGGTCAAATTGAGTGCATTGCGTTGTTTGATACAGTATCGTCTCAGTATTTCATGCAAACACAGTTTGCATACGATGCACAGCATGCATACTAGAAACAGTTAAAGTAGTATGCTACTCGGTGGAAGCAGCACGTGACACGAGTGTTGAGCTTCAGTGAAGCCCAGATATGAATCATGTGCAGGAGTTTTCAGTATTACACGGATTAATTTCACATTTCCCGCCCACACTCTTGTTCAACAAGTCAGTACCCGCTGAAAAACACACGAGCGGCGGCTCAAACACTGACTGAGCCGATCCGGTCCGCTTCAGAGGGTGCATGTGACACACACTTACAGCTCGACTTGGGCTCTGTTCTCTGACCAATGCTGCAGAAACAATCATTCACACGCCACTAATAACAATCTGTTCCTGCACTCTTAAAAATAAAGGCGGTTTTTGCAGTGATGCCCTAGAAACCCATTTTGAACCCTTATTTTTTAAGAGTGTAGAGTCAAATGGAAAAGTTTCCTCTAGCAGCAGTGTCAAAGCCATAAAAATGCAGGGCTTGGTTGCATGAAATAACCATATTAAATTTATCAAATGCATTACTTTGGCTTCCCACACTTTCAGACCAATGCATTCTCAAGACTCTGTAATAGATTTCAACTTTTATATTAAGAATATGATTATCTCCAATCTGGCAGGCTGATACAGTGGTTTGTGGGCAAGTTTTTCTACTTGAGTAGCAAAATGAAATATTTTAGAGCAATACACAACTGGAAAGAAAAGGACATTTCCATCACTTCTTCAAGATTTTACTCATCTCTATGACTTTTTTGGACCTGGAAATCACTGTATTAAAATGCATTGAAATTTCCAGGTTTTCAGGTATTCATTTATTTGTGCATTCTGAACTAATACAATGAACAATACTGAATATATAAAGTAACAGATTAAATGAATAGTTCACCCAAAAATGAATATTTGCTGAAAATGTACTCACCCTCAGGCTAGTCCAGATGTAGACGTTTTTTTTTACCTGGACATCACAGTTTTAAAATGCATTGAAATTCAAGGTTTTCCATCACCATGCATGACTCTAAATATATAGAGCCATGCAGATCCTCATGTTTTCCAGTCATTTTGACCCAGAGAGGATTTTATTTTTCCTGAAAATGTTATCACGTTGGAGTAAATCTCACTGACATTACTCACACGGTATAAAACATTTTTTTAGATTTCCCCCCCACTTTGTTACACTAAAAAATGACCGGCCTACAAAAAATTGGATTCAATCTTTTTGTCAGTTTGTTTTCTTTAACCATAGGTTTTGCATTACTTTTTGAACCCAAGTTGTCGTCCTCACTGATCTGAGCTCATGCACCTCAGTTTTCAGTGAAAACAGCATAATTTGTGGATAGTTTTGGCTCAAAACTGAGGTGCGTGAGCTCAGATCAATGAGGCCTACGATCAAACAGGCTCAAAATGTAATGCAAAACCTGTGCTAACTGAAAGAAAACAAGTTGACAAAAAGATTGCACCCAAAATATGGTGATAATACAGCATAATGAGAGATTTACACGCAATTTTGACCAGGAACACTAAATCAGGTAAAGGCTTTTCAGCACAAGTTAAACTTCTTATCTTATCTTTTTAATTAATTTTGTACCCCACTGAATTTACATGGTTGTTTAACAGATGCGTTCTTACCAAAGTGACTTTTAACTGTTCTATCACCCTTTTGTCGTTCCAAACCTGTATGACTTTCAACACAAAAGGAGCCCTTCAGCATAAAACATTTTATAGTGACCACAACTGTCAATAAAACATAAAAGCATGACAGCACGACTTGTGCACTATATTTATGATGCTTTGTTATCTTCCACTCAAATCTCATTCGTGATGCTGCGTATTTTAATTCAACACGTGAAAATCAAGTTCAGTGTGATGTCATTTTTGAATCAGCGAATGAGAGTTTCAGTCAATAACGCATTGATAGCAGCACACAGCTTTGATGATGACAGCCGTATCGCAGTCTGCTCACTGAACTGTCTGTTAAAATGTTGTCAGAAGTGACAGTATGTACTGCTGAGAGTTTCTCAAAAGCCAGAGAGCAGGACCAGACCTGTTCAACTCAATAGACATGAGAGGAGCTGAACACTTTAGAGGACAATGAGCATTTCTGGTCTGTTTGAATAACACAGATAACCTGCAGCCATACGCAGTACAGTCTGCTCTGAATTACATAACCAGTCACGGTAACACTGGACAATATGATTGAATATGTTAACGTTAGATATGACATTTAAGTTCGCATTTAAAAGTTTTGTTCGATGTTAAATCATCCATGCATTATGAATGATCATGATCTAACAAGAAACAATAGTGCAACTTTAAAGAAATAGTTCACCTGAAAATTAAAATGTGCTCATCCTCAGGCCATCCAAGATCAGGATGAGTTTGTTTCTTCATCAGGTTTGTAGAAATGTGTCTCTGCATCAGTGTCTCAGCAATGGATGCTCTGCAGTGAATGGGTGCCGTCAGAATGAGAGTCTGATAAAAACATCACAATAATCCACACCACTCCAGTCCATCAGTTAACATCTGGAGAAGACAAAAGCTGAAACACATCCAGCATTGAGATGCTTTTAACTAAAATGCGAGTCCATAATCATTAATAATGCTTCCTCCAGTGAAAAAGTGTTCTGGTCTGAATCAGGAGAGAAATCTGCAGATCAAGCAGCGTTTACAAGACAAAACAGTCTAAAACAGCTCTAAACAAGTTTAAAACCGTGTAATGATGGGTTTGTTTCAGTGTTAACTGATGGACTGGAGTGGTGTGGATTATTGTGATGTTTTTATCAGCTGTTTGGACTCTCATTCTGACGGCACCCATTCACTGCAGAGCATCCATTGCTGAGACCGTGACGGAATGCTACATTTTCTTCAGATTTCTCATCTACAGGGTGAGCACATTTTCAGGAAATTTTCATTTTTGGGTGAACTATTCCTTTAATAAATGCATTAAAAACTATTGTTAGTTCATGAAACCCAATGCATTAGGTAGGCATTAGCTAAACTGAAGTTACTAAAAACACTTTTTAAAAGTCTGCTTCAATCTGACAAATATCATATACATAAGCAGAAAAGCCAAGTGACTGTATTAACAAAATAAATCATTAAAAATAAACAATCGTCCATCAAAACAAACTCACTTGCCATAACAAAAGAACATTTTGTACAAATGTGAAGTTTATTCTTTAAAGAAGTGAATAATATATAAACTATTGTCTATAAATATAAAGGGTTTTTAATAGTATCACAAGCAGAAGTATGAGAAAGAAGAAAGTAACAGATGTCACCGGTGTAGAAAACCATAATATAGGCTTCAATGCTAGCGTGATTAAATACATCTCAGATCCATGCAAACGCATCTCACAAGAACAGGAGTTTAAGAGCAGGCCTCTATCTACCAGTGCTTTCTGTAATCACCTTAAACAGAGATTCCTTTGGGAAAACAAAAACATTCATTTGCATGAGATAATCGCCATAAACAATCAAGAATCAACATTATCTGATGTTCAGAAAAGGGCATCTTTTAAAAAAAGCACATGATGACACAACAAACCCTGAAGAATTATGAACAGGATGATGTGAATTACTCTTATGTAGTGCTTGAGCGACGCGGGGGTTTTATTAGCTGATGTTGATACCAATAACCACAGCGCAGACCGATATACAACCTAAAAATCAGTTCAAATGTCTGAAAACAAATTGCATTATCCATTAACAGACTTGCTGGTAGATTTTGGAAATGATATACAGGACAAGCGGACATGATTATCGCTACTGATCATTTCAAATATCGGCCGTCCGATATATCGGTTTACCGCTACACATATGCATCAGAAATTCTACATCTCAATTTTCACATCATGTTCATGGCTTAGTTTATATACCAACACAGGCATTAAACTATTTGAGTAATTTGGGTTTTTTAATAACTTATGTTGATGCCGATAACCAGAGCACATACCGATATTACTTAAAAATGAGTGCTGTCAAACGATTAATTGTGATTAATCACATCCAAAATAAAAGGTTTTTGTTTACATAATATATGTGTGTGTATACTGTGTATACTTATTATGTATAAATACACACACACATGCATGTATATATATATATATATATATATATATAAGAAAAATGTGTTGTTTATATGTATGAACTATATTTATATATAATATAAATTATATGAATATATACATGTAAATATTTTCAGAATTTGGTAACACTTATTCACTATTAATTATGACTTTTCCCTCAATAAAGTCCTAATTTGCTGCTTATTAATAGTTAGTGCAGTAGTTTAGGTGTTAGGGATGTAGAATGAGGTCGTGTAGAATAAGGCATTAATACGTGCTTAATTACTACTAATAAATGGCTAATATTCTAGTAATATGCATGCTAAGAAGCAACTAGTTAAGAGACACTAAAATAAAGTGTTACCCAAAATTTATACTTTATGTGTGTGTATTTATACATAAATATACACCACACACACACACATCTATTATGTAAGCAAAAACTTATTTTGGATGCGATTAATCGCAATTGATCATTTGACAGCACTATTGAAAATCCATAAAATTATCTGAAAATTTAATTGCATTATCGATGAAGAGGCCTGCTGGTAGATTTTGGAAATGATACACAGGACAAGCAGATGTGATTATCACTGCTGATCATCTCAAAAGGGCCAAATAAAGGCCGATATATCGGTTTACCTCTACACATATGCATCAGAAAGTCTACATCCCGATTTTCACATCATGGATTAGTTACAATACCAACATTAAAATATTTGAGAAGTGCATTGCAAACACCGTCCATCCTGTTCTAGCTGTATGTTTAGAGGTACTTTTGTGCAAAAGAGCCAAAGGAGAACACAAACCCTTCAGAAACATCACCAAAGTTCATTACAGACTGAAGAAAAACATGTATACATTTCTTTGAGTTGAACACAAGAGCAGGCCTGACCCCAATGCTGCTCGGAATTGAAAAAGGCACTTAACTTTACATTTTAAAAAACATCTTAAAACAGCCTGAGATTGCTGCTGTCCAAGGCCAGGACAGGCCAGGAGACCAGCAAACCGGTTTAGGCTGGGTTAAGCACATATCAACCATGGGTACTTACAGTTTTTGTTCTAGCTCCTAGTCTCAGCCTCCATAAAACAATTAATCTGATCTCAGTCCCAAAGCTTTAATTTAAAGCTCAATTCTTCCCATGATATGCAGACTTAAGTGCTGGGTGCACAATTCACACACATTATTGTTATTATTATTTCTGCATTATTTGCATGTAAAAAGTTTGAATATTTGCCCGTGGAAATACTGCTGTCGATAAAAAGACACAGTTTTACATACAGGCATAAAAAAAACAGATCCCCACCCAGAATAATCCAAGAGAAAAGGCATAAATAATCTCCAAAACGATACGGTTTGTCCAAAAAAAGTTCCTTTGATTAAAAAAAGAACATCCAGGTGAGATTTAAATACAAATATATACTTACAAAAAATCACAAAGTTTATTTACAACGCGAAGGGCGTCCTTTAAACAGTTGTTTTCTCCATCAGAAAAAGTGTATAATAAAAAAGGAGCAGTTAAATCACACTGTGGTTTCTCCTTGTTTGTTGTTCGCCAGTCTCGTGTAGAACTTCCTCCACGAGTTAAGCGTCTTTCCAGACCATATCCAGAATCCAGACGTGATGCCCACGATCAGGGTCATCAGATACTTGATCATGAACACCGTGAAATCCGGGTTCATCTGCGGGTTGTGCACGGGACAAGGCACCGCGTACGTTTTGCACGTTTGAGCGCTCCACGTCTGTTCCCACTGATCCCGAAAGGCCTGTTCGTAGAAATAGCACGCAATCACGATGGTGGCTGGAACTGTGTAGAGGACGCTGAAAATGCCAATGCGCACCATCAGCTTCTCCAGCTTCTCCGTTTTGGTGCCATCGTGCTTCATAATGGTCCTGATGCGGAACAGAGACACGAAGCCCGCCAGGAGGAACGAAGTACCGATGAACAGATAGACGAAGAGCGGCGCCAAGACGAATCCGCGCAACGCGTCAACGCTGTTGATGCCCACATAGCAAACGCCGCTGAGCACATCTCCATCGACTTGACCCACGGCGAGGATGGTGATGGTCTTGATGGCTGGCACTGCCCACGCTGCTAAATGGAAATATTGCGAATTCGCTTCAATAGCCTCGTGACCCCATTTCATCCCGGCTGCGAGGAACCAAGTGAGCGCCAGGATGACCCACCAGATCGAGCTGGCCATGCTGAAGAAGTACAACATCATGAACAGAATGGTGCAACCTTCCTTTTTGGTGCCTTGCACCACTGTCCTAAACTCATTCTCGAACTGCTCATTGCAAACCACTTTGTCCTCCAGCAGAAATCCGGCGATGTAAGCGATAGACACCATCGTATAACACCCGGAAAGGAATATAATGGGTCTTTCCGGGTAACTAAAGCGCTTCATGTCCACTAAGTAAGTCAAGACGGTGAATAAAGTAGACGCGCAACACAAAACCGACCAAATCCCGATCCAAATGCGCGCAAACTTCTGCTCATCCTCGCTGAAGTACATCATCCCGTGGAGTTTCTTGGGTTCGCACGGCGCGCCGCAGTTTTCCTCGCCCATAAAGCGGTAGTTTAGGTACGGTGGGACTTTGAGCGAAGTTGGGCATCTGAAACGCCCCTTCCTGGGATGCTCGGGTGTAGCTTGGGTCACCTCTGGAGTCGGGTTGACCGGTGCGCTCCGCTCAGACGTGTTCTGCCCCACGCAAAGCTCTCCGCCGTGCACCGGGAACGACTCGCAGGCGAGACTCTCTGGCCACTGGAAACCGAATTTATTCATAAGCGCCTCGCAGCCTTGGCGCGCACGCTCGCACAGCGAACGGCACGGCGGCAGCGCTTGCTCCAGCACCGTGCAAACCGGCGCGTACATGGAGCACAGGAAGAACTTGAGGTCCGGCGAGCATTGCACTTTAACGAGCGGGTAGAACTGGTGCACCTCCAGCCCCGCGTCCTCCTGGTTCGTGTGGCCGAGGAGGTTGGGCATGATGGTCTCGTTGTACGCGATGTCCGTGCACAGAGGGATGGTGATGGGCTGGCAGAAGCCGTGCTCGGGAACCGACATGCCGCGCTCTCCGTACTGCGCGCTCGCTTCCAGTATCCCAAAGGCGAGCAGGAAGAGCGCGGACGCACCGTGCGCGGCCATACTTTCCTTCTGCGGTTTGTCTCCTCACAGCCAGCTCGCCAGCCAGCGCTAGTCTTCCCCTCCAACTCCCTTTCTCGATTTATCCTGTCAAATCGGTCCACGGAAACTTTTGGGAAAGTGCAGCGGCGCACCGGACGCGGATCGCGAAGCGCGTGAAGAAAATCACACGAGCGTCTGAGAGGCGAATAAAGAGTTGCGCTGTGTCGTGTCAGAGTTTCTGTGAGCTGTTCAAACCTGTTTCCAGGCGCCCTGCTGTCTGCTGTTCATAAGCGAAACGCGGGCGGGGCTTTACGGACAGATGGCTCGCGTTGGGGAGCGTCGGGATTTCGTTCGCCCGCGGTTCGTTTTGCGTTCTTTTTACGTTCTTTTAACGTTCGCGCCTCGAGTTTGTAGAGTTGTTGAGCGGAACGCATTATCTCTGCTGACTTTAGAGATCAGAACAATAAGTAAAAGAGAAGATACTGGGTGTCGGGATTTCTTTAGCGTTCTTTAAACGTTTTTTTAACGTTCGTTCTTAGAATTAATACACTGTAAAAAGTTATAAGTTGACTTTACTTAAAAAAATGGAGGAAACCCCTTGCCTTAAAATGATTAAGCAAATGATAATTACAAAAAAAAAAAAGTTAAGTGAACTTGACAATTCACATATTCACTTATTTTTTTAAATTATCATTTAAGTAATAATTGCGAAAAAAAGAAAAAAGTCAACTTATCACTTTTTCCAGTGTAGGGTTGTTGAATAGGACTAATTTTATCTGATAACTTTACCAGTATAATATATATATACATATATTTAGCAATGTTTCCACCAATATAAATTCAGAATGGAGTACTAACTTTACTGAAAAACACTGGTGTTGGGATTTCTTTGGACTATAATTCATTTTGTGTTCTTTTACGTTCTTTAAAGGTCCTCTCTTTGAGTTAACAGGGTTGTTGAACGAAATGCATTTACTTTAGATATTAAAATAAGTAAAAGAGAAGGCTATTATATTTTATACGTCTACATATTTGCTTAATTCAACAATATAAAACCTACTACATTCATTTTTTTTTTGACTTTGAAACGATTTTAACTCCGAAATGAGTACATTTCACAAATAATTAAAAGAAACAGCAAGCGATGCGAAATTTAGAAGTAGAAAGATTGAGATTATTTACAACTTCTAAAATCACTTTTACAGTGTGCTTACGGAATACTTCACATTATGTGCTGTACACACGATATACTGTAAACGAAACAGTACACATACAGCATGCAATGATAAATATGTGAAATATTGTTGTCACATGACCTCAAAGTAGTACACACGCTATATACTGAAATATTGCGAGTATGCTATTCTAAACAGTCCTTTACTGATGGACTTCAGTCAGAGTGATATTTAATTAACACTAATGCAAACAAAGCTGATCGTTTAACAGGTTATACTGATGCGGACTTTATATTGACTGTTGATGACACACTGAAAATAAAGCAAACAATTTCTAGGATAACATTGGTTGTGTATCTCCTCTACTGAACAGTCAGATTTAATAATAATAATAATAATAATGTGTTTAATTTATATAGCGCCTTTCCCAGGCTCAAGGACACTTTACAAGGTACACCAATATAACAAATACTCATTACAAAGTAATAAGACATTTGCCCAATCCAGTCACAAATAATGCAGTTGCAAATAACACAAATTAAGCAATGAAGACAGAATGGGAATACATACATATGAACTGTTCTGAGTGCCAATGTGAGCGAGTTCTAAAGTTAGATGTAGAATTACACCCTGAATGGTTAGAAATGGCTTTTAAAGATCTCTCAAGAAGGGTTAAAACAACTTATCAAATCTGCTATCACAATAAATAATAAAAGCATACAGTAGAAGTCAATGAAAAAAATCTGCTTGCCATACAAGAAAACAGAGACGGTCCCTAACATGCAGCTGTCCTCCTATTGGCTACTGTGAGTGTCTGTAGGAGAGATGAGAGGAACATGATTTGCTCTGACAGGGGAATGTAAAGACAGCCTTCACTAAGAGTCTGGATACTGGCTGAATACAAAACAACTTCTGCCTGAGTAAAGATTTCATTCTGCCATTTGGTCTTATTGTGTAATATTTTTTATTAACAAACACGAAATGCGCTACCAGTTCAGCCGCTCATACAGGACTTTCTATTGGAGGGTAAATAACACAATATGTTGTATTTTACATGTGTAGCATTCGAGCTAAATCACTTCAGACAGGAACCTTTCATTTACAGTTTTTTTTCAGCTGCTATTATTAAAACTTTGCCTCTTTTTTTTTTCAAAACTTTACACACAAATTCAAGAATTGCACACAAAATGCAAAATGCCTCGCATCTCTTGCAAAATGAAGCATTGTATTCAAAATATCACAAACACACCTCAAAAGCACACATATGTCTTACGTTGCAAACAGCTTTTTGATAATATTATATTTTTGGATATATCATATACACACAGTTATTCAGAACATAAAGCTCTTCTCTCATGAGCTCCTGTGTGCATTTCTGGACAAGATTGAAAGTAATTGGCCGAGAGATGAAAAATTCCATGAAAAATTCATGGTAAACATGAACGCAAGATTGAAAACAAACTTTTTTTTTTTTTTTTTTGCTGTAAGCATTCGTGGTTGTGAATACAGTATCACACAGTAAGAAAGAAACGAAATACATTGTTTGCATCCACTGTTCAAAACCTACAGTTTTTCTCAGTCGCTTTGATGCATTTCTTGAATTATCTTTACTGTAATACTGGCAAAGAAGTATGTGCATCTCTCAAAACTATTCGTGCAAACAGCACCACACACAATGGATTACCTGCAGAAGCCTGTAACTTACTCAAAATCTTTAGTTCATCTCTCAAAAGTAAGTATTTATGTCAATGAACATATTAGTGCCATCAGAACGAAAAGTCCTTGAGTCCTGTTGTGAATATAACACTGCGCTCTGTTAGTGTTACCTGATGTAAACTCTGACAACAGTTTGGATGACGGTTACTGTACTGAAATGCAGAAGGCTGAGCTTCTTATGTATGCCATGTATCCATTTCAAAAGTACAAATTTACACATTACCCTGTAAAAAAAAAAAAACATCTGTAAAATTGTGGCAGCTGTGGTTGCTGGAATTCTACTGTAAAAAATACGGTAACAACATTTTGGGCTTTACAGTTTTAACTTAAATTTACAGTTAAATACCGTAATTTCACTAACTGTTATAATGTTAGTTTTTTCAACTGCTTACACACAAAATCTTTACTTGTCACACAATTTCTGAAACCTGACACTCAAACAGCAGAAGCACACACCAAATCTTGCACTAATTCTCGGCATTTGACTCTTTTTTGCAAAACACAACACACAGTTCTCAATGTAACACACACAAATCTAACAGGAAGCATCTTGATTTCCTTTTTCAAACACAATCATGGCTTTAGAATGGGTCTATAAATAGGCCACAGGTCAAGTTATACAGTTTTTCTTGCTTCGTCGCTTTCATGCATTTCTCAGATCAAAAATGAAACTCTTAAAACTACTTTGTTCAACTTGTAGTCACTTGTGCTCATCATAAAAGCAGTTTCTGGTTCTTTTGAGCAAGTTGTGATTGCTTTGGTTCATTCATGCAGCTGATTGTCTGTGGTTTCCTACATTATCAGCTGCTAATGTCATGTTGCTCAGAGTGTATTCTATAGTTCTCTGTGCAATAGTCATGCATCAGTACAAGTGTAACTGTGAATTCAATCCAGTCTCTTTCAATCAGTATCACACATACAGTAATGTGTAAATTTGTACTTTTGAAATGATATATGGCATACATAAGAAGTGCATTTCAGTACAGTTACTGTCATCCAAACTGATGTCATAGTTTACATCAGGTGACACTAACAGAGAGCAGAGCAAAGTATTTTGAAGATCTTGTTTGTGAACAATGACACAAGGAACACACTTCTGTTCTGATGGCACTAATATGTTCATTGACATAAATACTTACTTTTGAGAGATGAACTAAAGATTTTGAGTAAGTTACAGGCTTCTGCAGGTAATCATTGTGTGTGGTGCTGTTTTCACGAATAGTTTTGAGAGATGCACATACTTTGCCAGTATTACAGTAAAGATAATTCAAGAAATGCACCAAAGTGACAAAGAAAAACTGTAGGTTTTGAACAATGGCTGCAAAGTGTATTTTCTTTCTTACTTACTGTGTGATACTGTATTCACAACCACGAATGCTTACAGTTAAAAAAAAAAAAAGTTTGTTTTCAATCTTGCGTTCATGTTTACCATGAATTTTTCATGGAATTTTTCATCTCTCTGCCAATTACTTTCAATCTTGTCCAGAAATGCACACAGGAGCTCACGAAAGAAGAGCTTTATGTTCTGAATAACTGTGTGTATATGATATATCCAAAAATATAATATTATGGCAAAGTGTTTGCAACGTAAGACAAATGTTTGATTTTGAGATGTGTTTGTGATATTTTGAATGCAATGCTTCATTTTGCAAGAGATGCGAGGCATTTTGCATTTTGTGTGCAATTCTTGGATTTGTGTGTAAAGTTTTGAAAAAGAGGCAAAGTTTTGAAAATGTGTGTAAGCAGCTGAAAAAAACTGTAATATACCAACCTATTAAAGTACTGAAATCTGTTTTGTACATTTGAAATACACTGATAACCACCACATGCAGGTGGCGATGAGAAAGTCACATGATGAACCAAAGCACATCACAAGCAGCTTTTAAATATTAATATATACAGAAGGTGCACAGCGTCATTCACACAAACACTAATCACCATCATGGAGAGACTCATTAAACTGAAATATGCAATAAACATTAATTTAACAACATTAGGTGTAACATACAACCCTAATAAACATAACTGATAAGAAAAAACTAAGAAGAAACCTAGTTATTTCAAAGAAAAAACATCAAATTCAAACAAAATTTGAAACGCAGGGAATTCTGGGAACTTTTTCCCTGTAAATTTTACAGGAACTTACAGTAAACCATTTAACGGGTTTTTACTGTAACATTTTCAGTTTTTTACTGTTAAAATCACAGTCGGTTTTTACAGTGTACTGCATGTACAATACTGATTGAAAGAGACTGGATCGAATTCACAGTTACACTTGTACTGATGCACTGATGGTCTGACTATAGCACAGAGAACTATAGAATACATTCTGAGCAACATGACATCAGCAGCTGATAATGTAAGAAACCGCAGACAATCAGCTGCATGAATGAACCAACGCAATCACAACTTGCTCAAAAGAACCAGAAACTGCTTTTATGATGAGCACAAGTGACTCGATGATGAGGAGGATGAACAAAGTAGTTTTGAGAATTTAATTTTTGATCTGAGAAATGCATCAAGAAGCGACTGAGAAAAATATATAACTTGACCTGTGGTCTATTTATAGGCCTATTCTAAAGCCATGATTGGTTGGTGTTTAATAAAGCAATGAGTGTTTGTGTGTGTGAGGAGTTAGTGTGAAGCACTGATGAATTCGTGCGGCATTTTAAATGGTTGTGTTTGAAAAAGGAAATCAAGATCATTCCTGTTAGATTTTTGAGTGTTGCATCGAGAACTGTGTGTTGTGTGTTTGCAAAAAGTGTTTTATATAATTGAGTCAAATCCCGAGCATTAGTGTCTGGTTTTGCAGATTTGGTGTGTGCTTCTGCTGTTTGAGTGACAGCTTTCAGAAATTGTATGACAAGTAGATTTTGTGATTAAGCAGTTGAAAAACACTGTAATTTCTTTTAATTTTGGTGCATTTAAAGTGAAAATCATCAGACGAAATGGTAAATCCAGAAAAGCTTGAGATGTTCAGATCTGAATAATTCTGGAATAGACTGGACTGGCCAAACCAGAAAAAGATGACGCGTAAAACATACACATAAACTCACTGATAATGTGTCAAAGAATCCAAAGAACCTTTTTCCTTTATTAAAAAGACCCTTTTGTGCAGTGTAAAGATTGCACTGATTTCAGAAGTTCTTCGTGAAACCATCAATGCCACTTATTTTTAAGAGTGCAAAAGCAAATATCATTACTTTTAATCTGTTTGTGAAGATGGTTTAATATGAGTCACATGCTATATGCACATGCATCGATAGTGAAAACAGTGGTTGATTTGAAGCATTAATAAACTTTATTTCAGGTAAAACAACAATAAACAACATTTACAGAAGGACATTACATCTTCCATAATAACATTACATACAGGTTTCTAACATAAAATGCAATCTCTACTCTAATATAGTCTAAGTTTCGTTCGTAATAAAGTGACCAGTTACACGTCTAGGTTCCAGAACCGCTCGTCAAAAGTCTGCATTATTTCAGTGCATCTTACAAAAAAGAAAAATAGATATAGGCAAGTGAAGCGAAAACACAGATTCAGTGTTCAGCAAAGCGGATGCATGTTCAACCTCCCACGAGAATATACGGATATGAACCAGTCGAGGATATGAACCTCCTTATATATACTGTATATACAGCCTAGTATATAACAAAGATTACAAAAAGATTAAATATTCACAGATGAATTGAGAATAACAGGTATTGACAGCACATTCCACAGCAGAGCAAACCGGGAATCTAAAGCTGTTCCCTTTTCATGGTAGATTTACATTTATATATATATCGATTTATTAACTATAGAAGCCCCTTGCTGCCGCTGAATAAAAATGTTTAAAAAAGTAATCGCGACTTTTTTCCTCGCAGTTCAATTTTTTTCTCAGAATTGTGATATAAACTCGCAGTTGCAAGAAAAAAGTCAGAATTGCAAGATTAAAACTGGCAGTTTTGAGAAAGTCGTAATTGTGAGATATAAACTCGCACTTGTGTGTTATAAAGTCTGAGGGAACAGAGACTATTTTCTTACAATTTAGTTTATATCTTGCAATTCAGAGAAAAAAGTCAATTGCGAGATGTAAACTTGCAGTTGCAAAAAAACTTAAAAAAAAAAAAAAAAAAAACAGAATTGTGAGATAAAAAGTCGCAATAACCTTGTTTTATTTTTTACTCCGTGGCAGAAACGGGTTTCCATAAATAATCAACTTTGAAGCAAGCGCAAATGATTATGCAAACATGATATCTTTTCTCTTTTGTGTGTTCGTCACAGTGCTAAATGTGCAAGAATTGTTTATTATTACTTTTCTCCATTCCTTTTTCTCACGAAAAAGGAGACTCTGCACACCTTAAAGTGGCGATAAAATACAGCATGTCGCATGTAAAGCTGCGACCGCCACAAAGGCAGGAGGAGCTCTTACACGTTTCAAGCACGTCGCGTGGAAATAATTGTTGGGCTGCTAATACTGGCTGGAGTCCTGTAATGCCGCAACAGGTTTGGAGGCATTAAACAGCTCCGTCACGCTGTGTTTCCACAGAATCGCAGCTTTCTTTGTAGTCGCAAAATTTAAACAGTCTCTTCATTTCTGAGCATATGTAAGTATAAAATGGTTTGTTGAATAAAGGCCACGTTCACACTGCAGATCGGGTGTCACTCCTCTTCACCAACATCACAAAATAATGCTTTTCTTCCTCAGGATTTTTATCTTGAATCAAACTACTAAGATAAAGTTTTGTTTTCTAAAAAATTTATCAAAATTGAGCTCATACTTAAAACAAGAAAAAAATAATAATTGGAAGCTTGTTTCCATCATAGAATAAAAACATAAAAAAGGTAATTGCACATTTTTATCTAAATTTTCTGCCAATTCTGATAAAAAAAGGCAAATTCGCCAGATATAAACTCAGAATTCAGACTTTTATATTTTAGTTTATATTTATAATATATACTATTACAGTTTATATCTTTTATATTTTTTTAATCCTGTGACGGAAACAAGCTTACATAAAAATACCAACCAATGTTAAATCTTAATTCAAAGGGTAAACAAGTTTATTTTTCTGATCTCATTGACTTTTTTCTTGTTTTAAGCAAAAAACATTTTGATAATTTCTTAATTTTTTAAAATATTTTTTCAGAAAACAATATTTAATATCAAATCTTTATGCACCTCAAATAAATGCATCTTGATTTAAGAATGTTAAGAATATTTGCACTGGAAAACAAGAAAAATACTGAGGAAGAAAATCTTTTTTGTGTGTGTTTTAGAGCATTGAATTCACCGATTTGCACCACTTTTGTGCACCGTATTTTAGTGCATGCTTCCTGTTATTTAATCTGCGTTATTCCTTTACTGAATTGGGTGCTAAACTATTTATGTCTTTATTTATTAATATTTCTTTTGTCCGAAGCAGCAAACACAAACAGGTTAGACTGCTATTAATCATGTTTCTAGTTTATGAGATGTTGCTCAAATTCAGGATTACGAGTGATAATCAGGTTATGCGGTGTGTACGTGGCCTGACCGAATTTGCAGGTGCAAATCACGACCTTATAAGCTGGAATGTTGCACAAACATGTTGAAAAGTGCATTCGCAGAAAGCGTTGACCTTTTAAAGCCCATAAACATCATTGCTCTTTAACTAGTCCTCTGACTGTTAGTCACACCATTATGACTAAAGCTGAATCAAGAAGTTCATTTTGCACAAATATGAATAATTTAAAAAAAATGTATCATGTCTAGATTTGTACCGTATAATAACTGCAAAGGCGTGATGTGTCACTGGACGTCATGCACGTCTGTACACATTCCATTCGCTTCTGATTTATTAAATAATCTGTTACTAAACAGGTGTGTTACTGCACAAATCTGAACTTATTTTAGTTCTTTATTCGATCCGTGTTAACAGTGCAGAGCCAAACATTGCTATTGTTCAATTAGCTCTTGCACTTTTAGAAAGCAAAATTTATTGATATTTTACAACAAACTGACAGAAAGAGAAAATACTGTACCCAAATGGACATTATATTATTATGTTGAACGTCTGTTGTACAGGAATCAAACGGACGGACATGAACAGGAAGAGCAGTATTAGTATTCAGATACACAGGCCGGGAGAGTAGTGCACTTTGGGAAGGTTCTTCAGATCAAACTCCATCTCCGTTTGAGAAATGCATTGGAGCTTCATCAACAACACTTCAGTTTGAAATGCTAAAGGACTGTTCACACATAATGCATTCTTGCATTAATAAACAGCTAGAAAAGACTCTTTAAACTTGTTTTTATCCTTATGCTATGTTACAGTTAACCTGCTTTTCATGAAACTGTATGATTTTATGATTCTCATTTAGGGTCATGAACATGCATGGAAAGTTTTGACACTGGTGTCTTGAGGAATTTGTACAAAATATTTGTTTCAAATTAAACTTTAAAATTTTTCCCATTTCAGTTTTAATCATGGTTAAAAGCAGGTGCTCAGACACAAAATAATAAATCTGTATTTTGTTTGGTATTTGCATTTATTATGCATTTGGTAGATGCTTTTACTTGAAGAAACGTACGCTGCGTTGAAGGCGTACATTTTTATTAGTTCATGTATATGACTTTTACTGGTAATCGAACCCATGATCCTGCTGTTGGAAGTGACATGCTTTTAAAATTTGAGATTTAGGAAAGTATACACAACAATACAAAAAATTTAAATAGAAAATATATAAAATTTTAACTGTAAATAATAAAAAAAAAAATCATATGTTCATATAAAAAGGTTTACTGTCTTTACCTGATTTTGTTTTTCAGAGTGATTTTTGTGTGTGAATTGTATTGAATTTAATGCGGAGAATCTAAAGTAGTCCTGTAGCTTAAATAGTAGTTCAAACAATGACAAGGTCATGGGTTCGAATCTCAGTTAATGCATGAATGTGTACAAATGTACAAATTAATGTGTACAATGTGTCAAATGTATACTTTGAATGCAAATGTACTTTAAGTTGGATAAAAGCATCTGCAAAACGCATAAAAGCAGCTCTCATACAACAAGATACAGAGATGTCCATCTAGCACAGACAGACAATTTAAATAAAAAACAAAAAAACAAAACAGCAAGTCCTGTGTGAACATCCTCTAACAGTTCAAAGTAAAGTTTGGGGTGTTTTAATGATCAGTTAGTGAGTGCAATTCGTTCTAAGATTGTCATGGGCCTTCGGATGGAACAGATTCATTTCCAAACGTGGACGAGTGAATTTCTTTCTCATGCACAGTAGCACCAGTGCAAGCGTATTGCCTGTATTTAACACTCAACGCACATGTAAACGCACAAAGACGTACACGAGACTCGCAGTTATCTGCCGTTAGTGATGGTGTTCATTGCTTTAGAGCAGTCCCTGCAGTGAGTGAATGTGCACCATCAGGCTGCAACCGCATCGTCAGTGCGATTATCGATATTACTAGGAATGCACCGATACTACATTTCTTAGCTGATACAATACGCAATTATTCAGAATATCTGCCGATATCGATAATGATTATTCAGAATGATATCTGCAGATACCGACAGCTGATTATTCAGAATGACATCTGCTGATACCAATAACGATTATTTGGAATGATATCTGTGTATATCGATAACCGATTATTAAGAATGATATCTGCCGATACCAATACCAATAACCGATTATTCAGAATGATATCTGCCGATACCAATACCAATAACCGATTATTAAGAATGATATCTACCGATACCGATACGATTATTTGGAATGATATCTGCCTATACCAATACCAATTATTAAGAATGATATCTGCCGATACCAATACCAATAACCGATTATTAAGAATGATATCTGCCGATACCGATATGATTATTTGGAATGATATCTGCCTATACCAATTATTTGGAATGATATCTGCTGATACTGTTTATTCAGAATGATATCTGCTGAAATTGACAGCCGATTATTCAGAATATATGCCAATACCGATAATTTAGTTTTCTTAATGAAAAAGCCTGTCATTTGGTACATCTTATCAGAGCTTAAAATTAACAACAAAACTATATTCAAAGCCATTTATTTTCAGATATAATCATCACACTCAAATTAAAAACATTTGCATTTATGAAAGGTAATTTTCATAACTTGTCTTCATGAAAGATTTATTCAAACATATAATTAACAGTAAATAAGCTCCTTCTAGTGTTTAACTTTCCAGAGGTAAATGCAACGTTAAGTGACATTGTTCATAACCTGTTTTATTTTGGTTAAAACGCTGATTAAGTGATTACACGAGACATGATACATTTCGGTAGGTTGTACTGTATCTTTCAACACGTTCAGATGTTCGTTCATTCATTTTAATTTCGCAACCCTGGCTTGAACTATGGGTGATTTATAGGGCTGCTGATTCAACAGCGCTGCGTTAATGCGTTATTATTGCTTTAACATTGACAGCCCTAAATTTAACACAAGACAAGTTGCTGTCTGACGTGTTTTTCCTCCGCCTTCTGATTGACAGGAAATCTGCTATTTTTAAATAATCGGTCGATGGCTGATAGTGCAGATAATTATCGGCCGATATATCGGTGCATCCCTAGTTATTACTGTGGGAATTATTGTCATTGTTATTGGGAGCGCAGCTGGACCGTACCATAGCCAACAATGTGGAAGATTGCAGGAAATGTGAAATGCCAGCTTGGTCTCGATAATGCTTGATTGTGTGCGGGAGGGCATTTGGTATGTTCTTGCAGATAGACACATATTTAACTGTACAAACATTCGTATATAGGTAGCTACATACACAAACAGTTCGTATTAATTGCCTTTTGAAGTCTGGACGTTGTTCGCATGCCGTCGATGTGGGAATGTTACGTGACATTCCTGATGGTAAAACTCAGATTTGACTGAATTGCTCTCATTCCCACATGGAAGGTCAAACCAGCCAGAAATGAAATAATTTAAATAAACATGAAGAGCCGTTCCCGTCTCGTTCTCCTCTTTGTCCTTTTTCCATCTTGACGGCTGACAGCGCCAACCTGCAAAAAAAGAGAGACAAAAACATTCAACGTCAGTCCTGATGTGCACTTTTAGGAACTGTAGTTTAAGACGAGACACTACAGGCAAAACACTGATTTTCATGCGCTGGTCAATTTTGAGATTTTGGGCTGTTTGGCTTTCCATAATATGTTGTTTCAGGCTAATGGAAAGAAAACATCCAAAATACACATTTAAGTGTTTATTTTATGACACTTTATCTATTTGTGTCTGTAGATTTCAATTACAATTCATATCTTTAAAGGTTGTTTTCTAAAAATGAGTTTCTTTCTCCACTTCAGCAGCACTTACACCAAACTAGTTTTATTCCTATCTATATTCAGAAGGCTTTTACTGAGTTTGTTCATATATTATTCACACTGATTTATACAACAGTTTACTCCTTAAACATGGTGAAAATGTTTAAAAATAATTTTAAGCCAGGATTTATCCAACGTTCAGATTTCTGGAAATGTATGCACATTAGTGCATATGTAATTAGACGATGCTTCATTTGTATATTTAAACAAACATTTCAGAAAACTTAGTAATACTAAAAAAAAAAAAAAACAAGTTTGCAATTCTTCATGCAATCTATCAACTGGTGATGTATGATGTCTATTAGTTCATTTTTAGCCTAATCACATGTAGTGTTTTGCCTAAACTATATTAAATGATGTATTTCGATGAACTACATCTTTAAACAGCTTCACAGCTCTGGTGACGAGGACGATGGGATGCAGAGGAAAGTGTGTGTGTGTGTGTGTGTGTGTGAGAGAGGAAGGGCAGATCCGGCTCGCTTGTTTCTCGGCTAATCTTCCTCTTTTTTTCCCCATTGACCATACTGCTAATAAATAATGCATGCGTCTCTGTGTGTCCGACCTCTCTCTCTCTCTCTCTCTCTCTCTCTGGCAGTCTGTTATTCTCTTTCTTACTCTCTCGTTTCAGATTTTCTTCCTTTCTTTGTTGCCCTTCCCCCACTTGATTTCAATCCATGCCTTTGGAAAACCGTTCCTGGAGGATTTGCAAGTGTGTGCGCCAGAAATCAGAGATCATGGAAGGACACTGCCTTTATCAAGAGCCCAAAGCGTGTGTGTGTGTGTGTGTGTGTGTGTGTGTGTGAGAGAGAGAGAGAGAGGGGAAATCGACCAGCTCAGAAACACACCGTCCCTCTGCAAACCCAACAAACTACATCCACCGAAGGCTGGGCGATAAATAGATATTCATCAATGATATTGATCACAAACTTGAGAGATATTTAGCCTATAATATGTTAAAAAAATGTTTTTTCAAATGATATGGAAAAACATTTTAATAAAAGAAGACTAAAATAACTAGAGAAAAGGCATTAGGTTCATACCTCTGAGTATCGTAAAAAATAGCAACATTCTTTTAATCAGTAAATTTTTACTTGCACGTTCATGTAAAATGTCAAAGCACATGTATTTTCTCAGTTACATCTCGTCTCGACAGACAGTCAGAAATGGTCATCTATTGAATATTCCCTTTAACTCTCAAACTAGTTCATTAAATGTTGAACCAGTGAAACATGCCCATCCTGCTCAAAAGACCTTCTTCACTTCTCTTTCTGTGTTCGGGTCAGAGATGTGAGGCTCATTTAATACATTTATTAACTGATTCAAAAATGCATTAAAAATGCAATTCATATAGACATTGAGTTAAATACACCTATAATTGATTTTTTTTTTCTTTTTCTTTTTTTCTGGGGCATTACGTTAAGTGAAAAGATGACGATGATAATAATAATAATTATATAATAATAAAAAAATAATGATAAATAAATAAAAGCTGAAATTCAAATAATATTTTTTTTTCTGAACTGAATAATATTCCAAATAATTATTATTACTTAAAAACGGTGAAGCATATATTTTGCTTCAAAATATTGTCATTTTAGCAATTTTGTTTAGTATTAGCATTTATTAATATTTTAAACTTATATTTTCAATTTTCATTTTAATTTTAGTGTAAGTTTTAGTAATTTTTCATGCGTTTTTGTCTTTTATTTAACACACATTTTTGTTTAGCTTTAATTTATTTTTATTTCAGTTTTAGTAATTTAATAATTTCAGTACTTTTTTATTATTGCAGTTAGTTGCCAAGGCAAAGTTTATTTGTTTGTTTGCTTGTTTTTTAGTTTAAGTTTTTCACCTAATATTTATATTTTATTTAAGCTTCATTTAAATTGAGAAAAACACTATTTTAATAGTTTTAGTTTTAAATAAACAATAAAACTGACATGCAGGAAATCTCTTTTTACCAGTAAATCTGAAGGAAACATGTTCGAAAACCATAAGTTTTGCAATTCCATGTGGTGGCGCAAGTGAGGCAGAAATTACACACTAAAACTTAAAGATGTTAAAGTTGATCAAGTTGCTGTTTAGACTTCAATTTGTGTCCCTGGACAACAAAACCAGTCTTAAGTGTAAATTTTTCGAAATTGAGATATACATATATCATCTGAAAGCTGAATAAATAATTGTTCCATTGATGTATGGTTTGTTAGGATCTGACAATATTTGGCTGATACACAACTATTTGAAAATCTGGAATCTGAGGGTGCAAAAAAATCTAAATATTGAGAAAAACACCTTTAAAGTTGTTCAAATGAAGTTCTTAGCAATGCATATTACTAATCAAAAATTAAGTTTTGATACATTTGCGGTAAGAAATGTACAAAAAATCTTCATGGAACATGATCTTTACTTAATATCCTAATGATTTTTGGCATAAAAGAAAAATGGATAATTTTGACCCATACAGTGTATTTTTGGCTATTGCTACAAATATACCCCAGCGACTTAAGACTGGTTTTGTGGTCCAGGGTCGCATTTGTCAAGTATATGTAATCAGCTCTTTGGCCAATCCCTGCAAGAGGAGAAAGTGGATCTGAGCGGTGAGCGTCAGGAGAAGGTCAGATGTGTTGAAGAGCGTCTCTGACTGATTTAGCAAACACAATGAGGTGAAGGGCTCCTATAGTCCTGAGCCAGCAGACGGGCCTCTTCTGTGACCTCTGACCCCCTCGCCGACACGGGCCTCGTCACGTCTCAAAGCGTGTAATGAAGTGCGTCAGACCGCCATTAAACGGCACACACACACGCACTCACTCCGAGCTGACGTTTTAATACGGCTGTGAGTGTTTGCACGTCTCAGAAAAGATTTCCAATCGCTTTAATGAACACACTTGGATTACTTTCCATTTTCTTAAAAGTGCAAATTTAATTAAAAGTGAGGATTTAAAGTGCACTGAAAAGTTTCCAGTCATTAAATGCGCAGGAATGCTGTGTTTGGGCCAGGACGCGACTCCAGCATGTCAGCGCTGTTCATTTTCATTTTAATGACCTCCATCACTGCTATGAAAGCCAATAAAGTGCTCCTCACTAGTGACAGCTTTATAGTGAAGGCAGTGGATTAAACCTTTCAACTAAACAGCTTGTTAAAATCAAGTTCTGCTCAGTTTGTCACCAAACACCACTGAAAAATAATCAGTTTCACAAACTCCACTGTCATTGGCCAGGCAGACAGAAAGTCCCGCCCCAAACTCACGTGATTGGTTGAGCCAGAAGTTGACATGACTATGCCTGCGACTTGAAATCATATCAACATTTATTTTTTCCAGGAATTAAAATACCGTTATCATTTAATGTTTAAAATATGAAAAATGTGACATTTTGCCTTGGCTCTTGAAATGAGTTTTAGTTGAAGTACTAAAATGGCTAAAACAAAAACTGAAATTAAAATACATTTAAAACTGAAATTGAAAAAAAAAAAAAAAAAAAAAAAAAAAAAAAAAAAAAAACAAAAGCACCCAAAGTTACTAAAACTAAAGTAAAAAAAAAAAAATCTAAAACTGAAATCAAGTTAAATAAATAAATAAATAAATACATGAGAAATGTTGCCTTGAAAATGATGAAGTACCAAAATGACTAAATAAAATTAAATTTAAACTAAAATAAAAGTAAATAAAGCTAAATAATAAAAAAAATAAAATAAAAGGCAACAGCACATAATATTACTAAAACTAAAATTAAAATGAAAACTGAAAAAAAAAAAAAAAAAAACGTTTCAAAGCTCAAATAAAGTAAATTCAATAAAATATAAATATTAAATGAAAAACTTAAACTTATTTTTTTGAAAAAAAAAAAAAAAAAAAAAAAAGAGCATGCATCCCTGTTGTTCAATATTTAAGCAGAAATACAGCAAAATGTCACTAAAAATGTCTTAGTAACTACCCGAAATAAGTTTCAGTACTAAATTTACTAAAAGTAAAACTGAAATAAAATTGCATTATACATGCATAGAAATATTTTTCATATTCAACACAAAATAACATTCACACTGCTCATACGACGAGAGCACTATATTTAAGTCATATGTGTGAGGATCAGACCCACATTCATGTCGTTATTAGTTGTTTATGGATGTTATGGTGAGTAATTGATTGTGAGCAGGTTGTCTGAGTTAGCGCAGCGCTTGCTCGCGGGTTAAAGATTCATTTTGGATCAATCATAATAAAGCCGTACACGCACAGAGCAGACGTTACATAAATGTCCTGGCTTCATCATCATAAATGTGTGAGGATTAACGGCTCTTGTCGATGGAGCGCAGGGAGGATTTACTGTATAATAAATATCATCACGTTCTCCTCCAGCTGGAGCGCTTCAGTTCATCACGGCCTCACTTCAAATTAAACTATCAAAGCAAAATAAAATATTCATTTTAAATTAGAATTTTTTTTTTTTAAGTGAAGTACTCAAAGACTGAAATAAAAAAATAAAAATAATGTTAAAAATAAAAATAATAAAATAAAAGCACAAAAATTAATAAAACTGAAAATATAAAAATAAAATCTAACAAATAAAATCAAAATACATTTTTAACTAAGAAACAAAAACTAATAAAAATGACAAAAACACAAATTATTACTGAAAAGGAAAATAAAATAAAATTCAAATATTAGATGAAAAACAAATATAAAAAACCTGAAATGTTGCCTTGGTAACTGAAATAAATGAGTTTAACTTGAAGTATAAAAATGACGAAAACTAAAACTGAAAAATAAAATCAAGTTAAATAAAAAAAGGCAAAAAAAAAAAAAAAGGTAAATGGCACATAACATTACTAAAACTTAAACTGCAATGAAAACTGAAAGCATAAAAATAAAAGCTAATTCAAAAGATTAATAGCTACTATACTATAATTAAAACCAGCTTGTTTTAAGCCATTTCGCAGTTAACATGGGCTCCTTTGGGAAAAAAGCTCCGCTTAGTCAAACTCTGCATTGACGTCTGTTCCTTACACAAATATGATTTCAGATTATAGAGCGTGAGCCGTATGGATCACTGATATGATATTTTTGGAGCTTGACGGGATAAATCACTGTCAATTTTCATTCTAAACAGCAACTCGGACATTCTTCAAAACATCTGACAGGAGGAGTAAATAATGACAGCAGGCCGATTTCTGATGTTTCGTCTTGCGTAAGAGATCTGAACTCAAGGCTGCAGATTCCACAGAGTGATTGGCCACTGAGCCGCACACAGATGCACTATGGGAAAGTTGTTTTAGCTCGGTGCTCATCAGGGCCGGTTCTAGACATCAGGAGGCCCTAGGCTAAATTCATATTGGAGCAGAATCATCAGCAGAAGATATACCTGAGATCCTTTATTTGAAACATTAAAAAAAAAAAAAAAAATGTTCTAGTGTGTTTGCTTTTTATCTTTGAATACAAACTGAACGATCTGACTAGAAACGACGCTGATCGACAGAGAATACATTGCAATCACTCTAAAACAGATGATGACAAAGCACACGCCTGCATTAGGAGCTATACTTCTCTGCGTGCTTATTCAGCCGTTCGCATCGCATGGTTCGCAGCACCTGAAGATATGTGTTCGTTACGCAAACATTCAGAAGGCGGGACCGCTTTGACACTGCAACATTAAATGGTTTAATTGCAGATGAGTGAAAATTCAACTATATCCAATAAACAATGAGGCGGTATTTTGCTGCCCGTCTTGATTGGTGGACTGGCGTATAAGGGATGCTACGTTTATGGAGGTGCTCATGGCTTAAGTGTGTGACCTGATTTCACTCCAACATCACTACAACAAAAATACATTTTGCATGAAGAAAATCCAATTTATTTTTGCATCACAACATTTTCACGACAAGCTATGAATTCTTGATATAAAGCTGAAATAAAATAAATATTGGATTATAAACTTTAACATAAAAAAACGAAAATTAGAAACTACCTTGACAACTAACTGGAATAAAATAGGTTTAAGTAGAAGTACAACAATTTACATTATTAACAGTTTAATATAAAAACTAATAAAATAAAATTACAAAATTAAAATGAAAACTGAAAATATAAAAATAAACACTACTTTAAAATATTAATAAATACTATAAACCACTATATCACAAACAATATAATTTAGCTACCAATTCTAAATAGAGTTTATATAAAATATAAACATTGGATGAAAAATTTAAACTTAAAAAATGAAAATGAGAAATGCTGCCTTAGCAACTAAATGGAATGAAATAAGTTGAAGTACTACGATTGCTAAAGTAAAAATAAATAAAATAAATGGAAACTAAACAGAAATATATACAAGAAGTAATAAAAATGACAAAAACAAAAAATAAAAAAGCTAATTCAAAATATTAAATACTATGAGTAAATAACACTAAAGCACAAATGAATCACTGTTAGAATTCACAATGCTTTGAATCACTAGTAGAACTGAATATATACATCTTTGAACCTACAGCAGCTCAAGCATTAGAGGCACACAGACATTATAAAAACAGCTGAAAGCTTCTGCAGGGAAACATGATCATTTGTTCCATGCCCAACACTAAATCTGCCTATAGATCTATAAAAGTTCCCTCTTCAAAGTCTGGGAAATTCCCACTGACGTGCAGGACGGAGTAACGGAGGGATATAAAGATCCATCCATCATGAGCCCCGCTGACAATACACAGTCTCCATTACGAACAATCAGTGCTGCTGCTCACAGTGGACCTTCATAATCTCCACTCAGACTATAGAGCCAGAAAGACTCTCAACACACATGAAACACTACAGCTGCTGCTGGAAAACCACCAGCAGAGCTTTACACCGAGCAAAAGCTGGCAACACAGTGCCCGGGTGATTTCAGTGCGCTGCTGTGTGGTTGCTAGTATGTTTGGTTGGTTTCCAGGGTGTTGCTATGTGGTTACTACAGTGTTTGGGGTGTTTCCAGGGTGTTGCTATGCAGTTACTAGTATGTTTGGTTGGTTTCCAGGGTGTTGCTATGTGGTTACTATAGTGCTTGGGTGGTTTCCAGGGTGTTGCTATGCAGTTACTAGTGTGTTTGGGGTGTTTCCAGGGTGTTGCTATGCAGTTGCTAGTGTGTTTGGGCGGTTTCCAGGATGTTGCTATGCAGTTACTAATGTGTTTGGGTGGTTTCCAGGGTGTTGCTATGCAGTTACTAGTGTGTTTCTATGTGGATGCCAAAACAATTTCTCTTAAACAATACAAATTTCTCTTAGAGTAATAATTCAACTCCAAAAGGATGAAAAGCACCATAAAAGCATCCTAACATTAGACTCATACTCAACACTGCAGGTCTTCTGAAGACCTATGATGAACAGACACAAATGTAAGTTCACAGAAGCTCTGAAATCTCATATTGCACCCAAAATATTCAGCAGATGTCACACTGAGTTCTGACACATGATGATGTTTTGCACTCAGTGACATCAAACCAAGACTGATGCATCAACGAGCCATGATTTGAATCTGAATTCAGAGCCTTAGCAGTAAATAAGGTCCTTTTGAGATGCATTTTACCATGAGCCGAGGATGAGTAAACAACAGGTCTGTAGTTTTTGGATGAACTGTATCTTTAATATATTTAGACATGGATGTGGTTTGGTGAAGCACACGCTGAGGTCTCCTGGAGCCGCGGTGAGAGCAGGAGGTGATCATTAATGCTGCTCTGGCAACCCTAGAAACGGCTGTTCCACAGCGGGGAGTGATCAATAATGAGAACTCATATCTGATGTATCAAAACCATTAAATGCATATGAAATCTGTGCATATTTGACTCTGGAAATGCATATTCCGTGCCAAAAACAACTGCACTTTATGAGGCTCAAATACCATTGTGTTTGATTTAGGCTGCAGCTGTTTTGAAATAATAAAGGATCCAATGATTTGACATGGATGGTGAATGAGGGCTTGTCAAGCTTTTCCAACCTAGACTTAATAAAATAGAGAAGTTTAAAGGGATATTTCAACCAAAAATGAAAGGTCTTTCATCATTTAATTCACAAGTCTTAAATTGTTCCAAACCTGTATGACTTTCTTTGGTCTGCAGAACACAAACAATGTTTCAGCTGTCCGTATTATAAAAATCAATGGGACCTAAAATGTTCAAGCCCCATTCTGAAGCTAAATTTAAAGCTTTATTCCCTCAAATCAAACCAAAACATTGATCAAAACATCAAATATGGTGACATCTATTAACCACAAACCTATAGATATGAGGTTGCTTTACACGTTAAAAAAAAAGATATTGGTGTAGGATCCAGGGTTATTATAGTTAACTAAAACTAAGAACAAAACCATTAAAAAATGTTACATGAAATAAATAAATGTTAACTGAAATAAAATGAAAAAAAAAAATGAAAAAAAAAAAAAAAGAAAACAAGCAGTTAGTAAATGAATAGAGAGAAGTCTAAAAGGGGCAAGTTTTTTTTGTTTTTTAAAGAATAGAATTAGAATAGAGAGTGCTAGAGTTAGAGACGTGTTTTTAGTCGATTCTTGAAGATGGCTAAGGATTCAGCTGCTGGGATTGAGTTGGGCAGGAGGGAACAGTTAATGTAAAAGTCTGTGAAAGTGATTTTGTTCCTCTTTGGGATGAGCAATAAAGCAAGGTTCACTTGCAGAACGCAAGCTTCTAGAGGCACATAGGTCTGAAGTAATGTTTTAAAGCTAATAGAAATAACATTTAGAAATAACATCTGAAATAAAAAGACTACGAGTCCACAGACTGAAAGATGTGTTTGCTTTGTTGACTCGGGACGGTTTGATCGATTGATTGCATGGCCTGTAGATGAGTTCTGTACATTCCCTCCAGCCTCCGTTTATCCGTCAGAAACGCCCCTCGGCCGCATGGCAAACAAACACGCGGTCGTTCCGGTCAGAGACGCCCGACTGAAGCAGATCAATGCGGCTGCAGGACCTGATGCTCAGCCCAGCCTCGGGCGTCTCTCCTGGATTCTACATCAAACAGCCGCCTGTCAGTCAAACAAAGACGGGCTCCGTCTGAGACAACAACCCTGACGACCTGCTGCTTCTTCAACACACAGTCCTGATCATCTGTGCACGTCATTCTACAGAAACATGCTCGTGTGCATTATCTTTCATAATCTATCAAGTGGAGTTTAGCACAATATCAGCATAAAACATTTCTTGGTGCAAATGCATTAAAATAACTTCCACTGATTCCATAGAACAGCAATAATGATTTATTCTTGATTACATTATAATTAGTGCTGTCAAATCGCGATTAATCGCATCCAAAATAAAAGTTTTTGTTTACCTAACATATGTGACCCTGGACAACAAAACCAATGAGTGTCAATTTTTCAAAATTGAGATTTCTACATCATCATGAATAAATAATCTTTCCATTGATGTATGGTTTGTTGGACAATATCTGTCTGAGATGCAACTATTTGAAAATCTGGAATCTGAGGGAGCAAAAAAATCAAAATACTGAGAAAATCATCTTTAAAGTTGTTCAAATGAAGTTCTTAGCAATGCATATTACTAATCAAAAATGAAGTTTTGATATATTTACGGTAGGAAATTCACTAAATCTCTTCCTGGAACATGATCTTAATATCCTAATGATTTTTGGCATAAAAGAAAAGTCTATCATTTTGACCCATACAATGTATTTTTGGCTATTGCTACAAATATACCCCAGCGACTTAAGACTGCTTTTGTGGTCTAGGGTCACATATATGAGCGTACTGTTTATATTTATTATGTATATATATGAATACACACACATGCATGTATATATTTAAGAAAAAAGTGTCTTGTTTATATAATAAAAATATTTATATGTAAATTATATGAATACAAATATATACATGTAAGGCTTTACAGGGTTAAGTAGATCTAGTATTTATGTTCTAAATTAATTTTTTATTTAATAATAAGTAATCATAGTGTGTCCAGTTCTTTATCCCTGCATTAAGCGATAATTTATGCTAATATTATGCAAAACTCTCTTGGCTCTGAAGTGCACTATACATTACTTCTGAGGTAAGAACGGTTGCAAATGCTGACTGTAATTTGAGAACAAATGTGTTCACTTTTCTTGAAATAATGCTGAAAGTCTGACGTTCTTTCAATTACATCTGCATTTGCATTTATGTATTTGGCAGATGCTTTTATGCAAAGTGGCTTACAATGAATTCAAGCTATATACATTTGATTATTTCATGCATACAGTGGGAATCGAACCTACAACCTTGTAGACAAAGCATGAAATCGATAACCTAACTTCCTCAATTCTCACATTCAGAAACAGAAGACTGAAACTATAAAACACAAATGCACACATGTAAAAGCACAAGCGCATGTTTTACTTATCAGAAAGACTACAAACACAGCGGTCAATCTCTCGTCTCGCAACCAACGCCTTCCTCTGGGTTTCCGCGAATGCATGCTTGTTCTCCGGCCTCTGGAATCTTTCTCTCAAGCGTATGATTAGGGCTTGGCTTAAAGCGCGGCTGCATGTTTGTGGGCAGTGTGGTGTCACTTCATTAGTGGAAACGACGGGCCGTCTGCTGGGGAGGGAAACAGAGACGCCTGACCACAAAACACAAAAAAGCAGAGCCAGAAAGAGAGCTGGCATTCGACTTATGAGGATCGTTTGGCCGTTCGATGCAACTTAACCAACCAGAACGGAAGGAATGCTTGAAAAAGACACGATTAGAACTACAAACCGAAGCAGGAATGCGACTGAAGAGCACTTATTGTTTCCTAAACGGCTGAATTTAGTTAGGAAATGAAGCAAAGATGCTGTTCTATTTCAGGAGCGCTGTCACTGTGATGATATCAGAGAGACTCACATACAACTAAACTAAACAAAGACGTCGCCAGATAAAACCAAAGGTCATTCCATCAACAAGATAAACAGGTTAGAGACACTAAAACTTCTGTCAGAGGACATTTGTACTGAGTACAGCTGATCTACAGATACTACAAACAGCATTTGATCCTGGGTCAGAAATGATTCAGCGCTCAGGGATGAAAAATTACACAAATGTGACTATAAATAAAGCCGATGGGGCTTTAAAAAAAAAAAAAAAATGCCTCCAGAGTCAGCTACTACTGCATTTGATTTGATTTAATAGATTAACATCAATTTATTTTAAAGAATTTAATTAACTAATGTGATTTTGTTGGATTTTTAAATTGTACAATTCTTTAAATATATCACACTGTACTGTATAAATGATAAAAATACAATATATATATATAAGAGTTTGTTGTATTTTTATTATTTTTAATATATTTCTTATTATATTTTGACACATACATAATATCTTTACATAATATATTTTTATATTTAAAACTATAAAAACATTTTAATTAAAAATAATAGTGAGTGTTGCATTATTCCACACATATTTTAGATTTACAAATATATGTATATTTTATCTTATATATATGACTAATAAAGATTAATACAAGATATACGACTATATATAAGATTAATAAAATATATTTTTAATTAAAATATACTTAAAAACAATAAATAAAACAAATAATTATTTATATAAATAAATAAAAAACAAAAATTATTGCGTCATCACACAAAAAAATACTGCATCACATAAAAAAATACCCTAAACATCAATTCAACAAGGTAAATATTGCATGTTACATTAAAAGGTAAATGTCAAAGACTAGATTCACTCATTTGTCAATATTGATTTCTTGTTGTCTTTAGACTGAGGCTATGCTAACACTGTGCTAGCCCCATGCTACAGTCCTGTATGTGAGGCAGACAGATCACATTTCAGCTGAAGGATGAATTAATAGATGGAAATTACAGGGAGAAACTGCAGCGCTCCTTTGCATAATCAGCCGTTAATTGAACCCTGAGCCATATGTGTGTGCAGAGCATTCTGGGCTCTGACTAATGGGGCATGAGCTGGGTAAATGAAGCGTGGCAGAAGAGAGTAATCCAGACCTGATATGGACACACAAACAAACACACACACCGCAGATGGTCGCGCAGCAGCTCGATGGATCTGAATCGGTGAGAATCAGCTCTCAGATGCCTGGAAATGTCATGATGGCATCATGTTTTGAGTACATCATTTGCAGTGCATTATGGGATGAGTAGTGTATCCACTCATAAACAACGTCAGGTACATTTGTCTTCAATAGTTTTAAATCAGCATGTTGTGATAAGTTTTAACAGCCTCTAAAGGCCAGAATCTTTTTTAAAATGTAGCAAAAATAAGTAAAAAGTCAAAGTAAGTCTGGGTGTTGTTTTGTGTGTCAGAGTCTCTTAGAGCTCTAGTGATGAAAATGTAGTTCAGCACCGACCCCATGCTGCACCGGCTTATTGTCAAGTGTATTAATTAGCCTATTTTGTGTGTGCTTAACGATGCGCACAGTTTAATGAATTACAGGTCATGAATAAAAATGAGGGAGGAGTCGGAAAGGAGGAAATCTGCTTGGGAAATTTGTTGCATATTTACATATATTTACAATCTGACACACTGTAACGCATTTGATTTATTCTGCAGCGATACGGCTTCAGCGTTTAGGGAGCTCAGAGAAGCTGGAGTCCTGCGAAGAATATTCATATTTCAGGCACGTTTTCTGCATCTGTAGTCGATTTTCTGTGAGATGCAGATTCAGGATATTTCTGGAGGAGTGTTAATGCCTCTGTAACAGACAGCAGTGTCATATAAGGACCTTAATTTGGCTTCTGTTGATAGATGAGAGGATAGATAGAATGAATGAACGATATGATAGATAGAGAGATAGTATGTGAGACAGAGAGAATAAATGGAAGATAGATAGACAGAACAATTTATAGAATGAACAATTTATAGCCGTTTCATTTGAGAAAAACTACCATCATATCATATCTACACACAAACAAAACTCTGCATGGCAACCCAACAAAATAAACGTTTGGTTTAACTTGAAGAAATTGTGACAAATACATTACTACTGTACAGTAGAATGTCTTACTGCTACTCCTACTATTTTTTATTAAAACTTTACTTTTTAGTAATAATCACAAACTTTCTTCCATGTTTTAATTTGAACTGTTAAACTCTGTTGTGCAGCCCTTTGTTTGCCAAAAATAAACAAAATAAATGATAGATAGGATGAACAACAGATAAAACAAATATACGTATAGGATGAACGATAGAACAAACAGAAGAATGGATAGAACAAACAATATATAGATATACAATATATAGAATAAGCGATAGAACAAGAAAATGAATAATAGAATGATTGATAAAAGGACTGGATCAAATGAACGTTAGATTGAACGAACAAGCTATAGATTTTTTTAAATTAATGAATGAACATTAGATTGAAAGAATGAATAAAGAATATATAGGATGAACAACAGATAGAATGAACAGATGATAGAACGAACAAACAATATATAGAATAAACTATATACAGAATGAATAGAACAAAAATAAAACAAATGATAAATAGAATGAACAAACAAACAAACAAACTATAGACTGGAAGAAAGATACAAAGGACAAAGACACAAAAGATAGAACAAACGGACAATATATAGGACAAACAATAAAACAAACAACAGATAGATAGAATGAACGAATGAACAAATATATAGAATTTTAGATGTTTACATAAACAATTTCTCTGTCTGTCTATCTACCATGTGTATAGAATGTATCACCTGTTTTGATTCTCAAATTAAAAAATTAATTCATTTGAAAAGGAGACGATTATTCAATTCTGAAATTTCATGCTCAGTCTGTGCTATATTTATTTACATATTTTTTTTATATCCAAGTGCAGCAGACCGAAATTAAATTCGAATTAGTTGAATGGCCTGCTGCACTTGGATATAACAAACAAAGAAATAACAAAAATAAACTGCACAGACTGAGCATGAATTTTCAGAATTGAATAATTGTCTCCTTTTCCAATTAATTAATTTGAATTTGAATTTGAATTGAATTCGCCAATTGGGCAACTTTGCCCCTGTCAATCAATTCTGCCCTGTCAATTCAATACAACAGAGCAATCAGAGGAAACTGTGGGCGGGACACGCAGCTGAAGTGCACTGAATGAGTTAAAGTGTCTATAAACGTGCTTTTAATGAGAGCATGTCGTAATGCTTCAGACTGACTGGAGTGTGTTTAACTTATAAAGTTTGAGAGCTGAAGTCCAGATGAGCCTTATATAATGAAAACATACACACCTTGAGACCCAAAAACCAGGCATGAAATCAGTGCACCGCAGAACCAGCACGCTGAGTTAATTCACGACCGTCCGTCTGTGTGTTTCACATGTGTTTAAATCACGTATGTGCTTTGATTTCACACACCTGCAGCTTTATTCTCATGCATCACGCATCCTCAGGATCTAGTCTCTCTGTCCAGAGCAGAGCAGGTCAATATTTCATGTTTCCCAGCATCACATAGCAAAAATAAGATCAGAATCTGAAGAGCAGATCAATTATTCACATCAGACGGCGAAACAAATTGAACAGAGGTCAGTCAGTGAGAGAGAAGACCGTGTTAACACGGGTCAGAAGAGCGTAACGCCATGAGCGTCCCGACGGAAATCACAGAAAGAGCAAATATTGCATCTGTAAGTGAGGAGATTCCTGTGTTTAATTGCGTCCCCGCGGCGCTGGCATTATGCAAACGCTGCGCGAGTGGGCGGAGCCACGGCCTTTGATAAGTCAAGCGTGCTGCGAGTGAACGAGGCGGCGACAGGCCAGGAAAAACACACATTCATTCCCTGCACAATGCCAAGCAGCACTGTTAATTAAAGCTTATCCAGCCGCATGAATAATGCATTCATTCCTTCAGAATCTTCCCAGCGTTCATCAGGAGAGATAAAACCCCGAAGAGCTGATATCTGCTGATGTACGTGCAGCGAGAAAAGCCTTCGATTAAAACACAATCAGCGAGCGGCGTTTGTGCTGCACTGCTGGTGCGCCATTACTGACAATAAACGCAACTAAATGAGCGCGAACCGAGTCCATGGGAGTCCGACTCCCTGCTAGAGAACAGAATGAAGCAGCCAGACGGCTGGAGTCACATTTCACCTTTACGACTTTCTGTATTTGCATCATTTTTTGAGGTGAAATATGATTCAGATATTTTATTAACGGGATTCGTGAGAGTAATTTTCCACTCACAAGCTCAAGATTAAGATGAATAATCAGATATACGATAACATGATATTCTTTTGATTTTAAAGCTTGAAAATGATTGAGTTGTTAATCGAATCAAAGGCAACAGGCTTTACCATTTGTTTAACAGTGAGTTGGAGTTAAAAAAAAAAAGTAGATCAACATTTAATTTGACAACTTTTTTCACAATATAAATGTTAAACAGCTGAGAGTGATATTCAGTGATTAAAACTAACTTTTTTTTGGTCAAACTTCATTTTTAATTGGCGATTCATAGTTAAAATAAACATTAACAATTCGTTTTCAACAAACTAAGCATAAGATTAAGAGTGAATTCGTGCAGATTTTAAGATAAAACATTTACAAATAGTTTAAATTGATTCTATTTCTTTTACCGTTCTTTATCTTCATTTCCTTAATTATTCCCTTAATTTATTTTAATAAATTAAAAAGACCCCCTCCCCAAAAATGTTTGTGAAATGATACAAATTAATATACAAGACTTTAAATAAAATATTAATATTAAACTTTTTAAGTATTTTTTAAATATTAATATTAAAATTTGTGTTGAATTCATAATTAATTCTCTCATTTTATCTATCATCTTGGATTATTATTTTTTAAAATCCATTTTAACTAGTTTATTCTGTTCTTCACTTTGTACTGCTTACATTTTATTGTATTTTTTTTTTATTTACCTCATGATTTTATATACATATACATGTATACATATACTGTACATACATACATATACATAGTGTGTATATATATATTGCATTGCATTATCTACAGATGATGAATGTGATGCTACCTTAGAATTTGGCAAAAATAGGGTGTCTCACGAGGAAGCATAATTTCTTGAACCCTTGACGTGGAGCTATGAGAACTCAACATGCTGTCTATGTAGGCAGCTCACTAGGTTTTGGGACAGAGCGACACTGCAGTATTTTTAGACACTGAGGTGGATAGTGGAGGTGAATAATCTCTAAACCTCTGGATTCAGTCTAATGGATTCCAGCCGACCCATTCAGCCTCATGAAGAGAGACTAATATGCTTTTACTACAGTCTATTCACACAATTACTGAAGCTGTGTGTGTGTGTGTGTTAGTCAGAAACGCTCTGAGAGTCTCACAGCGCAGCTGTCAGAAAGTGTTTTCTCATTCTGCTTTACCTTCCTGTCCTGCGTGATCCTGATAAAGAAACTCCCTGAGCGAGAGTGAAGCTGATCCCACCGAACCACTAAAAACCCACCGCGCCGCAGAGACACAAAAACATGCTTCATACAATACAGCATTCTTATGAAACACATCAACAGATATGGTGAAATGTAGCAGATATAGTTAGGACAGATTTACGTTATTTTATATTTAACGATAGACAGAAAGAGAGAGAGACATGTTGAGAGAATGAACGAACGAACGAACATCAGACAGAATGAATGAAGGAGACAAACAGAACGATTGAACTAACAAACAAATGAATGTTAGATATAGACAGTATGATAGAACGAATGACCAAATGAACAACTAACAATAGATACACCAATCAAACCAACAAAAGATAGATAGATGGATAGGATGATAGCATTCCTGTAGCTCAAATAGTAGAGCATGGCGCTAGCAACGCCAAGATCATGGGTTCGATTCCCAGGGAAAGCAAGAGCTGATAAAATGTAAAAACTGTAACTTGAATGCAATGTAAGTCGCTTTGGATAAAAGCGTCTGCTAAATGCATAAATGTAAATGTAAATGTAAATGGATGATGCAATAGATAGAACAATGGAACGAACAAACAAACAAAAACGGACAAACGAACAATAGACAGATACAATAACAGACAGACAAATGTCAGACTCGTGTTTCAATTCACTACACACACACACACACACACACACACACACATCTGTGTCTCCATCAGCAGCTGATGTGTGTGATAATCACCTGTTATCTGTCATGATTCTCATCCCGCAGCGCTGCTGTTAACTCTGACGCGTCGCTGTGTAGACACGGATAAAACCAGCACAACATCATCAAACTTCTAGAGTGTGAGCTTGTTTTGTTTGGGTTTGGGAAAGTTTGCGTGTGTGAGTGAAGCTGCAGCGCTGCGGTTTGACACGCGATCTGAGCGCTCGTCTGTGCGGCTCGATAATTACCCTCCGCCTGTCTGACAAACACACTGCTGTAACAGAACCACCTGAGCATCTGACAACACACACACACACACACACACACACACACACACACACACAGCTTGAATTAGTAAAAATGAGAAAGGTGTAAAAAATATAAACTATTTTGTTTTAGAATGTATGAGGATAGTTCATATTTTTAGGGTTATATGAAATAAATTTTATTTTAGTTTTATTCTTTAACAAATTTGGTTTGTTCCCTTTTTAATGGTTTAATTATAATTTAATGATCAAATTATTATTATTTTTTTTATTTATCTTTGAATCAAATGAAAACTAAACAAACCCTTTCATTCTTATTTATTTTGTGCTTTGTTTTTTGTTTTATTTATTTTTGGCAAACAAAGGGCTGCACAACAGAGGTTTAGAGTTAAAGTTAAAACATGGAAGAAAGTTTGAGATTATTACTTAAAAATAAAGTTTTAATAAAAAAAGGAGCAGCAGTATTAGTAGTAAGACTGTACAATAGCAATATATTTCTGTCACAATTTCTTCAAGTTAAACCAAACTTTTATTTTGATGGGTTGTCACGCAGAGTTTTGTTTGTGTGTGTAGATACATGATGGTAGTTTTTCTCAAATTTTATCTATCTGTGGCAGCTGCCATAGTCCCATAGTCTCGTTTAACCTATTTCATAAGTTTACATAAAAATTCAAGCATCTTCACCTCAATATCAGGAATATCCCTCAACTTAAACTTTTCTAGAGCATCAACTTATTGAGATCTGAAAGGAGCGTAAACAGATCTTCATCTTTCTGCGATACACACACTCAAACTTCTAATGACTGAGCTCCAGCTGGATCTCGGAGAGGAGCGGCGAGGAGCGAGCGAGTCTGACCGGGCGGCTGGCGCTCCTCAGAAGACACGCGGCTCTACTCGGAGGAGCTTCGAGAAGCTCATTAGAGAAGCCCATATGTCAGGATAGAGCGCGCGAGCGTGTGGGCCTTCGTTTTCATGTCGCACGCCGCCGCTGTCGCCTGCCTCCTCATCCACAAAACACTTTCATCCGTAAACGCAATGCATTATAATTGAGAAGCGGCCGCCAAGATGTGGTGACATTTAGCGCCTGATCGAAACGCTTGCGACGTCTTTCCCAGCAGACTCTCACACACCAATTCAGAGCTGTAATTACAGAAGAGAAACTCCATCCATCCAGCCTAGCAGAGGAGTGATTTTTTTGGGACGCTCGTTTGCAGTTGCATAAATAAAACCAGGGAATAATCACACAGCTCTTTTTAAAGCTGCTCCAGTTTGGTTGCAGCTCAGAGATTTCACCATCTGCCTGGGCCGCATGCACAACTGCGCCTGCCATCTGAACACACACACACACACACACACACACACACACACACGTTAGAGCAAACAGATACTTTATACAAGCATCTGAATATGGTTTTCCAGTGCAATGCATTCAAACAGCACTGCTTATATATAGAGAGTTTTTTTTTCTCAATAATTTTAAGTATATATTTTTTTTAATTTATTGATTATTACATATTTTATATACATGTTTTCATTTCTTTGTAATAAATAAAATTTAATGGATGTAGATATGAAGAGCTTATTTGCAAAAACAGGTAACTCATGTTTTTGGTAAAACATGTAAAAATCATGTTTTTATTGTTTTATTGTTAGCTGTATTTTTTTGTTGCTTTTTCATCGTACATTCCAATTAATCTCAATCAAACTGCAGTTGGGTTATTTTGATTAGGTTAAAAATAAAAAAACAAAAAAATACAGCTAACAACAAAACAAAAACATGATAACATAATAAAAGTTACCTGTTTATGCAAATAAGCTCTTCATATGTACATAATATGGACATACATCTACAATATTTGTACATATAGTACTTAAATTTTTTAATAAAATAATTAATATATATATATATATATATATATATATATATATATATGTGTGTGTGTGTGTGTGTGTGTGTGTGTAATATTTTCAATTGGATTTTATTTGTATATTTTCTGTTTTCTATTTATTTTTAAAAGCAGTTTTAGTCATTTTGATGTGTTTTTGTCATTTTATTAGTTTTTTCAAATCTATATAGCTTATTATTAAGTTTTAGTTTTTAATTTTAGTTTATTCAGCTGTAGTTAATTTAATACTTCAACTAAACAATAATATTGTCACGCCCCTGGACTGTGTTTGTTGTGTTTTTCCTCCATGTGCTCCGTGACCCAGTTTCTTCCCTTGTCTGATTGTGTTCATGTCATCCAGGTGCGTCTCGTAATTAAGCTCGTTACGCAGGTATTTAAGTCAAGGTCTGTGCTGTCTGTCTTGGTCGGGTCTTTATCGTCCCCAGTGTGGATTACATTGTGTTGTGGATTATAATAAAGACTGTTTCTGCTATTCGACGTCTCCAGCGATTCCTTCCGGCAGCGTACGTGACATATGAAAATATTTTTTAAAGGTTTACACACACACACATTATTTTATTTCAAGCAATGACATTTTTATGGTTTTAGTTTTGGTTAATGCTCCCTGGTGTTTGTCACTGAGTATAATCACAAAGTCACCTGAGGCTGTATGTTACAGTGATTTTACCATAGTAAACTGTAAATCGGCATCAGGACTGATAAACCACCACATTTTTGGCTCATGTTATCAAGCTGTTCTTCTAGGCTGGGAAACAGAAACACACTGACACCGGAGGCTGAGGAGTGAAAGGAGCTTATGCTAATGAGCCATTCAGAGCTCCGCCCCCATCCTCCTCCACGCATATCATTAGCGCCTCTGGTGACCAACAAATTACAGATGAAATCAAGCAGCGCAGCTCCTCTTTGTGTGTGTGTGTGTGTGTGTGTGTGTGTATATATGAGGGAAACACCTGCCCTCGGGAAACACCCCTCC
>CM071953.1:34767500-34917500 GCA_036784905.1 Acrossocheilus fasciatus
TGGGTACCCTAGCAACCACCCGGGGGACCCTTGCAACCACATAGTAACACCTTAGCAACCACCCTGATTACCCTAGCAACCGCATAGCAACAACCTAGCAACCACTCTGGGTACCCTAGCAACGGTCCTAGCAACCATCCTGGGTACCCTAGCAACCACCCCAAGTGCCGTAGCAACCACTTAGCAGTGCCGTGGAAACCACTCATGCCGACCTAGCAACCAAGCGCTGAGTTTTGCCACGGCAAGCACCACTCACATTTTCTTCAGGAAATGTACATTCTAGTTATATTATATTTAATATGTACCCAGTGAAATGCTTTACACCATTACACTACCAGTCAGAAGTTTTAAATAATTAAGGTTTTTTTTTTTTTTTTTTGAAAGAAGTCTCTTCTGCTCACCAAGGCTGCATTTATTTGATTAAAAATACAGTAAAAATTGTGAAAAATTATTATAATTTAAAATAGAAGTTTTCTGTGTGAATATGTGTTAAACTGTAATTTATTTCTGTGATGCGCAGCTGTATTTTCAGCATCATTACTGCAGTCTTCAGTGTCACATGATCTTCAGAAATCATTCTAATATGCTGATTTGCTGCTCAAGAAACATTTCTGATTATCATCAATGTTGAAAACAGCTGTGCTGATGAATATTTTTGTGGAAACCATTATAAGCTACTCTTCAAAAAAATATTTATTCAGCATTAAATTGATCAAAAGTGACAGTAAAGACATTTATGTTACAAAAGATTCCTATTTCAAATAAATTCTGTTCTTTTGAACGCTCTATTCATCTTTTCATTAAAAGTTTTTAATATGAAATTTTACAATTTAAAAATAAATAAATAATAAAAAATTAAACCCCACTTGCTTTGATATTTTGGAATATAACGAGATTCATCTTTAAAAGTGACTTTTCCCCCAAATTAAAGATATTATATTTTGAATAAAGAAAATTGAGTCTAAAATGTTTAAATGGTCCTAAAATAGGCTCAAAATATAATTTTACTCCTAACAAATATCTTTTTCATGCAATTATTTGCTTGAAAATTTGTTTTCCTCATTGATTGAATTTATTTTCATCATTGATTATAATAAGAACCATTATTAATATTTGATCACCAGTGCTAATTAATGATAACTGAATGATTTCTGAAGGATCATGTGACACTGAATACTGGAGTAATGATGCTGGAAATTCAGAAATAAATTACATTTGAACGGATTACACTAGAAAACAGCTGTTTTAAATTGTAATAATATGTCACAATTTTTACTGTATTTTTAATCAAATAAATGCAGTCTTGGTGAGCAGAACAGGCATCTTTCAGAAACATTAAAAAATCCTAATTATTCCAAACTTTAGCCCATCATCTGCAACCACTGCCGCACTCAGCATGTGAAGCGCAGGCCTCTGGTTCGGTCCAGCTGCTGCGTGTAAACCCCTGAAATGACTCTGATGAGTTGCTGGTGTCATTATTCTGTGTGTTTGGGGTTCAGAGGTCAGCGGCTGCCTGTGGTCCAGACGTAAATCTCCCGCCGCACCTGCCTGTAATTGGGCTGCTAATCCCCGCAGAAGCGCCCCTCTCCCTCCATTATGAGCTTCATCCAGCCGCAGGAGATGTGCTCGTCCACACCACATATTACATGCAAATACAACCTCTTTCTGGACAATGAAAACGGCCTCCGCTGACCTGCAGGAGCCAATCCAGTCATGCTGGGTGTCTGGAACAGCAGACTAGTGCATTGCTTTATCAGTGACCAATACTGACATCTTAAGAGTGCAGTTGTCAATATTAAGTCCATGTATATGTGATACGGGCTAATGCAATATTTAGTAAAAGCAATGGAAATGCATACATATACAACGAAAGTCAACACTTTTCACACTTACACTGCTGGTCAAAAGATTGGAATAATTACATTTTTTTAATGAGTCTCTTCTGCTCACCAAGACTGCATTTATTTGATTAAAAATACAGTAAAAATTTTGAAATATTATTATAATTTAAAATAAGCATCATTACTCCAGTCTTCAGTGTTACATGATCCTTTAGAAATCATTCTAATATGCTGATTTGAAAGAAAAAACTATATTTATGCATTTATTTGATCAAAATAAATCCCATAACTGTTTTCAACATTGATAAATAATCAGAAATGTTTCTTGAGCAGCAAATCAGTATATTAGAATGATTTCTGAAGATCATGTGACACTGAAGACTGCAGTAATGATGCTGAAAATACAGCTGCGCATCACAGGAATAAATTACAGTTTACAGATATTCACACAGAAAACAGCCGTTTCAGATTATAATAATATTTCAAAATTTTTACTGTATTTTTAATGCAGGCATGTAGAGACTTCTTTGAAAACAAGTGTGTGCATGTACTCAAAATTCACTTAAATATTAAAAAAAAAAAAAACTCTCTCTCAAAACATTATGATTGGACTACAAAAAGGTCATTTTAAAAGTGTGATTAAATTGATTGAAAAGCAAAATAAAGAATTAAACACGCTATTAGAAAAGGTCAGGTGAAGACTATGTAGCAAACATCTGTTGAAATGTTGACTGTATACTGTTTTAAATCAAGAGTATGCAGTAAGTAGTGTGCAGTACGCAGTAAACCACACACTAGTGCTCCGGCGAGACTCAGACGTGTCGTACCTGTTTGGCTCCCGGCGGCGGCTCGTCGGGGTCAGTGTTTGCTGTTTGACGTCGCTTTGCCGTGACTGTTGGTCTTACTGCACACCTGGATGCTGTCGCCAGACTCAGGCTGTAACTTAACGGTGGGAACGGTGAAGATTGAAGACACTGAAAAACAAACACACATTCAGTCCGTCAGCCTGCATGAAAAACCTTCTGTGGGGAAAACACAATGCAACACATCATGTGCAAGACAAGGAGGGAAAATTTAATTATGATGATGACAAGAAAAATACAGTTGAAAATTAATAAATCTATAACTACGCAATTCAAAATTCCACAAATATATGGTGCACTTTTATAATATTTTCAAAACAAAACTCTAATAATGAACAATTAATGTTTTCCCCCCTTTTTTTCTGTAGGGATTTCAAATAATACATAGATTAGTACTTGATATATGTTGTCTATAGAAGCAAATTTCAAGTTCATGTTATTATTCATATTACAAATTAATATGGGTTTTAATAATTTTTTATAAATATATGCAACATATAAAGGGATGTAGAGTATTTTGAAGAAAAATATAAAAAAATAATATATATATATTTTTTAAAATTATTTAATAGAAAATAAATATACTGAACATACACATAAATAATATAGAAAATAATACATAAAATAAATATAAATGTTGAGTATGTAGAAGGAAAATATATTAACTAATATTAATTAATTACGGAGGAATGATCTTTTCTATATGTTTGCTAAGTGGTTTCTTACCAAGAAATATGACCAACAGTAAAAATGACGCTTGACTTAACAAACAGCACTAATAAAGACATAAAACCATAATAAATAAATGCATTGCATTAAATTTCATTTAATAAATGCCATAAATCCTGCTGCATTTGCCGTATCAATCAAAGCCCGAGCTGAAATGTTAATTACGGCGCGTCCTCCCCCAGCAGCAGCCGCTCTCTTTTGTGATAGAACTGCAAGCGAATATGAAACAACAGAATTAATTTCCCTTCATTCTTCTGCTTCAAAAGTGGCTCTGCGCTGTGTGTGTCAGAGCTCCGCCCCCTCGCCGGAGCCCCGCCCCCTCCTCCCTCCCTCACGGCCTGCTGTGAGCTGATAACAGGATTAATTCAGCTGCCGCTCCTAATCTGGCAAATTAAAAACCTCATTCTCGCATTCAAACGACTCGCCCAGCGCTTGTCTAACGCAGATGCCTGTTTTCTGATGTGTAGAACGAAGCGTGTCTGTGCTACAGCTGTGTTGCCTGCTAATGGAGGCCTTACAGCAGATCAGCGGCCGCCAGCGTCCTCTATGGGGGTCTGACGTCTGGATTATAGATACATGTCATATTAGACATGAGGGCTTGAGCTGCTCTAAAGACCACAACCAGCCTGAATGACCTGAATCATCATCAGCAGCTCCATGTTTCTATGGGTTTTCAACACAAGTGTATGAAAGATTGTTTCTACAATGGAATGAAACAATAAAAAAGGTCATTGCAATTCCAAACATATCTGTGCATCGAAAACACTCAGAATTGTGAGATAAACTCTTAATTCTGAGAAAAAAAAAAAAAGTGAGATATAAACATGCAATTGCGCAAAAATGCCTGAACAATGAGACAGAAAGCTGCTTCTGTGCAGGAAAAGAACTATAAGACAAAGTCAGAATTCAGAGAAAAAAGTTGCAATATATAAACTTGTGCGAAATAAGTCAGAATTGTGAGATAGAAACTTTTAATTCTGAGAAGAAAATCCTAAAAACATGAGATATAAACATGCAATTGCGCAAAAAAGCCTGAATAGTGAGATTAAAAGTTGCTTCTGTGCCAGAAAAGAATTATGAGACAAAGTCAGAATTCAGAGAAAAAAAGTTGCAATGCATAAATTCGCAATATATGCGAAAAAAGGCAGAATTGTGAGATAAAGAGTCACAATTACTTTTTTTTTTCTCTTTTTAAAATTCCATGTCAGGAAAAAAACAAAAAAACAATTGCAAGATGTAAACCCAAAATACAGAGAAAAAAAAATTTAATTGCAAGAGAAAAAAAAGAGACATAGGGTGGGCTGTACCAACAAGGATTAAATTAAGCAAAGTTTAGAGCTAATCGAGGATCTGTTGATCTGGGTTTTATTTTAAATCGAGTTTTAAACTGAGATTAACAAATCGGGGATTAGAATTGTAACCTGCGATTAAAACCTCCATCTACGATTAATTTTCTCCGCCATGATGGATTCGTCATGTAATTAATTAGCAACAATGTTAATATTCCTTATCCTCTGTCTCTGACATAAGTTGCTTATGTTGATAAAGGAAATAAACTTTTGATTCCGTTTGATCGCCGTCCAGCACGCGTGGAGCGGCCGTGAGAAACCAGAGGCGCGGCCGCGATCCTGTCTTCTTTTCTTTTGTCGTACGCCGAGATGCACTGAGATAAGTGACGGATTCACATCCCGGACTCGATAGCAGACGCGAGTTTACTACTGGCTGCCACGACCCTCACAATCTGCGGGCTCAGTGTGCTTTAATTTTCATTTTTATTTATAATAAACACCTCTCTGAGACCTGAGGACACACCCACCGTTTCTGTCTTTGTTCAATCAGCCACATACTGTAACTGTAAGTGCACTTTATTGTATTTAAACCTCCTCACCTGTAAGTTTAAAGTTAATTGAGATTTAAATCTGAGTTTAAAGTTATGGAGCAACAGGATTAAAGTTAATCTATCTTAAATTTTCAATAAATCCAGGGTCAAACTGATGGTTTAAATGTAAATCTGCTTATTTTTAAACAAGGTTTAAAGTTTGGTGCAACAGAATTATTAGATAAACCTTGATTTAATCTAGATTTAAGCTTAATCCTTGTTGGTGCAACCCACCCATAATTGTAAAATTTTATTTTAGATTAATCTTAATCCTTAGGAAAACTTAGGAAATAATTGTAGATGTCAACTCAGAATTAAGAAAGAATCATAATTGCAAGATATAAACTCAGAATTATGAGACAAATTTAATAATTGCGCAATACAAATAAATAAATAAAAAAGTAAGAAAAACTCAAAATTCCAAAAGGAAAAAATTGCAAGACATAAATTTAAAGTTCTTCGAATTTGATGCATCTTACATGTCAGAAAAGCACATGTCACTAAATTATCTGAAAACAGAGGTTTCTGTTTCTCAAAACATTGATTTTTGAACCATTATTTGATTGGACTGCCAAACAATAATTTTACATAAAAATCTAATACATTTTGGAAGTAAACAAAGCAAAATAAAGAATTAAAACATGCAATTAGCATGGCACATGACAACTATGTAGCCTACATGTTGTCAAATGTTGACTGCATACTGTTTCTTTTGACTCTTTGAAATGCTGCTCATTTGAAACTTTGTAACAATTTGAAAACTGTGCATCGACCAATCAGAATCCAGAGTTCCTCACTGCTGACAGTAACCAATTCCAGAGTATTTGGGTTTGTTAAATCAGGAAAGCGTGTCAGTCTGCTGGTCTCCAGAGAAAAGTGAAGCTCTTTCTGAAGAGCGTGACGCGGCAAACACACATGAATCTGTGTGAATTAGCATCTGAGCATCAGCATCACCACAATGAGCTCAAATTGAGCGGCGTTTGGTATTCAGCTCCAGACACACGTCTGTAACACTGAGACAGAGAGAGTATAACACTGATGAAGGACACAGAGACTGTGTTCATAATGGGATACTAACAATCTGCACAGTACACACTGTACACCGACTACTGATTTAAACTGAATCAGTAACATGTAAAAACTCATTTAAAAAGCACATCTTGTACTCAATGCTTATTTAAAGTACTTTAAACAGATATAATAATGGAACTGCATACGGTGCAGCACACACTGTACATTGTATGCTATTTTAAACAGGCCCATATGTGAAAGAATTTCAAATTAATGCCACATTTCACACACAATGGGCTTTAAACAGTCATAATAATGAAAAGGAGAAATAAAAGTAAAATAAATAAATAAATGCTGATTTTATGGAGTGAAAATAATACAAAATTGATTATTTCATGCTTTAACCCTCAAAGACCGAGACAGCCGCCCCCGGCTAAAAATAACTATTGTTCTTAAATGTTTAATAACTTTTGAAGCGCTAATCCTTTCTGAATGCTTTAAAAAGTGTCGGAAAGCAGAGATTTGTTTTCATTTGGATATTCAGAGGCTGTGATTACATCATCACATTTTGACAGCATTGATTGGTCAGAAGCAACCAATGCATTTCGGATCGATGTATTTGGCTGTTGTATTACGTAAATAATACTTATATAGCTCGTAAAGATCATTTGCACTATTTTTTTCTGTTGCACTCTGTATATCTTGTTATTATAAAACACGGTTTCCATTTTCTTTACTCCCTAAATGTTTTGGGACACATCTATATTGTTAGTAATGTAAATATACCTGTTTTTCACTGAAAAGCGCCTATAACAGTATTGTAATAAATGGCTATAACTTGCTTGGGGAATGTTATATGTAGAAATAAATTTATTTGGAAGAGTAAAACACACAGATACAACTTTCTAAAGAAAAAAATCCAAACTTAAGGAGTTTCAGTTTGAGTACACATTAAAAAAACACCCAATTATTGCTTGCGTTTTTCTTAAAATTCTGGAAATTCATTAATTCCTAGAGAAAACAAAGGGAAAATTGGGAGTTTAAATTAGCTAGACTGAAACTTCAAGTTCTCGTTTCTAATGATATATGGCACTTGATGATGACTGCTAGAATAGGTCTGAAAAAAACTAAGAAAGTACAGGTGTGTCAGGTGCCCCAAAAATGTTCTGGGTCTTTAAGGGTTAAACATGCATAATAATGAATAGAAGAAATAAAGGCAAACGTCTTAAAGTAAAATAAAAGTACATAACATGAATGAATAACTAACTAAAAAAAAATAATAATTTTGATATTAAAATGTGTGAAAATAATATGATATTGATATTTAATGCTGTAAATGAGCATAACAGTAGAGAGGAGAAATAAATACAAAAGTCTTATTATAAAATAGAGAACATAACATGAATGAATAAATAAAATCAATCAATCAAGGTTTGATAATTGCATAATATAAAATAATTAATGAAAAATAAAGAAAAGTAATTTATGAACATAAAATGAACGAATAATAAATAACTAAAATGTATTTTAAAAATTTAATTATGTATATAAATAGAAGGCAGACAGATGTAAAATAATTTTGAATTTTTGATCAAATTTTGTGGAATCATATTTTTGGGGGGTTTAAATAAACAATGAATCACAAAGGATATTGGATGATATTACTTCCAGTTCATTAATCATATTGGAAACGGAAAGTCAAGTGTACTGCATTGCATCATGGGATACATGTATAGCATTGCATGCATGCACGCTGCAAAATCAGCATCATGTTTGGTCTGAAAATATGGCAATATGTTATTATGGTAGTATGTGACTGTGATGTGATTGACTGACTGTCAGGCAGCTCCCAGAGTCTCGGGGGCAGATGGCTGAAGTACTCGTGATGAAGTGCCGCCTGGGCCGAGAGACGGTTCTTTGGGAAGCACTGGAGAAATCTGGAAGCCAGTTCTTCAGCATGATCTACATAACCCAGCCTGCCAACACACACACACACAGAGATATAAACACACATGAGTACAGTGCCAAGAGCATCTCATACACACACACACACACACACACACACACAGATATAAACACACATGAGTGTAGTGCCAAGAGCATCACTCTGTCTCTCTCTCTCTCTCTCACACACACACACACACACACACACACACAGGCTCTCTGTCAGCTTCACTCCTGCTGACGTGCGGCTGGAAGAATGTTTGTTGACTTTTTTGGAGTGGAAAATGCGAAGCGAGTTTTCACCCACAAACGTCCTCTAAACCGCAAAGACAAAGACCGACACAAACACCCCCGCAGAAGCTGACACACACACACACACACACACACACACACGAGTAACACTCATCCAGAGGATCTTTAGACGAATATACTCAACTAAAACCAGAAAAAATGTTGTTACTGACAATAAAAAATAAAAAATAAAATAAAATAAATAAAACAAGTTCATTAATTTTATTTTACATTTATTGCATTAAATACACTTATTTTATTATGTTGCCAAGACAACATTTTTCATTTTCAGTTAGTTTAACATGACGTACTAAAATAACTAAAACTGAAATAAAATAAAAACTATAGACATTTTTTTTAATGATAAAAATGACAAAAACATAAACTGAACAACTAAAAATAAAGTGAAAACAGAAAATATAACAAAATCAAATTTACATAATATCATATATAATAAATATAACACATACATATATATATTTCTAAAGAATCATGTGACACTGAAGACTGGAGTAATGATGCTGAAAATTCAGTTTTGATCACAGAAATCAATTACAATTGAACGGATTACACTAAAAAAACTGTTATTTTTAATTGTAATAATATTTCACAATTTTTACTGTATTTTTGATCAAATAAATGCAGCCTTGGTGAGCAGAAGAGACATCTTTAAGAAACAATCTTACTGACCACCAACCTTTCAACAGTAGTGTTTAAACAGAATTTCTGTCCATAAATATGGATTATTTCAGACAAAAAGTGGAATATACTGTACAGATCCATTCAAGGATATCTAGTTTACATACTAATAAGTGCCTGAAATAAAAATGCAAAAGATTCATTTTTAGCTCAACTACTGTCTTGACAGGACGACTGTCTAAAGAGTAAATCTGTTAAACTGCTAACATGCTTATATCTAGAGATTGTAATATTATCTGATGACACACATTTGAAGGAAACTCTATCACTGAGTCTACTGAGGTTTAACACGCAAGAGTCAAGCTAAAGACACAGGACTGATTGCACACATTCTCATCTTGGTGCCTAAGGCTGAGTATGTGTGAGGACTGAACTCCTGAACGATCACACACACACACACACACACACACACACACGTGCCTCTGAGACTCTGAATGCATGTGGATAATTAGGCCTCTGCAGCATTAACGCATTAAAGAAACATGAAGTTTCTCCGAGTTTCTGTCCACCAGCGGTGCTCTCAGCACTTTAACGTAATGTGTGTGTGTGTGAAACGAGCCTCTATACGAGCATCTGTGTGATTAGACACTAAAACCCAAACTAACCCTAAATCTATAGGCTTGAGCGAAGCTGAAGCTCCCATTCGTGCGGTTCAAATGAGGGTTAATCGAACGAGATCTGAGACGGCAGAAACTCACAAAACTTCAGCTGATTATAAGAAAACACCAAGGTCATGTTAGTTTCACTTTTCTTACTTCACACTAATTTGAATAATATCTTTAAAGACACATTACATCAATCAAAGTGACAGTAAAGACATTTATAATGTTAGAAAAGTTAAATACTGTTCTTTTCATCTTTCTATTTATCTGTGAATCCTGTGAAAATATTGTGCAGCACAACTTTTTCAACATTGATAATAATCAGAAATGTTTCTAGTATATTAGAATGATTTCTGAAGATCATGCGACACTGAAGACTGCAGTAATGATGCTGAAAATTCAGCTGCGCATCACAGAAATAAATTACAGTTTAACAGATATTCACATAGAAAACAGCTGTTTTAAATTGTAATAATATTTCACAATTTTTACTGTATTTTTGATCGAATAAATGCAGCCTTGGTGAGCAGGAGAGACTTATTTTGAAACAATAAAAGATTTTACCAACTCCAAACCTGTGGGCGGTAGAACCTCTCGAGGAGATGCGTTTGAGATGATTTCAGTCATTTTTTCAGGTGAAACAACTGAGATGTAGGTGATTTAAGAAAAAGTCATCAGTAGCACTCATTTAACCTCATTACTATCCAGTAAAATGATGCTGAGGCGATGAAGCGCAGCTGAAGAACGGCTGTGTCGATCAGTGTGTGTGTTGGTGTGTATAAATGCGTTCGCTCTGTGCGAGACAAGAGTTGTGCTCTTTCTTTGTCTCTCTGTGCTTCTCTTGGGATTGGAGACGTTCAGCGTTATTACGCAGCATCTATAATAATGTCCCGATGTGATAGACGAGTGTGATGATTGTTTGAAAGCAGGTAAAGTGAACACTCCACACACACACACACACACACACACACACACACACAAAATCAGACAACCTAAAAAACAGACAGTGAGACATACTTCTCTTCAGCTATTAAACAACTATTAAAGCTATTAAACAACTTTTGCATAATTCTATTAATATTACAAATATTAAGACCATATAAACACTTTCAAAAATTCATGTCACACAGAATGGCTATTTATGTAAACAGCAAAACAACAAAATGTAAATGCTCAGATACTGCTCTTTCATAGCTCATGGAGCTCATATATACTTAATCTGAGTATCAACCTCGTCTCAGATGTTTCTCCTAAAACTGTGTAAAGAAATAGAATAAAAGATAAAAAACCTACTCAAATGGGTCAATAGTCTTACAATGAAAATATAGCACTATAAAAATGAGTGTGATGAGAAATGTTGGCGTTCATTTTAAGATCTCTGACAAATGCACTGCACTGATTTTGATTCGACTGAGCGCAGTTTTAGACATTGTCAAGATTTCTTATTTTCAGGAGAAACAACTGAGATAGTAGATGATTTAAGCAAAAGTCTATGCTGCCATTGCTGTCCAGGAGAATAGAGAAGATCTCAGTAGATTTTTAATAACAATTGGTGAAAATCCCAGAAGAAATAGTACAGTAGAGCATCCAAAACTCTTAGAAAAAAACTGTACAAAAAAAAAAAGTTGGGTTCACTTACTTATTCCAGGCTTGTCTGAGTTTCTTGGGACTGTAGACAGTGAATCGATCTGCAGGTGAGACACAAACGACAGATGAACTCAGACTTAAGACTGAACACATCTTAAACCGCAGAAAACACGTAACATTCATTATATACCGAGTACTAGATTTATAAACTGTATGTGAAACAGTACAGATCATCACTGTACACTAGTGTTCAACCTTTTGCGGTCGGTAAGTTTTTTAAAGTTTCTTCAGTTCAAAGCTCCATATATTTGATCAAAAATACAGTAAAAAACTTGAAATATTTTAACAATTTGAAATGGTGTTTTCTGTGTGAATATCTGTTAAACTGTAATTTATTTCTGTGATGCGCAGCTGTATTTTCAGCATCATTGCTCCAGTCTTCAGTGTCACATGATCTTCAGAAATCATTATAATATACTGATTTGCTGCTCAACAAACATTTCTGATTATTATCAATGTTGAAAACAGTTGTGCTGCACAATATTTTTGTGGAAACCATGATGTATTTTATTTTTCAGGATTCACAGATTAATAAAAAGTTCAATAGAACAGCATTTATCTGAAACAGAAATCTGTTGTAACGTTATAAATGTCTTTACTGTCACTTCTGATCAATTCAGTGCTTCCTTGATTAATAAAAGCATTCATTTCTTTAAATCAAAATCTTTCTGACCCCAAACTTTTTAAACTGAAGTATCTTAAGTATCTTTCAACAGTATCTTTTTTGTGTATTTTATCCTCAGTTTTGAAATGTGTATTTTTGGACTTTTTTTGTATTATGTTTTACATTTTGTCAAATAAAACAAACTCTTTATATATTATTTAATTTCAGTTAAAGTTTATTTCAAGTAACAAAAATGTTTCTTTTATGGTTTTAGTTTTACTCAACTATAATAACTCCGCATCTGGTGGTTTTAATAGATGAAATGCACAAACTGCACACAGTAAACACTGCAGAAACCGTATCAGTAGTGTGTTATTCTGAACTCAGTCTCTTTGTTCTCGATGCGATTCATTAGTTTGGCCTCCTGTGGACTGGATCAATACACACCGTCCGCTCGGGCATTCAGATATGAAACGTGTCAGTACACACACACACACACACACACACACACACACACAGATCACATTTCCAATCAATGCACCTTATTTAAAACCCAACAAATCCATGACCTGCATCGAACATCCCACAAACGATCTCTTAACACTTCATTAGCAGCGAGTGTTCATTAACAGCACACTGGAACAGCATTTTTACATGGCATCTGCTCTCATACAGTATTATCTGATATGAAACGGTCATCTCAGCTGCTCATAATGCAGAAGTACAGTGAACGCTGCCCTCTGCTGCTACAGCACTGAACTACACCACTGCTATTACTGCAGAACTAAAGCCAGACACCAGACAAACACACTGCTCTTTTCATGCATTAGACAATTTTGAGACTTTGGGCTATTTGGATTTTCATAACATGACTAATACAAAGCAAACAGCCAAAATACACGTTTAAGCATTTATTTCATTACACTTTATCTATTTGTGTCTGTAGATTTCAATTACAATACATATCTTTAAAAGGTTGTGAGTTTCTTTCTCCACTGCAGCAGCACTTTATATACAGTAAACCTCACAGTTTTATTCCCAGGGAATATATTCAGAATATATTTATATTCAGAAGGCTTTGTTCATGCATTATTTGCCTGATTTCATACATTTCATTCTTAAAAATATGGTGGAAATTTAGATTTTCTGGCAGCTGACGGTATTTTCTGAATTATAGATTGATATTTTGCTTCCATAACTCGTCTGCTTTCAGCACAGTGGAGAGAAAACATCTAAAATACACATTTAAGTGTCTATTTTATAACTCTTTTATCTATTTGAGTCTGTAGATTAGAGAAAATCCCCCTCTGGAAAACCCTTTAACTCTAATACGGCATCAACATCAAACTAGAATTTTGAACCTGACTTTATGTTCTAGGAATATATGCAAATTCATGCATTTTTAATTAGAAATGCCTCATTTGCATATTTAAACAATTTTAAAAAGCTTGTATTACAAAACTGCAATTTTATCAATCAGCTGGGGAAGTATGGTGACATTGATTAGTTATTTATTTATTTATTTATTTTGTACCCTATCCACCTTTAGTGTCAAGCCATTGTGTCTTTCAAAATCCAAATTTTTATAAAACAAATACACACAACATCAGTAACAGCTGGGATGAAAATGCTCTTGTTTACATCACAAAACAATCTCTTTTACGGTTACTGATCAGATGAAACGGTGATATACAGAGTTTAATGGAGATTCACTGGGACGCTCACGCTGCAGTAATGCGGTTTTATTTTAAGGTCACCTTGAGGAACATCAGACCTGGAGGACTGGTAGAGTTTAGATCTGAACAGCTCTCTGTACCTGTGCTCTGATCTTGCGCCTGAGGCCCTTAGATCTTCATTAATGGAAGGATTTATTCTGAAAGCAGGCTTGTTCTGCGTCTGTCTCTCTCTGAAGAGTGCCGCTCAGCAGAGGGCAGTGCGTCCTCATCGGATAAGTTCAGATGATATAGTGCACTGCAAACTGAGCTGCATGAAACTGTTGTCATGTGACCTCATCATTGACGCATGATTAATTTAGTCCGAAAAAAAATATTATAACTATTAATATAATTTCTATAATATATATTTATGTGATATACCTTGACCTTCAGCATAAAGTGCTATTTTAGTACTTTATTTACTATTACACTGTTTATTAATATTCTGAATTAGCTTTTAATTTTTATATTTCAAATTTTCACTTTAATTTGTTTAATTTTAATAATTTTGCTACATGTTTTTGTCGTTTTTAGTTTTTTTTCTATTTCTATTTTCTAATTACATATTTCAGTTTTAGCTGAAGTCATTTTATTACTTTTAAGCACTTTATTACTTTTTCATGTAATATTTCTATATTATTTCAGCTTTATTTCATTTACCAAAGGCAATTTTTAATAGCTCCAGTTCACAATAATAACACTGTTTTGATATTGTTCATACATTCTGCACAAAGTTCATTTTTAACCTGTTGCGTGTTTATATGTTATGGCTAATTTAAAGGAAAACGCCACCGGTTTTCCATATTGTAATATGTTCTTCCCTCAACTTAGACTAGTTGATACGTACCTCTCCCGTCTCAGTGCGTGCACTTAATCGCTCTAGCGCACGGCACAACTATGTTAGCGTTTAGCTTAGCCCCATTCATTCCTTAGGATCCAAACAGGGATGAATTTAGAAGCCACCAAACACTTCCATGTTTACATGGAAGTGTTTGGATCCTAAGGAATGAATGGGGCTAAGCTAAACGCTAACATAGTTGTGCCGTGCGCTAGAGCGATTAAGTGCACGCACTGAGACGGGAGAGGTACGTATCAACTAGTCTAAGTTGAGGGAAGAACATATTACAATATGGAAAACCGGTGGCGTTTTCCTTTAAATTAAAAGTGCAGTAATCTCAGCTCACACCATTCTGAAGCCATACAATAGTCAATTTTTTCATTATAATACGTCAGATTTGCCATCAATGACAATCATTCGAGAGAACCAGTGACGCTTCAGGTCACTGATATCACTTGAAGCTACTTAAATATCATTCTGTTCATCTCACATGATGTGCAATAAAATGCATGAGTGAAGTCAAACTGATATTTCTGTGCAATTATTCAAAGTACTTGCAAAGAATACTTGCAGAAGTAGCAACGGTTTCTTTTTCAGTGTTTAGTGCTCATATGTGTGTTGTTTGCTTGTTGTGAAGTGAGATCTGTGTGTTAATGAGCTCCCAGAACTCGTCTGCTGGCATGCGTCATGCCTCTGGGCGGATGAAGGATGTATGGCATGCCATCTCAAGGGCACGCCAGCGTGTGTCACTTACAGTCAGATGAGCAGGACGTTTACCTGGTTTGAAGTGCGGGAGAGAGTGAACACCTGGCCACGTCTCTTCTGACGGCGTCCCCAAAACCTGCACAAACACACAGAGAGAAAACACTCAGTCCTCCACAGACAAAACAGCTGACATAGTCTGATCGATCTCAGAGGAATACACTACTCCGCTGGAGACCAGCAGGCCACAACGCTGCATTCACATCGGTTTATTACGCACAAGTGTGTGTGTGTGTGTGTGTGTGTGTGTGTGTGTGTGTGTGTGTGTGTGTGTGTGTGTGTGTGTGTGTGTGTGTGTGTGTGTGTGTGTTTAAAGCAGCAGTGCTGGCCGAGAGCAGGAGCTTTTTGAAGTCTGAAGCTTGTAAAGAGAAAGACTCAATTAAACACACTGTAATAACAGCCGTCAGACTCGATGAGCCGAACCGCTGAGACGAGCCAGGATCTCCTCAGAGAGCATATGCGTGTGTGTGTGTGTGTGTGTGTGTGTGTGTGTGTGTGTGTGTACCTGGTATTCCCTACATTATGAGGACCAAATGTCCCCACAAGGATAATAATACCAGCAAATTTTGACCTTGTGGAAAAATGTAGACATTTTTTGGTCACCTTAAGGAAACAAGCTTAAAAATTAAACATTTTGTGTGAGAGGTAGATTTAGGGTTAGGGGACAGAAAATACAGTTTGGACAGTAGAAAAACCATTAAGCCTATGGAGATTTCCTGTAAAACATGGAAAACCAACAAGCAGAGTCAGAGAACTAACCCCACTGTCTGATCACAGTCGAATTACTAACAAACACTAACATTAGCACACAGCCCAGTAAACACACAGATGGGCTGAAAACAGCACAGAGGACAACCAGAGAGCAAGAAGCCAAAACATTCAACTGCTCACAAAAGATTGATCATAAAATTAAACATGTACAGTCAGGTCCATAAATATTGGGACATCGACACAATTCTAACATTTTTGGCTCTATACACCACCACAATGGATTTCAAATGAAACGAACAAGATGTGCTTTAACTGCAGACTGTCAGCTTTAATTTGAGGGTATTTACATCCGAATCAGGTGAACGGTGTAGGAATTACAACAGTTTGCATATGTGCCTCCCACTTGTTAAGGGACCAAAAGTAATGGGACAATTGGCTTCTCAGCTGTTCCATGGCCAGGTGTGTGTTATTCCCTCATTATCCCAATTACAATGAGCAGATAAAACGTCCAGAGTTCATTTCAAGTGTGCTATCTGCATTTGGAATCTGTTGCTGTCAACTGTCAAGATGAGATCTAAAGAGCTGTCACTATCAGTGAAGCAAGCCATCATTAGGCTGAAAAATCAAAACAAACCCATCAGAGAGAGAGCAAAAACATTAGGCGTGGCCAAAACAACTGTTTGGAACATTCTTAAAAAGGAGGAACACACCGGTGAGCTCAGCAACACCAAAAGACCCGGAAGACCACGGAAAACAACTGTGGTGGATGACCGAAGAATTCTTTCCCTGGTGAAGAAAACACCCTTCACAACAGTTGGCCAGATCAAGAACACTCTCCAGGAGGTAGGTGTATGTGTGTCAAAGCCAACAATCAAGAGAAGACTTCACCAGAGTGAATACAGAGGGTTCACCACAAGATGTAAACCATTGGTGAGGAAGGCCAGCTTAGAGTTTGCCAAACGACATCTAATAAAGCCTTCACAGTTCTGGAACAACATCCTATGGACAGATCAACTTGTACCAGAGTGATGGGAAGAGAAGAGTTTGGAGAAGGAAAGGAACTGCTCATGATCCTAAGCATACCACCTCATCAGTGAAGCGTGGTAGTAGTGTCATGGCGTGGGCATGTATGGCTGCCAGTGGAACTGGTTCTCTTGTATTTATTGATGATGTGACTGCTGACAAAAGCAGCAGGATGAATTCTGAAGTGTTTCAGGCAATATTATCTGCTCATATTCAGCCAAATGCTTCAGAACTCATTGGATAGCGCTTCAAAGTGCAGATGGACAGTGACCCAAAGCATACTGCAAAAGCAGTTTTTGAAGGGAAAGAAGTGGACTGTTATGCAATGGCCAAGTCAATCACCTGACCTGAATCCGATTGAGCATGCATTTCACTTGCTGAAGACAAAACTGAAGGGAAAATGCCCCAAGAACAAGCAGGAACTGAAGACGGTTGCAGTAGAGGCCTGGCAGAGCATCACCAGGGATGAAACCCAGCGTCTGGTGATGTCTATGCGTTCCCGACTTCAGGCTGTAATTGAATGCAAAGGATTTGCAACCAACTATTAAAAAGTGAAAGTTTGATTTATGATTTATTATTCTGTCCCATTACTTTTGGTCCTTTAATAAGTGGGAGGCACATATGCAAACTGTTGTAATTCCTACAGCCGTGCGCTCTCTTGTCTGCGTGCCTTGTTTCGTGTTAGAGCGTGGTGTTCGGATCGCGGCACTCATGTCTTGAGTTTCGTTTTCTTGTCGAGGTTCAGACACTCACGCTCCATGTTCCATCTCCCTGACACTGCCAGGGCCGAGCATATCTGCAAACTCAGAAAATAACCAAAACAATCCAAGGTTTTTATGTAGCAGAGTGGCTAGATTAACAAATAACCAGATGCCACCCAATCTAAATATTCCCTCACAGTTTAATAGTAATGACTTTATGAATTTCTTCACTGATAAAGCAGATACAGGATGTATCTAAAGTAGATACTGATGTAGCATCAGAAATAATAACAAATGTAGAATCTACAGTGTCTTGTAATTCAGTTTCATTCGTTGCACCTAAAGAAAAACTGCAACTTTACAACTATAGGACAAGAAGAGCTAAATAAACGTATTGCATCTAAACCAACAACATGTTTATTAGACCCTATACGCACTAAATTAATGAAAGAGTTGTTACCTGTAGCAGAAGAATCACTTCTCAATATTAACTCGTCGCTATCTCTAGGTCACGTTCCTGAATCGTTCAAGCTGGCGGTTATTAACTACACTTGTGAAGACACACCTGTTTTACACACGTCACTCAAACACAGAACCAGGAAACAGGAATCACATGAGTTCAGAGAAAGAGAAAGTAAAAGCGTGTTTGAGTTGTTGTGTGTTTGTGTCTCTGTTTTCAGATCAGTAAAATGGCAGAAGCCAGAATTTCAGTGAATCAGAATGAGTTCACGTGTGCAGTGTGTCTGGATCTCCTGAAGGATCCAGTGACCATACCCTGTGGACACAGTTACTGTAAGAGCTGTATTACAGGCTGCTGGGATCAGGAGGATCAGATGAGAGTCTACAGCTGCCCTCAGTGCAGACAGACCTTCAGTCCAAGACCTGCTTTAGCTAGAAACACCATGTTGGCTGAAGTGGTGGAGAAACTGAAGAAGACCAAACTCTCTGCTGACTGTGACGCTGGAGCTGGAGATGTTCAGTGTGACGTCTGTACTGGAAGAAAATACAAAGCCGTCAAGTCCTGTCTGGTGTGTCTGAACTCTTACTGTCAGAATCACCTCGAACAACATGAGAGTTGGTTTAAAGGAAAGAGACACAATTTGACTGAAGCCACTGGACGACTGCAGGAGATGATCTGCCAGAAACATGAGAAGATCCTTGAGGTTTTCTGTCGCACTGATCAGAAATGTGTATGTGTGCTGTGTACGATTATTGAACATAAAAACCATGAGATTATATCAGCTGAAGAACAGAGGACAGAGAAACAGGTATTAAAAACTACACACTGATGAAATATTGCTAAACTCTCCTTATGCTTTTTAATTCATGTACGATGATTGTAACCAATCATCACTTCTGGAGTTTGATCCTATAGCCATTAGTTATCAGTTACACTTCTACTGGATTCATCTGATCACCTGATGATTTAGAGCCAGTAGTTTTCTGTGAGATTCACTATCATCTGTTTGTCCTGCAGAAGCAGCTGAAGGAGACGCAGAAGACGTTCCAGCAGAGAATCCAGCAGAGAGAGAAAGATCTTCAGCAGCTGAGAGAGACTGTGGAGTCTCAGAAGGTGAGTCTGGAGAAGAAGAGAAGTTTGTCTCAGTCTCAGTTCAGACTCACTGAAGCCTGAATCACTGTGTGTCCTAACAGCGCTCTGCACAGACAGCAGTGGAGGACAGTGAGAGTATCTTAACTGAGCTCATCCGCTCCATTGAGAGAAGCCGCTCTGAGCTGATACGGCTGATCAGAGATCAGGAAAAGCAAGCAGTGAGTCGAGCTGAAGGACGACTGGAGCGACTGGAGCAGGAGATCAATGATCTGAGGAGGAGAGACGCTGAGCTGGAGCAGCTTTCACACACACAGGATCACATCCAGTTCCTGCAGGTAACACACATCTAGAAGCTCTGGTCTAAAGCCCGGTACACACCAAGCCGACACCGACAAACTAGTGGCGACAAAAGCAAACTGCAGGGTCGACTCACATCGGCAGTGTCTGGGTCCAAAGTTGCCCTGACACACCAAGCTGACGCTCGACACCCGATGGCCAAGTAGCACGTCCATTCTGGGCCTCTCTTGCGCACTGGTTCGCCAGCTGAACAGAATGATCAGAATGATCAAATGGCCCGACTGACCGACGAGCTCCGACGCCGATTCAACATGTCAAATCGGCCGAAAAAAAAGCAGACGAGGACCAACTTCAGCCAACGGCGCGGAACACACTGAGAAAACTTATTAGGCCGACGAACAAAAACTGCCCGACGGCCGACCGTCGGCTTGGTGTGTACCAGGCTTAAAACATTTATTTCGTCACAGGCGGTGAACATGAAAATATAAACAAGATGTTTGATTGCTTGCACAGCCTCTCTCACTTGTTTCAGAAACCAACAGGTTGAAAAGACAATAGACATGAAGGAAGTAAACAGGACTCTACGCTTATTGTTATTTTTTAATCTAAAAAAATATAGAAGCACTGTCAAAAAATTCAGGAGCTTCTTCTGATCAATAACAAAAATTAGCCTTCCCCATTACAAGGTACTATTTGACTCAAAGTGATTTACAGGGACAAAAAACCTAAACATTGTGCAACTTAACTTTAAAGTTTCAGCCTAACTACAGCTCAGGCATGACATAAGCCTTTACTGTCTTCTTCGAAGACTTTGTGGCTTTTTTAAGAGGCAAAAATTAGTGTGCAGGAAGCTAACGTGGAACAAAAACAAGAGTCCATACACACAACATTTCTTAACACATATTTCAGCAACATGAAATTAAAGTTATTTGGAGAATAAACCCTTTTAAATGTCTCTCTGCATACTGGTGTGTGTGTGTAATCCTTTAAAGGAGCATGTGGTTGCAAACACAGTGCTCTGTATGTAGTTAGTAGAGTAAATGGTTGGGATGCACCGAAATGAAAATTCTGGGCCGAAACCAAAATCGAAAATGCTTTGTAATAATTATTTTATGGAATAATATAAAGTAACTTTGTAAGAATCTTTAATTTAACTCAATTTTAAATGACACATAATTAAAAAAAAACAAGCCAATAAAATAACCACACTTTCATTGAAAAAAAATTGGACAGAAAATATATTAATATTAAATATAAATGTATTATTTTTATTCAGTTCTATGCAACAGAATCAGACATAACTGTTGTTGTTGTTATTGACTTATCTAAATAGTGTATAATCCTGCAAACAGGGTAGGGGTCGACCGATATGTGTTTTTCAGGGCCGATAACCGATATTTTTAACCGATATATTATGTCTGATGTAAAAATGAAAATTAATGTCAAAATTAAGAATAACAAGGGCTCTGACAAAAACTGCCTTCCCTGGTGTTGATTGCACTTCTTACTCTTGTCATCCTCCATGCATCCATCTACAATAAGGGTAATATAAAGAGAGAGTTAAAAGTGGGGCCACTGTATGCTTCATAATTAAGCCTATGAATACTGTACTACAGCTAAACAGCTTGGGGAAATGTACGTATTTGGCTTCAATAATTTACATGTTAGAAATGTATGTGTAATAGCATAACCTCTCATAATTATAATAAGTGTAAATAATTTAATTGTCTTCATAGCTCCATTGTAGAAGTTATGAAGAAGACTACAACTATTTTAATTAAACTATAACACTAATAGCCTGTTATAGGCACACTTGGTTCAATGCCTATTGAAATGTCACAATTTATGTCATCCTAATCTTGGCCTGTGTGACTGTAATTTAGATTAGTTTTAATTTACAGTGCAGTGCAAATGAAGCCATAAAACATTCATTTCAGTTATCTTTTAATCAAATGAGAATTAAACTAAATTTTTTGGCAAACAAATCGGTTTACCATTAAAATGAAAACATGGAAGAAATAGTGTATTGTGTGATTATTCTTTTAAACAAAAGTTGTTGTATCAGTATTAGTAGATAAACCGAACTTTTATTTTGACGGGTTGCCATGAGGACCTCTTAAGTTTCTGTATACGTATATGATATGACGGTCGTATTACTCAAACGAAACGGTCAAATGCTCATGAAGAAACTCTCAGAGCAGTTCTGGGGATGTTGTTCATGTATTTATGTCCTCATTTAGTGAGACGACAGATGCTGAAAATACCGCGAGCGTCGCGCACTTCAGTGTGTGTGTGTGTGTGTGTGTATAATAAAAACCGTGCGTCTGTGCCATTTACATATACAGAGACATGCAGAACATGCAGAATTAATATTTAAATAAGTCTTTTTGCAGCTTAATAGTTACAGATACTAGTCCATAGCGCGAGTCGATTTAAGTGTACTGACCTACTTTTGATTAATTCATCCAAACTTTGACAAACCCGTGACTCCGCGTTGTACAGTAAATTCCCTTTATATGACTGGATTCCGCGATTCTGTCCGCGTTTTCGCATCGCAGAAACCATAAATAGATAATATTGAGGTGTTTTGCAACTTCAGTGATGTGGATTGTGATTTATTGCAACTTGAGCAACGTCTGCTCCTGCCTTTGATAGACGACTGATGCGTGATGATCACTGAAACTGTAGCAATGAGTCTTCCACGTTGATTGGTCAGAATCGTGACTCCCAAAAAATCAGATGCGCGGTGGGCGGAGACTGCTCTAGGCCACAGAGTGGTGAGTTCTGACAGGCTGCATCAGAGCCAAATAGCATGTTTCAAAATTAAATAATTTTAATCGGCACATCGGTTTTGAAAATGACCGATACCGATAATCATAAAAATGCTTAATATCGACCCCTAAAACAGGGCTTTTCCTTTCTCAAAATGTGGCGGAGGTGGTACCATCCTGATCATGTGCACACAATGTACTTCAAGTGCCTGAAACAAACACTTCTTACATGCAATGTATTTTAGGTGTTATAATAATTATATGATTGAAGAAAATGACAATTATATTAATTGTGTTTTATTTTCTCTCACCTAATATTTTATTGTTAATTTTTCTTAAAATAGCCTTATGAAATGTTTTCTTTTTCCTCAGAAATTCTGTGTTGTGTATCTGGTTATCAAATGAAGGTATAAAACATTAATTTCATTTATCTTTAAATTATTGAAAATTAAACTTTTTTTGGAAAACAAAGGGGATTTACTATTAAAACATGGAAGAAATGTTGTGTGATTATTCCTTAAAAAATAAAGTTAACATCATTTTAGTAGCAGTAGTAGTAGTAGTAGTAGTAGTAATAATAGTATGTACATTCTGCTGAATAGTAATATATTTCTGCTGCAATGTTTTCAAATTAAACCAGACTTTTATTTTGATGGGTTGCTATGAATACCTTAAAATTTTTATGCATATATATGATGCTAATTTTACTCAAATGAAACAGTAAAATGCTCATGAAGTGACTCTCAGCAGATTTGGAGATGATATTTATATATTATGTCCTCAATGAGACAGCAGAAGCTGAAATCCCTGCGAGCGTAGTGTTCAGTGCATCCCTAGTAAACGGACAAAATGATTCTTTGAGGCACATAATTTGCCTCTGATTTTTTGTATTTGAGTTACTCGAGGAATCGTTTCAGCCCTAGTAGCTCTAATGATGCAGGTTATTGTGTGGAGTGTGGAGCTGATGAGTTTTGATTTCTGTTTTCTGTAGAGTTTCCAGTCTCTCTCAGCACCTCCTGAATCTACAGACGGAAATTATGATACCTTCTCTCCTCTCATCTCTTTTGATGATCTGAAACAATCTGTCCATCAGCTGAGAGACAAACTGGAGGATTTCTGCAAAGAGGAGCTCAAGAAGATCTCAGACAGAGGTAAAGTCCTGCAGATTCATCTGCTCTCAGAAACCAGTCCATCATCATCTCAAATCATGGAGAACATCATATTAGAAATGTCTTAGGAATGGATGCAGGATCATGAGAATCACACGGTTCATGTCTGTTGATTTCCACAGTCACACTCTCCAACATTGTTCCCAGAACCAGGAACGACTTCCTACAATGTAAGTAAGAAAACAAGCAGAAAAACTCACTGAGTGTGTTCATGTTCTTGTGGAAGGTGAAAGAAGAGTTTTATAATTGATGATGTAAATGATGATTTGCACAGATATCTGGTCATCTGTACTGAGACACTGATGATACACTGAACATGAAGAGTTCAGCTACATGAAAAGATCAAACAGATTCATAATTCCTGATTCTGATGTGTTTTATCTCCATCAGATTCCCATCAGCTCACTCTGGATCTGAACACAGTGAATAAAAACCTCCGTCTGTCTGAGAACAACAGAGTGATTACATACACTGGCACAGATCAGTCGTATCCTGATCATCCAGACAGATTTGATCATTGGTATCAGGTGTTGTGTAGAGAGAGTGTGTGTGGACGCTGTTACTGGGAGCTGGAGTGGAGTGGAAATTATGTGTATATATCAGTGTCATATAAGAGCATCAGCAGGAAGGGACGGGGTAATGAGTGTTTCTTTGGACGTAATGATCAGGCCTGGAGTTTGTACTGCACTCCCTCCAGATACTCGTTCAGACACAATAACAGAAAGACTGATCTCCCTGTGAAGCCCATCATCAGTAGAATAGGAGTGTTTGTGGATCACGGTGCAGGAACTCTGTCCTTCTACAGCGTCTCTGACACAATGAGCCTCATCCACACAGAACAGACCACATTCACTCAGCCGCTCTATCCTGGGTTTCATATTGATTATGGATCATCAGTGAAACTGTGTTGATGAATCAGAATAGACCGATGAGAGATTCTACCCATAATGCTTTGAGCTGCATGATGAATCAGTAACAGCAAGATGTTATAGAGTCTCTTCTTTTCTCTTCATGACATTAATACTGCAGCTGATCAGTGAAATAACGTCAGAATACATGTGTGTAATAATCCTCATATTGACAGTAAGCATTTAGTTTTTAATGTAGTGTCACATCAATCATTTATATTATTATAATAAAATTTTCATTATTCACCTTATGCAGCCCTGGCCCTTTTCAGCATTTTGTGTTCTTTTGTCTTCCGGTATAAGTCATCACTGTTTTTATTGTAATGCATTTAATTAAACACACATTAAAAACTGTGGAATTCATTTTTATTTTTAGGCTACAGATTGTTAATATTTTATTCTATTATTGATCAGTGGTTAAAGGTGGAGTAAGTGATTTCTGGTAGCCAATGTTGATATTTGAAATCACCAAAACAAACACGCCCCTACCCCAAAAGGGTCTCGGCCCTATTTGGATAGCTCCGCCGCACACATTCGTATGCAACCCAGGCAACGATAGTTCTGTGAAACAAAGCAAAACCAATGTTACTCACCTATCGAGAAGAAACAAAGCAATCTCGGTGTCCGATCGCAGGCCTTCCCGCTCCTTCAGTTCTCTCCAGTGCTGGAAAGCTGATCCGATATTTACACGGGTCCTACTTCTTGCCTTATCATAACACCGTGTCTACACCGGACGCGAGTGGCATGGCGCGACAAAATACTATAGAACTCATTATAATCAGTGATGCTGTCTACAGTCGTGGCCAAAAGTTTTGAAAATAACATAAATATTAGTTTTCACAAAGTTTGCTGCTAAACTGCTTTTAGATATTGGTTTTAGTTGTTTCTGTGATGTACTGAAATATAATTACAAGCACTTCATACGTTTCAAAGGCTTTTATCGACAATTACATGACATTTATACAAAGAGTCAGTATTTGCAGTGTTGGCCGTTCTTTTTCAGGACCTCTGCAATTCGACTGGGCATGCTCTCAATCAACTTCTGGGCCAAATCCTGACTGATAGCAACCCATTCTTTCATAATCACTTCTTGGAGTTTGTCAGAATTAGTGGGTTTTTGTTTGTCCACCCGCCTCTTGAGGATTGACCACAAGTTCTCAATGGGATTAAGATCTGGGGAGTTTCCAGGCCCCGAGCCACTTAGTTATCACCTTTGCCTTATGGCACGGTGCTCCATCGTGCTGGAAAATGCATTGTTCTTCACCAAACTGTTGTTGGATTGTTGGAAGAAGTTGCTGTTGGAAGGTGTTTTGGTACCATTCTTTATTCATGGCTGTGTTTTTGGGCAGAATTGTGAGTGAGCCCACTCCCTTGGATGAGAAGCAACCCCACACATGAATGGTCTCAGGATGCTTTACTGTTGGCATGACACAGGACTGATGGTAGCGCTCACCTTTTCTTCTCCTGACAAGCCTTTTTCCAGATGCCCCAAACAATCGGAAAGGGGCTTCATCGGAGAATATGACCCAGTCCTCAGCAGTCCATTCACGATACTTTCTGCAGAATATCAGTCTTTCCCTGATGTTTTTCCTGGAGAGAAGTGGCTTCTTTGCTGGCCTTCTTGACACCAGGCCATCCTCCAAAAGTCTTGGCCTCACTGTGTGTGCAGATGCACTCACACCTGCCCGCTGCCATTCCTGAGCAAGCTCTGCACTGGAGGTGCCCTGATCCACAGCTGAATCAACTTTAGGAGACCAAAGTTTTGAGAATGACACAAAAACATCCTCCGAGAGCAACTTCTCCCAACCATCCAAGAACAGTTTGGTGACGAACAATGCCTTTTCCAGCATGATGGAGCACCTTGCCATAAGGCAAAAGTGATAAGTAAGTGGCCTGGGGAACAAAACATTGAAATTTTGGGTCCATGACCAGGAAACTCCCCAGAACTTAATCCCATTGAGAACTTGCAGTCAATCCTCAAGAGGCGGGTGGACAAACAAAAACCCACAAATTCTGACAAACTCCCAGCATTGATTATGTAAGAATGGGCTGCCATCAGTCAGGATGTAGCCCAGTAGTTGATTGACAGCATGCCAGGACGAATTGCAGAGGTCTTGAAAAAGAAGGGTCAACACTGCAAATATTGAGTCTTTGCTTAAACTTAATGTAATTGTCAATGAAAGCCATTGGCACTTATGAAATGCTTGTAATTTTACTTCAGTATACCATAGTAACATCTGACAAAAAGATCTAAAAACAATGAAGCAGCAGACTTTGTGAAAATTAATATTTATGACATTCTCAAAACTTTTGGCCACGACTGTACACTGGATGCGGCATGGCAAATCCCAGACAGAAAACTGCTGCCGTGTTCCATTTATGACGTATTGACACAAATTTCAAACGGACACTTTATCGCGGCCACTGTAGACAGACTTAGGGCTGTGACGGTATGGGATTTTTTCTTACCATGGTGAAGCAGCAACAAATATCTCGGTTTGGCAGTTAATTGGATATTCCGCATCCGCTATAAATAATTTTTTTCCTCACCCGACCGTTCCCGCTGTATGTAGTCTGTATGTAAATGTAGTCTGCATAAAATTTATTGTAGGCTATTTATTTTATTCGTCTTGACCAGAACCAAATAAATTTTAAAGGAAAGGAATAAAAAAAGGAAAAAGTGTCGCAGAGAAAAAAATAAAAAAATAAAAATTAGGCCTGTAGGTTGTACAAAAATTGTAGCCTATTTGTTATTTGTATTCGTCTTGTCAAAATACAAAATTCATTTAACATTTTGCTGTCAACAGTAGGAAAAGTGTCGCAGAGAAAAAAAAGAAAAACTACATCTGTCATTTAAATTTATAAGCAAAATATGAACAAAACCGTTGGCTTGTAGACATTGCGAAATGAAATTACTTTTTAACATCCCTGAGAAGAATGTCTGAGTCAGACTTGCCTGACGTGGGTTTCTTAGCAGTAAACGGACCATTTTCCAGTCTAAGTTGAACGTCCTTCAAGGACAGCGCATCCACACTTTGCTTTGCCATCCTTATTCTTCTCTGTCACTCATCGACAACCTGCCTGTTCTGTCCGAGGGCCGTTATACACATGCTGCGCGCACAGACGCCGCAATAAAATACATGAAACGGAAAGCACTGGTCAGTGTGTGCAGCGCGTGAGCGATAAGAGTGAGTAAAGCGCAGATATGCTGTTCTGAAAGGAGTCGGGAACGGGATATTGTCAGACCGCCCGCTCCCGTTCAAATTACACGAGTTACCGACCGCTACAGAGTTTTATTCGGGAATTTAATCCCGTGTCGCAAGAAATCTGGTCGGGTCCCGCGGAATGCAGACCTCTAGCTTCCTCCTGCAAATACCTTGCAAAAAAGTGCGGTGATAACGGTGATGACCTCAACACCACGGTCGGTATCTCATTACCGCGGTAATGCGGTTATCGTCACAGCCCTAGACAGACTTTAGCTGTGTGTGTGTTTGTGAGACAGAGAGATCATGCACAACATGAGCTTCTGAGTTTGATTTTAACACAAGATAAACCTACGGACAAAAAACAATAACAACCTCCCTCCCTCCAAAACACAGTCACTCAACTCAACCAAAGATGCAACAATACCATTTTTTCAGAACCAATCTGATGCGATACCAAAAATTCTGAGTATCATCCGATTCTCATTCGATCCGATACCAGTGCAGTTTTTTTTTTTAATCAATGTAAAATTTCTATACTTCTGTGTGTTGACCTGATCATCACTCGTGTGTTAAACACAGGCTACTAAATATAGACAACTTAATTTTAATAAAAGAATAAATGAAAAAATATAATCAATCTATAACAAAAAAAAAATACTATTATAAACTAGGTTAGTGGATAATTCAGCAGCAAAGGTTATTCTAGAAAAATCATGGGTGACCAATTTTTATAAAAACCATTAAACTAAACATTTAGTGAAACAACATTTTTTAGAGGGGAACATATAGAAGTTAAGTTTAGGACTAAATCTGGTAAAATGTTACACATTTTACATTACGTGTTACATTTTTCCTACTATCAAAGTCAATGTGGACCAGCAACTGTTTGGTTACCCAGATTTTCCAAAATATCTTCTTTTGTGTTCAGCACAAGAAAGAAATTAATACAGGTTTGGGACAACATGCGAGTGAATAAATAATGACAGAAATAAAATTTTAAGGTGAACTATCCCTTTAATTACAGTCGGCTGCATGTTTAGTACTGTCCCTTTAAGACCTGCACGCATCTAATATACAGAGGCATGTATCCATTTGTCTGAACTGTTTACCTTCATTTTAGACATAACCAACTGAGTCTTTACATAAACCTTGTGTGTTTTGACAGTATTAGCACAAAACTTAGAAAAACATAAACTACGTTACAAAACATAACATAACTTAGTTCAGTAATCAGGCGCTGTTTGACGGGCTTTTCCATGCGTGCGCTTTGGGTTTATGTCAGAAAAATGTCTGACCACCGCGTGAATGAAACGTTTAACCGGCAAGGCTTTAAAGCAGATGCAAATAATGTTGATTAATAATGATTTTTGCATCTTTTAAATGCTTCCACACTGCCGACATGTTTGCTGCATTAGTGCGCGCCTCTATTTAATCACGTCACGTCATTGTTCGGTACAATTTATTCTGTCTTTTCGCTTAAGAGCTTTTTTTTTTTTGCTATTTTCAGCCGAACAATTTCAGTTTCTGAACATTGGGTGCATACCCATTTATACAGTTTTTGTGCCTTTTGTGGGGCTTAACAATAACACAGAATATTATACTCACAATATCGGATCAGAAAGTGTGAGTTTGTGTGAGAGTGTGTACTTAGTATTCCCTGTGTTATGAGGATGCTCCCACCAGTATAGTGATATCAGTAAATTTTGACCTTGTGACTTTTTTTTGGTCCCCATGAAGAAACCGATAAGCCTATAAATCAGGGGTACTCAACAGGCAGACCACGGGATTCAATAAAATATTGACAGGATTCATGTGTCTATTAAAGCCTTAAATCACAATGTAATGTTCAAATCTGCGTTTGTGCTGCCGCTGATCCAGAGAGAGCAGTTTACTTATGAAACATCTTTACAAAGTCTTTTGTATCGTTATTTCTGTGTAACAAACATTCAAATAATCACAGAAGTACTGGAATAAAAGTTTATAGTTCAGATATAAACACTGCTGTCTAGCGATCAAAATGGAATAAATCACCTTTTTGAAAGTGAAGATTCTTCAAATAAAGATTGTATCAATTACAACGTAACTCCAGCAGGTGGAGACAAGTGACTTAAACTGAGATTCGATCAAAAAGATTGATTCATTCTGGAATGAAACAAGTGAAGTCTTTATGAGTAAGTCATGAAGTTTTGAGTTATGAGTCATTTGTTTAACTTTATCAATTCGTTGAATATTGTATTCTATAAATAGACAGCAGCAATTTTTTTCTAGAAACTGTAGTAAATTGCATGTTATTTTGCTCAGTTGTCTGTTTTTTTGGAGGGGGGGGGGGTCAGAATCATGGTGGGAGAATAGGGATATCTACTTTAAAAATAAAATATTGATACAATTTAGTTCATAAATATGTAAAATAATACTTCTTTCTAAAGTACTTTGTGTACTGTTTGTTCAAGAATGTTTTTAGTTTTAGCATTTTGAGTTTGGTCAATAGGCTACTCTGTTCAATATAGCAAAAACTTTTAATCTAATTTTTTGTTCCAGATTTTTACTCTTTAAAAAAAAAAAAAAAAAAAAAGATATTTTCATGCTCAGTCTTATTTTAAATAGGACAAGGACAAGAAAGACTTAGATAAGTAATAAACTGTATTTCTAAATCAGTAAATCTGCAAATATTGTCTTAAAGTCTGATGATGCAAACTGTAATTTGTGGCCCTTCGCATTGTATGTAGTTTAAATGTGGCCCACTTGGCCTATGAACTCGAGTACCCCTGCTATAAATCATACAGAATTAAGTTTTTTGAAAATCTAAAAATGCCTGTAGGTTTGTGTGAGGGGTCGGTTTAGGGTAAGGGGATAAAAAAAAAATAAAAATACAGTTTGCTCAGTATAAAAACCATTACGCCTATGGAATGAACCTATAAAAGATGGAAACCCGTGTGAGTGTGAGTGAACTTGTTTAACTACACTTGTGAGGGCCAAATGTCCTCACTGAGCAACTTGCTATACAGACTCACAGACACACCTGTTTTACACACGTCACTCAAACACAGAACCAGGAAACAGGAATCACATGAGTTCAGGGAAAGAGAAACTGAAGTGCAGTTGAGCTGTTGTGAGTTTGTTTCTATATGCAAGCTGTAACATGGCAGGAGCCAGAATTTTTCAGGATGAGTTCATGTGTGCAGTGTGTCTGGATCTCCTGAAGGATCCAGTGACCATCCAGTGTGGACACAGTTACTGTAAGAGCTGTATTACAGACTGCTGGGATCAGGAGGATCAGATGAGAGTCTACAGCTGCCCTCAGTGCAGACAGACCTTCAGTCCAAGACCTGCTTTAGCTAGAAACACCATGCTGGCTGAAGTGGTGGAGAAGCTGAAGAAGACTAAACTCTCTGCTGACTGTGACGCTGGAGCTGGAGATGTTCAGTGTGACGTCTGTACTGGAAGAAAATACAAAGCCGTCAAGTCCTGTCTGGTGTGTCTGAACTCTTACTGTCAGCATCACCTCGAACAACATGAGAGTTGGTTTAAAGGAAAGAGACACAATCTGACTGAAGCCACTGGACGACTGCAGGAGATGATCTGCCAGAAACATGACAAGATCCTTGAGGTTTTCTGTCGCACTGATCAGAAATGTATATGTGTGCTGTGTACGACGGATGATCATAAAAACCACGACATTGTATCAGCTGCAGCACACAGGACAGAGAAACAGGTATTAAAAACTACACACTAATAAAATATTGCTAAACTCTCCTTATGCTTTATAATTCATGTACAATGATTGTAACCAATCATCACTTCTGGAGTTTGATCCTATAGCCATTAGTTATCAGTTACACTTTTATTGGATTCATCTGAGTAGTTTTCTGTGAGATTCACTATCATCTGTTTGTTCTGCAGAATCAGCTGAAGGAGACACAGAAGACGCTCCAGCAGAGAATCCAGCAGAGAGAGAAAGATCTCCAGCAGCTGAGAGAGGCTGTGGAGTCTCATAAGGTGAGTCTGGAGAAGAAGAGAAGTTTGTCTCAGTCTCAGTTCAGACTCACTGAAGCCTGAATCACTGTGTGTCCTAACAGCGCTCTGCACAGACAGCAGTGGAGGACAGTGAGAGGATCTTTACTGAGCTCATTCGCTCCATTGAGAGACACCGCTCTGAGCTGATACGGCTGATCAGAGGTCAGGAAAAGCAAGCAGTGAGTCGAGCTGAAGGACGACTGGAGCGACTGGAGCAGGAGATCAATGATCTGAGGAGGAGAGACGCTGAGCTGGAGCAGCTTTCACACACACAGCATCACATCCAGTTCCTGCAGGTAACACACATCTAGAAGCTCTAGTCTAGAAACGTTCATTTCAGTGTTTGTGCACTGAACACAGAGATATAAACAAGAGGTTTGATCGCTTGCGCAGCTGTATCTCTCTCACTAAGGGTTGGAAATTAACGAGGGCTTATGGCAAAAATGCCACCAAAATGAACAAAACAATGCTCCTTAAATTCAAGACAAAGGGGCAAAATATGCTCCTGCAAAATTAAGCAATGAGCATGTTTGCATGCACACAAGTAAGTTGACAACTCACAAATATCAGCTTATTAAAATAATCCGGTTTCCCAGTTTACATGCACATCAGTAACCTGACAACAGGGGTTACACCCCTACTCTTTACGAGAAGTGCCATGGGATTTTTAATGACCACAGGGTCAGGACCTCGGTTTAACGTCTCATCCGAAAGACGATTCTTTTTACAGTATAGTGTCCCCGTCACTATACTGGGGTGTTAGGACCCACACAGACCACAGGGTGAGCACCCCCTGCTGGTCTCACTAGCACCTCTTCCAACAGCAACCTAGTTTTCTCAGGAGGTCTCCCATCCAGGTACTGACCAGCTCAAACCTGCTTAGCTTCAGTGAGTAACCAGTCTTGGGCTGCAGGGTGATATGGCTGTTGTCTACCATTTGTTGGCTATTTATTCGAGAAGCTAGTGTTAGTTTTTTTTTTTTTCTTTTTTAAAGAAAATGGTGTTGTATACATATATACATATTGTATTACAAAAGGTGTTTTGCAATACAATATGACCACAATAAGTACATTGTACTTATTTTTTGATGCAAGTACATAGTAGTTAAGGCCACCTACACTCTTAGAAATAAAGGTATAAAAGCTGGGGCGGTACCTTTTCAAAAGGTACACTTTTGTACCCATTAGGTTCAAATATGTACACTTTAAGTACCAATATGTACCTTTAAGGTACCAAAATGGACCCTTTAGATACAAACATATACCTTTTGAAAAGGTACCGCCCCAGTGACAGCTTGTAGGTGGCCTTAATTACTATGTACTTGCATCAAAAAATAAGTTCAATGTACTTATTGTGTTCATATTGTATTGAAAAACACTTTTGCTGCTATTGAGGGGGATACGGGTAAGGTTAGGGACAGGTTTGGTGGTATGGGCAGGTTTAAAGGTGGGTTAAGGTGTGAGTGACGGGTCAACAATGTAATTATAAATGTAATTACAGAAATTAATTACAGATGTAATTACATACAGGTATTTTTAAAAATATAAGTACAATGTAAAAACATGCATGAACACAATAAGTGCACTGTACCATTTGATTAATTTAAATGTAAGTACACAGTAGTTAAGGCCACCTAATATAAAGTGGGACCAAGAAAACAAACAGTTAGTAAATGAATAGAGTGTAAGTTTAAAAAGGGGCAAGTTTTTTTAATTTGTTTTTTAAGAACAGAATTAGAATAGAGAGTGCTAGAGTTACAGGGTCAAATAAAGATGGAAAATACGTGTTCTTAGCTGATTCTTGAAGATGCCAAGGACTCAGCTGCTGGGATTGAGTTGGGCAGGTCATTCATTCCACCAGGAGAGAACATTTAATTTAAAAGTCTATAAAAGTGATTTTGTGCCTCTTTGGGATGAACAATAAAGCAACGCTCACTTGCAGAACGTAAGCTTCTAGAGGCACATTAGTCTGAAGTAATGAATTTAGGTAAAGGGGTGCAGTGCCAGTGGTGCTTTTGTAGGCAAACATTAATGCCTTGAATTATATACGAGCAGCTATTGGTAGCCAGTGCAAATCGATAAACACAGGTGTGACGTGGCTAATTAAAAATTTATCTTGCTGCCACATTTTGGATTAATTGTGAAGGTTTGATAGAACTGGATGGAAGACCTGCCAAGAGAGCATTGCAATAGTCAAGTCTGGACAGAACAAGAGCTTGAACAAGGAGTTGTGATGCATGTTCTGAATGAAAAGCATTTTATATTGTTTTCTATATCAATATTAATAATCATTATTACAATATAAAGAGCAATAATTTACAATAATGACTTTAGTCATAACATTGCAGCACTATGAGCTCCTGTTTTGTACATGAATAATTTAGATACAATTTTAAACAGTCTATTGTGATTGACACCAGTTTTAAAATATTGATTTAAGTAATTGGGTAAATTTAAGTATTTGACATTAAAGACAACATAGTATGGTGATTATAATAATAAGGTGATTATAAACATTGCCCTCACGAATGTAAAAAAATATTGCCCCTTTATAATTTCTGACACTGCTCTTGCTTGTTTCAGAAACCAACAGGTTGAAAAGACAATAGACATTTAGGATGTAAATGAATGATTGGGATCACTTGGAAATCACATAGTTTTAGTGTGGCAAAGAATCTGTAGCTCTAATGTGATGTAATTAATGAGATGAAGCTGATGCTGTGAAAGTGCTGGATTTAGTTACTAAAGATCAGTCGAATCTGATGTTGGAGCAGGTTATTGGGTTTAGTGTGGAGTTGATGAGTTTTGACTTCTGTTTTCTGTAGAGTTTCCAGTCTCTCTCAGCACCTCCTGAATCTACAGACGATCTCTTCAGTTCTCTCGTCTCTTCTGATGATCTGAGAGAATCTGTCCATCAGCTGAGAGACAAACTGGAGGATTTCTGCAAAGAGGAGCTCAAGAAGATCTCAGACAAAGGTAAAGTCCTGCAGATTCATCTGCTCTCAGAAACCAGTCCATCATCATCTCAAATCATGGAGAACATCATATTAGAAATGTGTTAGGAATGGATGCAGGATCATGAGAATCACACTGTTCATGTCTGTTGATTTCCACAGTCACACTCTCCAACATTGTTCCCAGAACCAGGAACGACTTCCTACAATGTAAGTAAGAAAACAAGCAGAAAAACTCACTGTGTTCATGTTCTTGTAGAAGGTGAAAGAAGAGTTTTATAATTGATGATGTAAATGATGATTAGCACAGATATGTGTTCATCTGTACTGAGACACTGATGATACACTGAACATGAAGAGTTCAGCTACATGAAAAGATCAAACAGATTCATAATTCCTGATTCTGATGTGTTTTATCTCCATCAGATTCCCATCAGCTCACTCTGGATCTGAACACAGTGAATAAATACCTCCATCTGTCTGAGAACAAGACAGTGATTACTTGTATTTTGACAGATCAGCCGTATCCTGATCATCCAGACAGATTTGAGTATTACTCTCAGGTGTTGTGTAGAGAGAGTGTGTGTGGACGCTGTTACTGGGAGCTGGAGTGGAGTGGAGAAGAAGTGTATATATCAGTGTCATATAAGAGCATTAGCAGGAAGGAAATGAGTAATAAGTGTTTCTTTGGACATAATGATCAGTCCTGGAGTTTGAGCTGCACTCCCTCCAGATACTCATTCATACACAATAACATAGTGACTGTTCTCTCTGTGAAGTCCATCAGCAGTAGAATAGGAGTGTTTGTGGATCACGGTGCAGGAACTCTGTCCTTCTACAGCGTCTCTGACACAATGAGCCTCATCCACACAGAACACACCACATTCACTCAGCCGCTCTATCCTGGGGTTAATGTTTGGGATAGATCGTCAGCGAAACTGTGTTGACAGGCTCGGCACTACAGGGGGGCATGGCCCCCCCAGAAAGAATTCCATCCCCCCCCCCCTCCCAAAAAGGTTTCACTCAATGCTCATTAAGAATATGTATACCACATACCATGTATCTTGTGAATCTGTTGTTTTCCCCCTTCATGTTTAGTATCATTCTAAAGGTCTCTGAGCGATTGGTAAAATGGTCTCAATTTCACAATAGTCATTTATATTATGAGAAAGATTGAAAACTTTTGTAGAACTCTGTTCTGCTGAGGAGGGTGTGTGTCTTCCTCAGAGTCTGTGAGAATGTTTTCCTATCTCCAGCCAGGTGCGACCCTGGGTCACGTGAACCTAACATACCAAAAACTGATTTGAAGATTTCATTGTTTCTGGTCTGGGTATATAAGCGAAGTGGCATTATTGTTGTATGTGAATCTCTGAATCTTTGCACTGGAACTGACATCCTGCTGTGTCTCTCTTTGCTGTCAGGTATGCATCTCTTATATTCAATTTTTACGCAATTGATGTTATGTATTTATCTGAATTGGAACTGAATTTAATTCTGAATTGGCTTCTAATTGTTTGTTACGTAATTGCATGATACAATTTTACCTGACTAATAATAAATTGTTATATTTGATTTATCCTGAACTCTCCTGAAATCATTATGACTAGTAAAGTGTGAGGAGGCTTTTGTTACCGCAAATCTACGGCAGGATAGATCAAACTGTAGGCTCATAAATGAATGGAGCAGTAGGCACGTCATCTGAGACCTGTCTATTTCTGTCTATCACTGATGTTACCAAGCTGTATGGGAAAAGACTAAATAAACTACACTTTTTGTCATGAGCAAGCAGTAGGCGGCAGACAAAATAGGTATTAGTCAATCTATATCCTCTGACTAAAATCAGACTGGTGAATTTGTGATCATGAGACCTGCACTCCAGCCGATGCAAGGCTCAAATGTGACATTTGGTCCCCAAAGAAGGAATAATTGAAAGTATGGGATTTCCAGTATTATCAGATATCTAAATTTATATACAATCGATATTTGTGATCAGTTTTTCATTAGAAATACAGTCTAAATTTAATGATCACTTAAAATTGGAGTCAGATTAAGCGTGGAGCTAGACTAAAATGGAAACTAAATCCCAATAAATTAAGTGAACTTTGCAGAAGCGCAAGTAAAAGACAGAACACGCAGAATACCTTTAACCAGGCCGCTGGACTTCGCTTTTGGGCCGGTGGGTGGACCCTTACAAGTGCATGTCATTATAGCGGCTATTGCAAGAGTGATTCGCAGATGCTGATTACGGTCATCGCAGATTCTCCAGCGTGGCTGCATGAGCTCTGATGACGACGACGATGACATCTAATTCACGATTAACCAGATAGGCCTACATTGTTTTTACTTTGGCAACATTTCTGTCATTATTCTTAAAAGTAGTGTAAATTATTTTTGCAACAGCTGTAGGTTTCTGGAGTGACCTGGATGGCCATGAGACTCCCGGCCTGGCTGAAATTTTGTCCAAGCATTAAATAATTTGTGAATATTTGTAAATATTTGTGGCTTGGAACAGCAGGGAAATTGAAAGCGTACTGCAGTTCTATCGATGTTTTGCCATTCAGGTAGGGTTATTAAAGTTAACAAACTATTAAAAACATTTATGGTAATTTAATTAAGCTGAAATAAAATAACACAGGATAACATATCTTAAATATAAGCAATTCTATGAATGGAGAAAAACAGAATACAATCACATATAAAATGAATAAATATCCCTATTCATGAAATATATTTGACTTAAGGAATTCACTTAATTGACTTAAAAACAAAGAAAAACTGTGACAAGTTCTAAATGCTGAGTTTGTCTATTTTTATAATGTACAACAAGTTCACGGAAAGGAAATCTTTCTGTGTTGGCTGTGTGTGTGTTAGGGCTGCCACCCGTCCCTTAATGTCTCATCCGAAGGACAGTGCTTTTTACAGTATAGTGTTCCCGTCACTATAGTGGGGCGCTAGGACACGCCCTGCTGGTCTCACTAACACCTCTTCCAACGGCAACCTAGTTTTCCCAGGAGGTCTCCCATCCAGGTACTGACCCGGTCAACCCTGCTTAGCTTCAGAGGGCAACGAGTCTTGGGCTGCAGGGTGATATGGCTGCTGGCCACATATATAACTTCCCATAGTCAGATGAAATACATCATTTAATTCCTCAAAATTAAATGCAGCCAAACAACCAGACAAGTAAACACGGCCTGACCTGAAAAGATTCATATAAAGAACCAAGAATGACCGTAATGCACGCGTTGCTGCGAGCCGCTTGGTTATAGAAACGATATCAATCTCTTCGGAGAAAGATAGCAGCAGCAGGCTCTCACTCAAAGGGGGAAGAAACCGCAGCGCAGGCTTCCGAACCCCGAGAGAGAGCGCTAGATCTGGGGAATGCAGGTGAAGAAAGGGCGAGCCAGATCCATGTGCGAAAGCTGACATCGGTTCCACCGCACATGCTTTTAAGCTTCCTGGTCGCTACGTCACCCCACCAGTGATATCTCGCCCATCCATTGGACTGATTACACACGTGGTTCAGAGCGTGGTCACGCTGAAGGCGTTCCCATAGCGTTTTCGACGCAGCTCGAGTTCCTGAAGGGGAACTGCCCATCTTCCTAGGAGAAATGTACGACTGCTGTGTTCTAGCAGCAAAGTTAACCAACTCCAGTCTGTCTCCAGCACTATTTATTCATGCTCGTTCATACTGAATTATTAGAATTACTTTTACTGTATTTATTCTGTTCTTTAATGCCACATATTTTATATTTTTGCATTTCAAATACTGTTTTTTTTCTCTTCTTTATGCTGTTTTGCATTACTCTCATTTTGCACAGTTTTTATTGTATGCAGCAACACTAATGCTTTGACAATACGAATGTACAATGTGTGTCATGCAAATAAAATTGAAACTGAGAAAGAGAGTGCATGTACCTAGGATTTCCTACATTATGAGGACCAAATGCTCCCACCAGTATAGTCTTAAGAGTAAATTTTGACCTTGTGACTTTTTTTTGGGGGTCACCATGAGGAAACAAGCTTATAAATCAGACCGAATTAAGTTTTTTGAAAATCTAAAAATGCCTGTAGGTTTGTGTGAGGAGTAGGTTTAGGATAAGGGGATAAAAAATACAGTTTGCTCAGTATAAAAACCATTACGCCTATGGAATGAACCCATAAAAGATGGAAACCTGTGTGAGTGTGTGAACTTGTTTAACTACACAATGTCCTCACTGAGCAAACTGCTTTATTGACTTGAAGACACACCTGTTTTACACACGTCACTCAAACACAGAACCATAAAACAGGAATCACATGAGTTCAGAAAAAGAGAAACTGAAGTGCAGTTGAGCTGTTGTGTGTTTGTGTCTCTGTATTCATGCAGTAAAATGGCAGGAGCCAGAGTTTTTCAGGATGAGTTTATGTGTGCAGTGTGTCTGGATCTCCTGAAGCCTGAATCACTGTGTGTCCTAACAGCGCTCTGCACAGACAGCAGTGGAGGACAGTGAGAGGATCTTTACTGAGCTCATCCGCTCCATTGAGAGACGCCGCTCTGAGCTGATACGGCTGATCAGAGGTCAGGAAAAGCAAGCAGTGAGTCGAGCTGAAGGACGACTGGAGCGACTGGAGCAGGAGATCAATGATCTGAGGAGGAGAGACGCTGAGCTGGAGCAGCTTTCACACACACAGGATCACATCCAGTTCCTGCAGGTAACAGTTATTTAACCCTTTAAAACCTAAGGGTAAAATAGGCCATTTTCACACATTTTGTTTATTTGACTGTAAAATTCTAACAGAATGTGCTATTTTCAAGTGCAAGGTGTCATTTTTTTCAGAAAACAAATGGCTTTCAAAAAAGTACAGTTTTTGACCATTAATCTTGTGTTTTGAGTTTGTAAACAATTTAAACAGACAAAAAAAAAAAAAACGGAATATTTTTTTTCATTATTATTTAGAAAAAAAAGAGAAAAATCATGATCGAAGTAATCCAACACTTCTTACTTCAAAATTCAACTATAATACACATATACAAGTATTTTTGGGACACTGGGTTGCACAGTTTTCATTCAGGAGGCTTTTTTGTTCATACACGCACACCTTTACACATGCATGTACATGCATACGCTCATTCATTTACATGCGTGGACTCATTATAGCGACGCGCACACCACATGTGAAAAAGTCTCACTCAGCCTGCTCTCAAAGTCTCATTAAAAATCATCCTAATCGACTCTTATGCTGTTTACTCCTCCTTGACCATGTTTTTGTTCATTTTGTTTATTATTTGTTCATTTGTTTATGCAATCCAAAACTCCGCGTTCCCTATCTCTCAACTCAAATTCTCCCTTCCTGCTCTCCCGGAAATCTGCCGTCATTTGTTGATGGAGCGCAAGAAATTACCGTAATAAGCCATATATTGCCGAAAAGCGCATGTTGTCTGCTGTCAGGAGCAATTTGAATTATTTTGATAGTGCAAACGGTAGAAGAGTTATGGTAACACGAACACAGCTTGGTCTGATGTGTCGGCGCCGACACAGCCGGTTTAAAAGGGTTAAACTGCAGATCTTGATGACCAATTCCGATTTTGTGACTATATCCGATTTTTTGGACGATGTGCTTACTTTTCATTTAAAAGTGACCCGTATCCGATGCGCGCATTTTACACTGCACTTGGTGAAACAAACTAAAAATAGCATATATGACGTCACAAATCAATTTCAATAGTACATCGTGTTTAATTTATTGACATGGTATTCATATAGAAATGTTTTTATTGCAGTAGTTACATTGTTATATCAAAGTAAGTATATAGTATAAATTCTTCAGGACAGTGATTACGTACGCAGCTCCGCTGAAAGCATGCGAGTGGAATAATACTCAGATGGTAGATATTTGTTAGGCATGTCACAGCTTTGGGATTTTTTTACTCGTTAATACCAAATGCGTTCATCAGTGATTGTATATCAAGGGCAGGGACATGTTTTTGTGCATTTTATTTTGTGGTTTCAATGGAACGAATGGGGAGTCTTAATAATGGGACTGAGGCGCACATCTGCGCACGAGCTGCCGTCACTGACAGCTTTAGGGTTGTAACGGTATGAGATTTTCACAGTATGATAATCGTCTCAGAAAACATCACGGTTTCACGGTATATATTCAACAATAATTCTTATCAGTAACAATGACCCTTAAAAGAATAAGAAAAAGTTTTTTTGAGTGAACTAATCCTTTATTACAATAAACTTGAAACCATTTAATGAAAGTATTGAAGTCTCCCTTCTGAAAAAAAACAAAACAACAATTAAATTAAAAATAAAGCTAACATCTTAAATTAGTTTAATTATAAATTAATTAAAAATGTTATCAAATGAAAATTTAACAACTTGGCAAAGTGCTGCACAACAGAATTAGGCCTATACCAAGTTAAAACATCAACAAACATGATATTCCTTAAAAATAATGTTTAAATAAATTATATTTTTATATAGAATACTGTTATAGTTGTTATTATATAACTTTATAGTACATTCCATTGTACAATGCTAATAGCCTATATTTCTGTCAAGTTAAATCGAACTTTTATTTTGATGGGTTGCAGCAGACCTTTGAGTTTCAGACAATGGTTTGTGTCTGTCACGTGCTGTTCACTTTCACACTGATGCTGAAGATGTTTACTTTGTACACTCTTCATTTCACAGTCTTTTGATTTAGGCTATCTATCCATCAGATTGCATCTTACGTGACATCCATTAATTCCATGTTCACGACTGCACCGGGATTCCCTCTGCATCACGGAAATCATACGGCCTTAACTTATTATAACTTGTTATAAATGCGACATAGGCTACCTTTATCTGCATAGGGCCCTATGATTTCCACGATGCAGAAAACGTGGACGGAATCACGTGCGTGACGCTCGCAGTGATTTCAGCGTCTGCCGTCTCAATGAGGAAACAAACACATGAACAATATCTCCAGAACTGATCTGAGAGTCACTTCACGAGTATTTTACCATTTCATTTGAGTAAAACTAGCGTCATATCATATACACACAGAACTTTAAAAGGTATTCACGGCAACCCGTCAAAATAAAAGTGGTTTAACTTAAAGACATTGTGCCAGAAATAGGCTATATTACTATTATTTAGTAGAATGTACCTAATACTACTACTACTACTGTTGAAAAATAATACAACTTTATTTTTTTAAGAAATAATCACAAAATATTTTAATTTTAATAGTAAATACCCTTTTAAAAATTTTAATGTTTAATGTTCATTAATTAAAATATAAATTAAATCAGTGTTTTATAACTTCATCTGATAACCAGAAACATTTAAATACACAACACAGAATTTCTGAGGGGGAAAAACATTTCTTAAGGCTACTGTAAGAATTTATACAAATAGTTTGTATAATTAGACATGCTAACACACAGAATTTGGTAACAATAAACCATAAGGTGAGAAAAAAAACACAAAATTTCATACGGCCCTAAACATAAATTAATGTTAAATTGTATAAGTTCCATGATTTTAATTAATTAGATGTGCTTTTTGATTAATAAAATTTAATTAGACCATAAAACGGAATTTGGGGGGAAAAAAACGGATTTCATAGGGCTCTAGATGTATTGCCTCCTTTTGCAGCCACTTAGCGGGCCACAATTTTTACAAATTGGAAATCCGTCCTCAAGGTTCATTTTACTTTTATATCTGAAGTATTCCCATGCTGCAGATTTGAGATTCTTTTTCAGCGGGGGATGGAGATTAGATATAATCTCTGTCTCTGCCATTTTCTCCGCTGCACGTGCGTGTAAACAGCTGAGCGGAAAGAAGTCACATATGTGCAGGTGAGCTTTTTTTTACCATAGAAATGCAAACCCTCACAGTATGATAACCGCGTACGTTCAAACCGTGATATACCGTCATAGCAGCAACGAGCACTCAGCACAAAAGCAACACATTTCAGCGTCAGATCGCCTTTTATTTAACACAAATGAACGACATTAATACTCTGCTAATGAAATAGAGGTGTTTCATTTGTTACAGGCATGTCTGTTCTGCAAAACGATTCAATAAAACTCACTTTTCAATGAATTTCATGAAAAGTGAGTTTTTACCGGGGAATATCCGTTCTGTCCGCTTACACGCAGGCGCAAAAGCACATATCCGATTAATTTCCACATGAGGCCTGAAACCGATCGGAGAATATTGGAATCCATGTGATTTTTTTTCCTGCTTACACGGTCGTGAGCCATTTCTGATCTGTGCCACATGGGAGGAAAATAATCAGAATTGGGTCACTTGAACCATGCAGTTTAAATGCGGCCAAAGATCTAGAAGTTCTAGTCTAGAAATGTTAATTTCAATATTTGCGCACTGAACATTAACCCTTTAAGACCTGCCATAGAACAATTCCGCCAGAGTATATCTTAGTATTTTTACATGCTGTGCTGTCATTCTTTTGAGTATTTTCAAATGCCATATATCAATACAATCCTTACACCTCCAATTTGAAGGCTGTATATGTAAAAAATCCATAATTACTAGATAAATAGCTCAAAAGTGCAATAAACCAACAAAAATATGAAAATCGATTTTTTTTTTCAACATATTTTACTAAATACAGAAATATCACAAATGTCAAACCTCAAACTTGTCAATGTAAAAAACTTGCATAAAACACTTTGAAACTACATACAATTTATTTGGACTGATTACATAAATTCGTTTGTGAGATACACTCATTTTTATAAACGTGCATTGTGAAGTCAAACCGCTAATATATTGCTTTTGAGAGCAATATTGATTGAACTACAAAAGATAAATGTAAAATAATCAGTTACACTACTCTAAAATCTGTAATTTATCATAACTAAAAATGCAAAAAGGCTGTGTTAACACTTGTGACAATTCCTGACTAGAATAAAGCAGAGGGGTATGTGGCATGCCTTTAGAGGTGGAGTGCATTTGAATTTGTGGGGTAAAAAAAATAATACATTTTGCTTTTGAGAGCGATGTTGATTGAAAAATAAATACATAAAGAACATCTCAGTTATTCTTGTGTAAAAACAAAACAAAACAAATACATAAAACAAAAATAAACCCCACTAGAAACAGATTCTGGAGCAGATGAGCAGTCGGAGAGTTCCTCGTCGTCGCACGCGCGTAACGTTAGTAGCTCCAAACCTCCGCGTGCATGTACTTATGTTTTCATGCAGTCGTAACATTATGCACGCGAGTGTGTGATTGTGCTTGCATTTGTGAAGGTGCATTTGTGTGCATGTGTGAAAAAGAAAAAAAAGCAACAGATTGCAATGATAAATAAATAAGAGTGATGAATAGAACGCAGCAGCAGCTGTAGTATATACGTACAGCAAATGAAAGTCAAATGTCGCGGCTTGTGATGTCACCACATGCAACACACCTTGGGGTCATAGTGCACAGAACGTGATTACGTCATAGTAGACGTAGGAACAGGTATCTAGCAACCTCAGATCTATAGAACATGTGTGCAAAGACGTGCAATGTTATTTTTAGTGTATTTTGTTGTATACGCATTTTATGCAATTTGTGCAGACTTGTTAGAGGGTGAAAACAACGCAACAGGAGCATGTTGTAGACTTGATCTGACTGTGTAACGTCTCTGATTTTGAATGCAAAAATAATTATTGCGCTACCCTTTTGGTTTCGGTTTCTATTGACTTTTAAACAGAGACACGAAAACCGGAGCGCGGGCGCTCCCGTCGGTTTTATAGGGTTAAATGGTTTGATTGCTTGCAACAGACATGTAAATAAATGATTGATCACCTGGAAATCACATATAGTTTTAGTTTAACTCTCTGGGGTCGGCTGTATCGCCGGCGAGACCAACTCGTTTTTTTTAAGATCAGTGCAAAAGACACTAAAAATACTCTGTTGATTTTGGTCACACAAATAAGTGTTATACATCAGTCGAAACTGTTAAGTGTCTACTTTTTTTTGAGTACACTCACAATAACAGCACAACTTTGTGCTTTTGGAGAAATAAGAAAATAAACAGGGTGTGCTCTCTGTCTTCTCCGTCTCCGCAAACTGTTTTGAGAAACGCGTCACTAAAATGAACTGTAACTCAGCGACTACTCAACACAGAGACATGGGAGTCATATCTATAGAAAGCCTGAAGTGTCTACTGTGAAATGAAGCAAGTTTCCTATCGAAAACAAACATTCTGTGATGAAGTAATCTGTATGAAACCAACACGATGTTCAATCTTTCCCGTCTGACTCATTATCTCTAATGAGTTCATGCCCTCGCGCTTCTCGCGCCGTTCATATGTAAATAGCCACGTGGTGCGTGAGCGCGTGTAAACGCCCAAAACAAACAAAGAGCGGAGGTCCTCATCGCGGCTACTGTTACTGTTCACGCTGAGTAAAGAAAGGATTTCCCTCGACAGAAGAACACGATTTCATCCAGAAGAGGAGATCGATCTGATGAGTAAGTAATGTTTCTTTTTTGCATTAGTTACCGTGTTATTGTGTCATAAACTTGAACAGATTTAAACAGTTAGTTGGGTTTTTCCCAAACGACAACATGATGAATGCTACGCGTCTAAGAATGTTTAGACCATGTTTATTATTAATACTCTGTTCACAAATATATTTTAATAGCGTGCTAAACAATAATAATTAGTTTCTCAGATATAAAATATCATTTTTTTGTAGTACAAAGTACATCCTTTTATTGTACAAAGCTTGCTTGAGTCTGTGGCTTCAGAATCATGTCATAGGCTACTATAAAATCATACATACTAGACTATATGACTACAAAATCATAGTTGGGTTTTTCCCAAACTATAATTCCTGACTACAATGTTTGAAATCGTGTAAAACATTTTGAATATGAGGGGCAATTCACTGTATTTAAATTTCTTATGGCACGATGATGTTTTCATGCTCTATATAAAACAATAAAAGTAATATGAGTGTACACTGTAACATGATGAATGCTACGAGTCTAAGTATGTTTAGAACATGTTTATTATTAATAGCCTACTCTGTTCAGAAATAGATTTTAATAACATGCTAAACAATAATAATTAGTTTCTCAGATATAAGATTTCTTTCTCTTTTTTATGATAGTACAAAGCATGTGTGAGTCGATGGCTACAAAACCTATATATATACAGATGCTCCTGATATTAACATGCTCACAAATGTTTTTTGTTTGTATTTTATTGAATCAGATACCAGCACCAGATGTATCCTGATGTCTCTTCAAACTGTTTTCCTCTGAGAGCGCTGAACCATCATCAGATGTTCAACTACACTGATAGTCTATGTTAAAACAAGCTCCTTTTCTACTGATTATGTTTTTTTCTTCTTGAATCCATGGAAAGAAGTAGAAACACTTAAATAAAACACGTAAATATCAGGTATGATTTACTTGTTTCACTTGTTGAACAGAATCTGTTGTCAGTTCACATCTCTGTGGTTAGATCAGTGTGCACAATAATGTGTCTTTGACCTTCATTATGTATGTTTTGATTATACTGTGTTGTAAATAAAACACAAATAATTTAAAAAAAACCTTTTTTTCAATGTCCTCACATTCTCTTACCTGCCTCACAGTCACAGTCACACTGATGGGCCATTAGGGCCCCATAGGGGAGGGCCCTTTGTCTCTCAGGTGAGACTCACTCAATATTCATGACCATTACCACTCCCTCGCATATAGACCCTCGATCACAAAACATGTCTTGAAAATTTTAAATCAATATATTGTTTTCTGTGAATGAGTAAGCAGAATGATTTTCACATAATTTTGAAGTAAATATTCTAGCCTACAAGACTGATTACTCAAAAGTCTTATTCAGGACTATTTAGTGTGGGTTTTAAGGCCTTATTTCAGCTACATTTATTTTCCCAAAACGTACTAACCACGCATAATATTTTTTTTCTAAAAAATGCAAACATGTACATCCATCTTTGTCACATATTATTGTAGCACAGTTTGTGCTGAATACAAAAAAATGTACATGTTGGTCAATAGTATGATTTAAGTAGCTGAAAAAAGCACAAATATCAGGGCATGTCAAAACATCTCAAGGGCCCCAAAATGACCTCGGACCCCAGAGGGTTAAATAAAACTCACTTTTCAATTAATTTCAGGAGTCGCATTTACCGGGGAATATCCGATCTGTCCGCTTACATGGCAGGCGCAAAAGCACATATCCGATTCATTTCCACATATGAGGCCTGAAACCGATCGGAGATTATCGGAATCCATGTGATTGTTTTCCTGCTTACATGGTCGTGAGCCATATCCAATCTGTGCCACATGGGAGGGAAAAAAATAAAAATATTCGGAATTGGGTCACTTGAACCATGCAGTTTAAATGCGGCCAAAGATCTAGAAGTTCTAGTCTAGAAATGTTCATTTCAACATTTGTGCACTGAACATTAAGTGGTTTGATTGCTTGCAACAGACATGTAAATGAATGGTTGATCACCTGGAAATCACATAGTTTTAGTTTAAGTGGCAAATACTAGAATCTGTAGCTCTAATGTGATTTAATGAATATTAGAAGAATGAAGCGGATGCTGTGAAAGTGCTGGATTGAGGAGTTACTAAAAATCAGTCAAGTCAACAAGAGCCGCACAAATCTGATGTTCCTGCAGGTTATTGGGTGAAGTGTGGAGCTGATGAGTTTTGATTTCTGTTTTCTGTAGAGTTTCCAGTCTCTCTCAGCACCTCCTGAAACTAGAGACGATCTCTTCAGTTCTCTTGTCTCTTTTGATGACTTGGGAGAATCTGTCCATCACCTGAGAGACAAACTGGAGGATTTCTGCAAAGAGGAACTCAAGAAGATCTCAGACAGAGGTAAAGTCCTGGAGATTCATCTGCTCTCAGAAACCAGTCCATCATCATCTCATATCATGGAGAACATCATATTAGAAATGTCTTAGGAATGGATGCAGGATCATGAGAAATCACACTGTTCATGTCTGTTGATTTCCACAGTCACATTCATCAAGACCAGGATTGAATTCCTACAGTGTAAGTCAGTAAAAAAGTGTGTTCGTGTTCTTTTGTAGAAGGTGAAAGCAATTTTAAAATTGATGATGTAAATGATGATTTGCACAGATATCTGTTCATCTGTACTGAGACACTGATGATACACTGAACATGAAGAGTTCAGCTACATGAAAAGATCAGATTCATAATTCCTGATTCTGATTTGTTTTATCTCCATCAGATTCCCATCAGCTCACTCTGGATCCAAACTCTGTGAATAAATGCCTCCATCTGAGCAGCAGAGTAATTACATACACTGGCACAGATCAGCCGTATCCTGATCATCCTGACAGATTTGATGAGTGGTATCAGGTGTTGTGTAGAGAGAGTGTGTGTGGACGCTGTTACTGGGAGCTGGAGTGGAGTGGAAATGGTGTGTATATATCAGTGTCATATAAGAGCATCAGCAGGAAGGGATCAGGTTATGAGTGTTTGTTTGGATCTAATGATCAGTCCTGGAGTTTGATCTGTACTTCCTCCAGATACTCATTCAGACACAATAACATTCAGACTGTTCTCTCTGTAAAGCCCATCATCAGTAGAACAGTAGAGTATGTGGATTACAGTAGAATAGGAGTGTTTGTGGATCACGGTGCAGGAACTCTGTTTTTCTACAGCGTCTCTGACATAATGAGCCTCATCCACACAGTCCAGACCACATTCACTCAGCCGCTCTATGCTGGGTTTAATGTTTATACTTGTGGATCATCAGTGAAACTGTGTTGATGAATCAGAATTGACTGATGAGAGATTCTACCCATAATGCTTTGAGCTGCATAAATCAGTAACGAGATGTTATAGTTTCTTCTTTTCTCTTCATTACATTAATACTGCAGCTGAACGTCTGTCACTGAAATAACATGTCAGAATAAAATTGTGTAATAAATCCTCATATAGACAGTAAGAGTTTGTGTGAGTCCTGCTGAGTGACCATGTGTTCCTGTGCTTTTCCTCAAACTCTGTTTGTGCTGATGGAAATCAACTATTTAATTTCTAATGTAGTGTCAGATCAATCATTTTTATTACAACTATCAAAATTATTATCTTTTAATGCATATGAAGAGTCACCATAATAATAGGAATACCAGTATGTGTGTGCGCGCACATGAGCTTCTGAACTTTTGAGTTTTATTTTTATTTTTTATTTTTTTAAATAAGATAAACCTGAAAAAAACCAAGGTGTCAAGTTGAAAATTTTCACTGTAAACAGAGAAGGAAGTTGGCAAAAGACACAGAAAAACAAGGAAAAATCAGCAGATAACAGCACTGAAGAACTTTTTCCACACAGGACTGGATCCTGCCACAGAACAACAGAAGAAAACAACAAAACCCGGGGAATCAGGAACTATTTTCAAAGTTCATTAGAACAACAAGAAAATTTCACCTGGAAAATAATGTCAGTAAAGACAGACAACTATTTATATATGAAGACTCAATAGCCCCTTTCACACAGTAATACCAGTAAATAGGGGTGTGCGATATTGGCAAAATAATCTCTCAGTATTTTCTGGGATTTTATTGAGAACGATAATTAGACAATATTTTGCTGTATGTTATTGTGCTGGTACCTTAAGGACTGCCGACTCCTAAAGTTTTTGATATTCTTCATATTCTGTGCGGTGCTCAGTTCACACTGATAGAAATTAATCTTTTCCAATAAGTTTAAACTGATTCATTTTTACCTTTATAAAGCCATTTTTCTAAAAGTGTCCATTATCTTTTGAGTCAAATTCTTACATTTAATCAGTGAATTAGAATAAGACTTTTGGGCTGTTACCAAGAAAATAAAATCAGTATCAATAAAATTCATCTTAGCATTTAGATGCATTTACACACATGAATGCATTTAACCAGCAATTACAAATGCATAAACCATGTTTTGATATATTAAACACAAAAAGTTAAATACCGATATTTGAAATTATTTAAATAATAAAATATACTTTGAATGTGAAATTAAAATTGTCAGCAGATGGCAGCAAGTCACTGTTAATAAGCGAGTCATTGCGATTGAACGGGTGATTCATGCGGGATCGAAACGCCCTCATGTTGCTCAGAGACGCAAAACAGTGCTGTGGCTGTGTTTGGAATGATTTTTGTTGTGGAAATAAAGCAAAAACAGGAAATACGGCGTCTAAAACGCAAGTCTAACACTCTACGCACGCGCACTAGTCTAGACTTCACGTAATGAATGCGTGCACTCTGTAGGTGTGTTTTGAATGGTTTTTGCAAAATACTTGACAATGTCAAATCGCACATCGTTTAAACAACAATTGCGATATTATCGCAGACGATATATAAATCGCACACCCCTACCAGTAAATTACCATAAAATTACTGAAATGACTTTACTGGTAAATTAAAAAATGCACTGTTCACACAGGCAACAGCATTCCGTCTTTTTTCCGGTAAAGCACCGTTCACACATCGGTTTCAAATTACCAGTAAATTCGGTGACATCATTAAACGGAAATGATCTCCTCCCAGTCAGTGTTTTTGTTTATGTTTTCATTCATGCAGCTTCTTTTGGCCCAGAGAGTTTGTGTTAGACGACTTCAATCCAAACTACACAGCATGGAGTAAATGCGTCATCTGCATCAGAATGTAATGATTGGCCCAGAGCCGTTGAAGTTTGAATTCCAGTGTCTCTGGATTGGCCCGGAGTAGACGTCTTACATCAGCGTGTTCTGAACTTGTACGTGCTCATACCGGTAATCTTCATCCTGTGGTCATACACAGCAGAATTCTGGAAATTTTCAGGTAATGTTACAAATAGGGATGCACCGAATGTTCGGCAACCGAAATTATTAAGGCCAAAATAGCGAAAAAGAAAAAAAAAAAAAAACTCTTTCGGTGTTTGGCCGAGTAAGCGCAAAGGCCGAATAAATTGTACCAAACAATGACGTGATGCGATCAAATACAGGCACGCGCTAATGCACCAAACATGTCAGTCATGTGAAAGCATTTAAAACTGCCCGAGAAAGATGCAAAAATCATTACAAGCACCGACAGCGAGAAACTGCTTAGTGCATTAGTCATCCCATGTTTCCGATGAGAAGAGGAAGAGGTGGTTGTTGCTGGTTTTTGTATGATGATTTAACCAACAAAAAAAAAAAAAAAAAACGCAAAATGGCTGTAAACAATTAGTAAATAAACTGCAGAATGTTTTTAACACATGCACGGATTGTGTGTATTCAGGGTTCAAAGTCCAAAGTGTGAGGAAAATCTGCGCTGAAACAGCGTTACTCGTCAGTTGCTCAGTAACATTTTTATGAATTTTTACAAGGCATGTGACAATACGATACGTGTGACAAACATCTTCCCAAAATTCGTAATGAGAATCATTTATAAATCTGCTGCTGTCAACAAAAAGAAACACTGAGGTCTTCCTGTGGGTTTCCGCCAAAATAAAAGCTCCATCAACATTCATAAATGTTAGTATTGTAATTTTACTGTTGTCCTATCAAAAAAAAAAAAAAAAAAAAAAAAAAAGACAACAATAATGATAATAATAATAATAATAATAATAACAACAGCAATATTAATACATTTATTATAACATTCACACATAGTGTTCAAATCTGTAATAGATTTGTATCTGTGGGATCTGAAATATTTTCTGTTTTAAAAAAGAAGTCTCTTCTGCTCAGCAAGGCTGCATTTATTTGTACAGTAAAAAAAAAAAAAAAAAAAAAAATACATGCTTGATTCAAGAAAGGGGGTCCCAAAAATTACATTTTTTTTTTTTTTTTTTACTACTAACTTATTGATTTTAAGTTAAACTGTGCTTTGTTGGTATAATGTCTGCTAGAATGTAAAAATAGTAATAACAATAAAATAAAGTGTTCAGTAAATTGTTTTGTAATTGATTTTTTCTTTGAAAAGCAAGACAAAACAGTAAAAAGCTAAATTTGGGTATTTAGTTTATGCAATGGTGAAAACAGCAGAGAGGAGAACCAGAAAGCAACAACTGGCCAAAACATACAACTGCTCACACATTCAGGAAAAGTTTGTAATACATAAAAAATGTAATATGCATCACAACTTTGAGTCTTTGTCCAACTATGAGAAACTGCCCATCTTACTACAAGAATGTGCGGACTGCTGTGTTTTAGCAGCACAGTCTGTCTCCAGCACTATTAATGCTCTTTCATACTGTTTTGTTTTAATTATTTTATTTGTGAATTTATTCTATTCTTTAATGTCACCTATTTTATATTTTTTGCATTTTAATTACTGTTTTTTTCCCTCTTCTTTCTTCCTTTGTTGTTTTGCATTATTCAGATTTTGATTGTATGTAGCAATGCTTTGGCAATACGAATGTACAAATATTGATCATGACAATAAAGTATCTAAAACTGAAAACAGAGAGAGAGTGAGTGAAGACTGAACTCTCACTCCTTTTACAAAACAGATCCATCAGTCTGATCATGCAGTCCTGCAGTTTTAAGTGTAGTAATTACTGCAGTTTTTAAGGCTGTAACTTGTATTCGTTGAGTGTTTGTCTGAGACTGACATGTGGTAGATATTTCATTATCAAAGTTCCCCATTCCTAGTCCAGGAGAGTCACTTTCACACAGAATTTAGTTTGATCTGAATTAAATACACCTAAATCAACTAGTCAAGGTCTTTGCATTTACTTTAATAACATTCAAGTACGTCTTTACTAATCTCTACAGGAGCAGGAATGAGAAACTTGCTTTACAGAGTTGAAGACACGCCTGTTTTACACACGTCACTCAAACACAGAACCAGGACACAGGAATCACATGAGTTCAGGGAAAGAGAAACTGAAGTGTAGTTGAGCTGTTGTGTGTTTGTCTCTGTATTCAAGGAGAAAAATGGAAGAAGCCAGGCTTTTGGTGAATGAGTTCACGTGTGCAGTGTGTCTGGATCTCCTGAAGGATCCAGTGACCATCCAGTGTGGACACAGTTACTGTAAGAGCTGTATTACAGACTGCTGGGATCAGGAGGATCAGATGAGAGTCTACAGCTGCCCTCAGTGCAGACAGACCTTCAGTCCAAGACCTGCTTTAGCTAGAAACACCATGCTGACTGAAGTGATAGAGAAACTGAAGAAGACCAAACTCTCTGCTGACTGTGACGCTGGAGCTGGAGATGTTCAGTGTGACGTCTGTACTGGAAGAAAATACAAAGCCGTCAAGTCCTGTCTGGTGTGTCTGGAATCATACTGTCAAACTCATTTTGACCGTCATGAAGAATTTAATTCACGTAAGCCACACAAAGTGATTGAAGCCACTGGACAACTGCAGGAGATGATCTGCCAGAAACATGAGAAGCTCCTTGAGGTTTTCTGTCGCACTGATCAGAAATGTATATGTGTGCTTTGTATGGATGAACATAAAAACCACAACATTGTATCAGCTGCAGCACAGAGGACAGAGAAACAGGTATTTAAAACTAGACACTGATGAAATATTGCTGATACTTAGAACAGTTTAATGTGTTTATATTAAAACCCATATTAACAGCTGACAGCGTTCACACTGCACACGACAGCAGTAATGAACAGCAGCTGCAAGGGGTTCACTGTTCACTGAAAACGTACCGTAAACCTTACACAATCAACACAATATTATATAAAACAGCCTTTAAGCAAAATAAAATAATGGAGTGAACTATTTACCTGCTCTTTGACAAAATATATACTTCTATCAGTCAATATGCAAGTTAAATGCATTAACAGTTGAGTTTCTATTCAGTAAATCTGCAGGGCCCGTATTTATCAAGCCTCTAAGAATTACTGCTAAAAATTGACTTAAGTGTAAAAAAAAAAATCTTGCTTCAAAGCTGCAGTTAAAAGTTAGTTATCAAGCGTCTGTCGTAATTTAAGTGAAGTGTAGGACTAAATCTTAAGTGTCAGTCTTAGATTATTCACGACACTTTGCTGTGCCACAAACGGGATTTTGGATGACGACCAATCACTGAATAGATTTCCTTATTTAAGAATATTCTCATATAAATTCACATTGAATTCAACACACATCTGACAAAGAATTTTTAAGAGAATATATTACAGCAAGGAAACGAAGCGTCATCACAACTCAATTTAGGGTGCCGACAGATGATAGTATAGTGCAGGGATACTCAAATCTGGCTCGCAAGGTCCGCTTTCCTGCAGAGTTTATGTCTAACCCTAATCAAACCCACCTGAACATGCTAATCAATGTCTTCAGGATCATTAGAAAATCACAGGTAGGTGAGTTTGATCAGGGTTGGAGCTTAACTCCAGGATCACTGGTATAGTGTATCGACGATAGTTTGACATAACGCCTGTTGCTGATGCCCTTGATTACAGCAAGACAATTATTACTATTCGTCAAAAATATAGGCGCCTATCTTTACTGATGCAGTGCGGAATCGCTACAGAAAGTTGTGCGGCTGGTGAGTGGCTGTGATTAGCTCCGGTGGCCATGTCAGGCCCGTAACTTGCTGCAGACGTGTGCAGTGTAAATAAGGGGTAAGAGATTTATTCATCATAGGAGTTTAGGTAGCTTCACTGATTATAATGGGAGTGTTTTTTAAAAGAGCATATAATACTAGACTGAAGTCAGTTATGATGATCTTTGGTAATGTAAATGTTCTTTGCTCGTTTTGAAATACTGAGGAAATATAAGCGTTTGATTAACTGCTCGTCGTCAAACATTAAGAACATTTTTCTTACCGAGAGAGTAAGAGTGATTCTTAGCTTTAAGAAATTTGATAACTTGCTTTTATACTTAAGTTTGAAAGTAGGAGTAAATTTCATGAATTCTCAACACTTAAGACTAAAATGGCACTTTGAGAAGCTTGATAAATACAGGCCCAGATGATTTCAGTCATGTATAGCTTCATTTCTTTTCTGTGTAGCGCCAAAGCTTAGTTACGCAGCAGAAACACCACTGAAGCTCTATATCTGTGTCAATCTCACTTTTATAATACTTAAGCTTAAGATGTGAAACAGTCCATATTCTTCATGATAATTCACGTACGATGATTGTAACCAATCATCACTTCTGGAATTTGAACTTACAGCCATTGGTTATAAGTTGAGTTAAGTGACCTTTAAACTGCCCAACTCTACTCTCATCTGATCACATGATGATTTAGAGCCAGTAGTTTTCTGTGAGATTCACTATCATCTGTTTGTCCTGCAGAATCAGCTGAAGGAGACGAAGAAGACGCTCCAGCAGAGAATCCAGCAGAGAGAGAAAGATCTCCAGCAGCTGAGAGAGGCTGTGGAGTCTCAGAAGGTGAGTCTGGAGAAGAAGAGAAGTTTGTCTCAATCTCAGTCTCAGTTCAGACTCACTGAAGCCTGAATCACTGTGTGTCCTAACAGCGCTCTGCACAGACAGCAGTGGAGGACAGTGAGAGCATCTTAACTGAGCTCATCCGCTCCATTGAGAGACACCGCTCTGAGCTGATACGGCTGATCAGAGATCAGGAAAAGCAAGCAGTGAGTCGAGCTGAAGGACGACTGGAGCGACTGGAGCAGGAGATCAATGATCTGAGGAGGAGAGACGCTGAGCTGGAGCAGCTTTCACACACACAGCATCACATCCAGTTCCTGCAGGTAACACACATCTGGAAGAACAGAAGGATCTAGAAGGACTTGAGCAGATCCTGCTGTGACACCAGACTCACAGAGAAACATTTCATGAGTGTCTTATTATATAATCATCAGTCAGACTCTCATCTGATCATCTTCTTCTGAAAGAGACACCGCTTACAAACGGCTTTCAGCTCTGGAAATCTCTCAGGAAGTCTTAGGAAGGAGTCTAGAACATTCATCAAAATTGGAACTTGATAAAATTGATTTTATTTGCCTGTAACACATTGATGAATTTGATCATAAAGACCCCAAACACGAAGTGAGGCTGTATATCAGCAATGCTTCAGCGTATTGAAACCAAACCGAACCTGACTGTGTCCTAACGGTCCTTGTGAAGTTTCAATGTCTCTAACTACTCTATCAATCTAATCTTAGCCTTTCAGCTGCTTTTTCTGAGCAAATCTACTCAAATCTACAATGAGACTCCATTGATGTGCTTGATTCTTAGCAGATGTTTTATCCAAACGATTTCTTAGAAAGTTCACATATAGAGTAAGTGGCAGATACTAGAATCTGTAGCTCTAATGTAATGAAATGAATATGAGAAGAATGAAGCTAATGCTGGTAAAGTGCTGGATTGAGGTGCGTTGCCAAAGATCAGTCAAATCTGATGTTGGAGCAGGTTATTGTATGAAGTGTGGAGTTGATGAGTTTTGATTTCTGTTTTCTGTAGAGTTTCCAGTCTCTCTCAGCTCCTCCTGAATCTATAGATGTAAATGATGATCTCTTCAGTTCTCTCGTCTCTTCTGATGTTCTGAGAGAATCTGTCCATCAGCTGAGACAAACTGGAGGATTTCTGGAAAGAGGAGCTCAAGAAGATCTCAGACAGAGGTAAAGTCCTGGAGATTCATCTGCTCTCAGAAAACAGTCCGTCATCATCTCATATCATGGAGAACATCATATTAGAAATGTGTTAGGAATGGATGCAGGATCATGAGAATCAACCTGTTCATGTCTGTTGATTTCCACAGTCACAGTCACCAACATTGTTCCCAGAACCAGGAACGACTTCCTACAATGTAAGTCAGTAAAAAAACAAGCAGAAAAACTCACTGGGCCTCATTCATGAAACACAAGCAGAAAGAATCTTTGTGTAAATCGTTGGTAAAGCCGTTCTGACGTAAACTTTTGAATTCATGAAAATGTTCGTATTTTCAAAATGTTAGTTGGTACGAAAGAAATGTACACCTGCTCCCTACTACGTGTAAATAGTGCGTAAAATGTTCTGTGTTCTTTTTGGCAAACTGATGACACTGAATTTTGATGCACTCCCATAATATTTGTAAGTTCATTTGCCCTTGCCCTCTTTTAGAATGTTTTTTTTTTTTATTTGTTTGTTTTTTTTTGCAGCTTGAGTAGTTGATCGCTGTAAAACGCAGCGCTCGTCACTGTCACTATTTACCCAGCCATGAACAGAGGACAGGTGGGACAAATACCGACCAACCATCATACTTGTATAACTGCCTACAACAATGGAGAAGTCAATATTATTGGCTTACTGCTTTTTTATATTTAGTAAAATTCTTAAAAACGAGATAGTAATACTATTAGATATTCCAAATCATAGCAACTAAAGCGTTCAAGCGCCACCAGCTGGTCGTTTTAAGACCTTTTTTTCAACTGGCTAAAAACTCTTTGGTGGACACACATTATTAAATATTTATTGTTAGGCATATGGCCTATTAGTCTTTTTTGCATTTATGCAATATACTGGAGCCAAACCTGAGAAAGTAGACCAGTAGACCAGAATATTCCACTGCGTTCCTGAACACGTAATTTGCGTAGCTGTAATTCATAGGCGGGGATTATGCTAATTGTGAATGAGCATGCACGAGCGCCCTATTTACAAATGATTGGAATTCATTAATATGTTATCTTTAACTATCAAATCGGACGTTTACGAAGCGTTTATGAATCCAGAGGAGAGTTTTTGGGAAGGTCTGATTTACGCACAAATTACTCGGAATTTACTCATTCGCGCAAGTTTCATGAATGAGGCCCACTGAGTGTGTTCATGTTCTTGTAGAAGGTGAAAGAAGAGTTTTATAATTGATGATGTAAATGATGATTAGCACAGATATCTGGTCATCTGTACTGAGACACTGATGATACACTGAACATGAAGAGTTCAGCTACATGAAAAGATCAGATTCATAATTCCTGATTCTGATGTGTTTTATCTCCATCAGATTCCCATCAGCTCACTCTGGATCTGAACACAGTGAATAAACGCCTCCGTCTGTCTGAGAACAACAGAGTGATTACATACACTGGCACAGATCAGTCGTATCCTGATCATCCAGACAGATTTGATGAGTGGTATCAGGTGTTGTGTAGAGAGAGTGTGTGTGGACGCTGTTACTGGGAGCTGGAGTGGAGTGGAAATTATGTGTATATATCAGTGTTATATAAGAGCATCAGCAGGAAGGGACGGGGTAATGAGTGTTTCTTTGGACGTAATGATCAGGCCTGGAGTTTAATCTGCACTTCCTCCAGATACTCATTCAGACACAATAACATACAGACTCATCTCCCTGTGAAGCCCATCATCATCAGTAGAATAGGAGTGTTTGTGGATCACGGTGCAGGAACTCTGTCCTTCTACAGCGTCTCTGACACAATGAGCCTCATCCACACAGTCCAGACCACATTCACTCAGCCGCTCTATTCTGGGGTTAGGGTTTATTATCTTGGATCAGTGAAACTGTGTTGATGAATCAGAATAGACTGATGAGATTCTACCCATAATGCTTTGAGCTGCATGATGCATCAGTAACAGTGAGATGTTATAGAGTCTCTTCTTTTCTCTTCATGACGTTAATACTGCAGCTGAACTTCTGTCACTGAAATAACATGAATCAGAATAAATGTGTAATAATTCCACATATAGACAGTGTGAGTCCTGCTGAGTGACCATGTGTTTCTGTACTTTTCTCAGCCTCTTTGTGTTGACTAAAATCAGTCATTTAGTTTTTAATGTTGTGTCACACCTAATCACATGGTACAGTAACAGCAATCATTCAAGCGCTGCAGGACGATGCACAGACTCAACGTTTAGTGTTAATATAAGCACTAGTAGTGACTGAATGGTGATAAACAGCACTATTAAAGTGAGCTGACGGTCTGTCCAGCAGGGGGCAGTGTTGAATTGTGTTCAGTTTGAAGAAGCCTGAATATTTGTCAGAACTTTTATGTGAAGTAAAAAAATAAATAATTAATTATATGCTGAATATCAGCTGGCCACATGTTAATTTTTGTAGCAGTAAATTAATTATGTTTGTGCTGTTTTAGAATCGTAATGAGTAATAATTTAATTTGCACAGAATGCAAAACAACTTAATAGTACTTAAACACATTAAATGTCAACAACCAACCAAACACATCTACCAGCAGCATCCATCATACGTGAACCGTGATGACTGATGAAAACACACACACACACACACACACACACACACACACACACACATTTACTTAGCTACCTAAATGAGGTCATATCATAGACTTCTGTTGTTTTACAAAAAGTTGATTAGAATATTTACAGATTAAATGCAAAAATTAAACTCTTATCAATCTATAAATCATCTGTGCACAGTCACACATCAGCAATATTCCTGAATGCCAATACAACACACAGCGACTCCAAAAAACATCAAAAACATGTCAGGATCACATTTAACAAAAAAAAAAATAAAATAAACGAAGAAAATGAGCATTTTAGGAGCATTATGATATTTTACATTGTGACAGTTTCATGTAAATTAAACACTATATATAAATTTTATATAATTAAAATTATATAAAAAGTATAAGTGTATGTATTACTGACTGTCTAATACAAATTATTATAATTTTCATAATTATATTGAATATATATATATATATATATATATATATATATATATCACACACACACAAATAACACTACATACAAATTTTATACAATTGAAATTTTATAAAATAGTTTGTTTTTTTAATAATTTAATATTTTTTGTTGTTATTCACTGAAAATTAAATTAACTGAATATTAACACAACAAACTAAATATAAAGGTGAGTAAATAAATGTTTGAAGTGTGTTTGAGTTGCTATACTGTTCATTTCTGTTCTGCTCTATATTTGAGTTTTCTCTGACCTCCTTCAGAAACAAAGACATGAGAAATGCCCTGCGTCTCTGCCATCAGTCCACTTTCACAGTCATGTAGCTCTGTGATGAGAAATCTCTCTGAGAAACCGAGTCGAGCTCTGAAATCCCACAGGAGCTCCAGAACGAGCAGCTTCAGCGCTGGAATAACAGAAAACCTCTCTCTCTCTCTTTCTCGCTGTCTGTCTATGTCTATCACGCTCTCAGAGAGCAAGACCCTTTAAAACAACCTCCACTCAGGAGCAAAGCAATCTGGAGTGAAATTTGTCTTCTATATTGAACACACATTGGGGGGAAAGATCGAGCCCTGGACATCAAACATCCAGCGCAGGAATCTCTGAGAGCAGGTCACCTTCACATGACCACATGACCGGTTCAGTCCGGATCAGATCGGTTTGAGAGACCTTACAGGAAACAAACCTTTGGAACACAGCAATGACATAGAAACACCCTAGCAACCACTCAGAACACCCTAGCAACCAGACTAAGTGTTTTATTCAAAACTCACTCTATTTACTTTCTTACTATACTTCTTGTCTTACTGTAAATGATTTATACGTGCACTTTAGACACCAGAACAAATATTTGTGGCATGAAACAATCTTAAAGGTCAGAGTTAGGGTGTGACGTCATCTGACAGAGGTCATGCATTTATCAGGATCCCTGAACAGCATGAGAGAGAAATAATGCAATGCTGCATTTTTCGCCAGGCTTTCCTTTTAGTTTGTGCTTGGATAATGAATTCATGCAAACAAAAATCCCTACAACTAACTAAAACTAGCAGCACTGTATAATTCTACATTGTGTTTGTTCAAGCAGCCTGATTGGACGAGACATAATGACATTCAGTGTGTTTACATGCATAATCTTACTGAGCTTAACAACCGTTGTAGATCTAGAAAATGTCAAACTGCTTAAGCAGAAAACAACGGTAACTTGTTTACTTGAAGCTTTATAATGCATTAATTATGCCTTGTATGATCTCATAAATAATTGCACGCACAGTTTAGAAAGTGTAATGCATAACACAGATGTAAAATCTTATATTTAATATTATAATGCATTTTAAATATGATTACAATTACTTATGAAAAGATATAATGCATTACGAATAGCTCTATAATCCATTATATGTAAAAGGTTTCTGTGTTACTAGAAAATTAGATCACTGATTTTTACTCATTCCTCCAATTTTTTGACAAAGAAAATAAAAGTTATGTCCTGTTTATTCAATGTTTCGACATCACAACCAGAGAAAAATGCAATCATTTCAAATCTCATGTCATTGTGGCTATCTGCTGATGATGATGAGTTTATAATGAGCTGATTTGAAGTTCACAGTGTGTTATTGTGCCTGTACTGTGCAGTGTCTCATTGAATCCCATTAGTTTGGGGCAGGACTGTTTGTTGAACAATGAAGCAGTCATTATTGCAGTCATTTAGTTTAGAGCTGCTAGTGCCACAAATATTATACAGGTTAATTTTGAACATAACAGACTCTAGAGGAGTCTGTTAGAGGAGACTCTTTTGCACAACAGATGTAAAATGCTGCATTTAACCAGCTCATGAAATGCTCGGATCTGTGGGAAAATTGGTTCATTCCTCATGTCTTGCATGAGCTGATTGACCAATGAGGTGTGAGACAAGCAACTGATGGACTGTCAGAGATACCTGGACATGCTCCGCAGGTGGGTGTGTGTGTGTGTGTGTGTGTGTGTGTGTGTGTGTGTGTGTGTGTGTGTGTGTGTGTGTCAGTTTAGAGGAGAGGACAGATAAACAGGAAGGGCATCAGTGTTGAACTTCATGCAAATGAGATGCGAAGTTTCTGACGTCTGCCATAAATTATAAGTAGATGCTTGAATGGCAGCATAATTCTGTCATTCCGTGTAGAGCTGGATAAATTGAGAATCACAATTTTTTCTTTGGTCTCAAATAGAGATCACAATTCTCCCACGATACTGAACTAAACAAAATAATGTGTGACAAAATATTAATTGCTGCAGTCTATTTAAAAGTGTTTAATTAATTTAAATGAATTATTAAACATTTCAATATATATATATACACATATATATATATATATATATATATATATATATATATATATATATATATATATATATATATATATATATATTTATGCATTTAAAATATAATTATTTAATGCACCAATTTTTAATCTTAAAATTATGAAAAAGTGGTTTGAATTAATGATTCAATGACTCACTCAAGTACAGTAAATACTTCAGGGTTTTTTAAACAAATTTCTTGAATGAATGATTCAACGACAAATACATTTTTCAGTCACTTGTCGCTACCTAGTGGAGAAACAATGTAAACAAACATAAAAAGTTATTTAAAGCACTGTTACTTTCAGAAGAGGATTTTCTCTAATTTTGATTAATCAAATAATCAAAGAAAAAAGTATCAGATGTTCCAAAAAAATATTAAGCAGCACAACAGTTTCAACACTGATAATAAATCAGCATATTAGAATGATTTCTGACAGAAATAAATTATATTTTAAAAGTATATTAAAATAGAAAACCAATATTAGAAATTGCAATATTGCACAATATTACAGATTTTTCAGTATTTTTGGTCAAAGAAATGCAGTCTTGATGAGCAGAAGAGACTCCATTAAAAAAAAAAAAAACAATATAAACATTAAAATACACACACATTATTTATTTATATACACACACACACACACACACACACACACACACACATACACACATATTGGCATATATTTATATGAGCAACTATAGGCGGTGTTTTGTGAGACGTGTAGTGGACGTGTTGTGGTGAAGCTCTCAGAAACAGAAGGAGGTGCAGATGTGTTTCAGCCGCCCGGAGCGGAGGGGAGTTACTGTACAGAGCCCTGAGTGACAGCACATGCATTATAGATGGAGGGTGGAGGAGAGGGACGGAACGCTTTGAAGTGCAAGCGGAGCGGGTGGAGAGAGATCAGGGCTGCGGGAGCGAGTAGCAAACGAGTGTTTTGCAGATCAGTGGGGAGCTGAGAGAAGACGAACCACAGCACACGCTGACAGCAGTCGTCAGGAGAACACGTCTGACAGAAAAACCACCAGCACAAACCTGAGCGAACCGACATCTCACGTGCGCCGATGAACTTCAACACTCTCACATTCAGTGCAGTTCAACAGCCAATGCAGATAACAGGAACTATTACAGCAACTATAATGATAGCAGTAACTAACAATAACCATATACATAACCTCCCAACTCAATACAGTCGTGCTGAAGACTACCTAGTTTACTCGCTACTAAGTGTCTGAAACAAAACTCTGAATATCTTTCCAAGATATTACGGGTCTAATCACAATTTGATTTTTTTTTTTTTTTTACAAAATGAGATTGAAGACATTATACAGTAAATAAAAAGGTGTCCTTTTATAGGCTACTGCTGCATGTTTCTTTGTGAAATTGAAATATAACAAAACTAAATTGAAATTTTAAAACAAACCCCAAATCAAATAAATAAGTTGCACAAATAAAATAAATCTCTTCCTCTTTTTCCATTTAAAATTAGAGTCAAGCACTGCATTTTAATCATGATTTAAACAAAGATGCAGCGTACATGCAGCATGAGCAGTTTTTAATATAAATTAAACTATCATTTTGAAATTTGAAACAAAAACAGAACAGTCTGACTTTAGTTTTGTGAAACTGTATATGAAACATATCTGAAGCAAGCAGCAGACAAGCTGAATGAGCCGCAGATTCACTCTCTGCCAGCAGGTGGCGCTTATGAACAGCAATGATACAGTGTTTCCATGGTTACCGCTGGGAACAAAGCAGAGCTGAGCTTATGAACTCTACTTTAATATGCATCGTTCAGTGGCAAGATGAAAAGAAAATACCACGTAAACTTCGGTCAGTTCCCCTCAGAGATACATTCATATAAATTCCTACTGATTTGAAAAGTCACATATTTTAATCAATTTTCAACTGGCTCAAGGTTCATCGTTACATCCCTAGGGTCTAACCTGAAAAACTCGGTCTAATCCAGTCACCGTGAGAACTCGAGGCACACTGAACTCTGGTTTACTGTGAGTTTCTTTGTATAAAAGCGGCTGGTAAACGAGTGGCAGGACTCGCTGTCAATCACTCCTGAAATGTCAACGGCAGTGAAGCCGTCCTTTCACTAGCGGTCCCGCTGGGCAGGAGGTCACCACATGCCCTCGACCGGCTAAACCAACGACCACCCACATGCAGTAATTAATTCCCCCCACCAGAGCGGAGCGGCTTCACTTACACGGATCAAATCTCAGGAGAGTCTGGGCGCAAAGTTATGTGGGGTCAAGCCAGGCCGACTCAACTCAACTCTATAGGGCTGAAAGACACATGCACCAACACTAAACCACTTCAGAAGTCCTGTTGGGTCATGAAGAACGGGCTGACAGAGACACCTGTTTCAAACTGAGATCCACTGAGATACATGTGAGATATCATATGAAAGGAAACACTGGCTCCTTAGCAACATTTACTGGATGATTATCATGCCAATGCAACAATGCCAGTCTATTATGTTCTCAAACGCTCCGCAAATCATCTTAAATGAGTCATTGGAAATCATTGGAAATGGAGAGACTAATTACATATCTGAATTGAAATGAACTTGACAGATTTAATTATTTGAGAGTTGTTAGTTAATAAATTAAAAGTTCTCCTCTTTGTATGTCATCATTAATGCACTTGAATTATTTACTGAGAATTAGATGAGCAATAATTCAAAATGATCCAAAAACAGTGATTTTTTTTTTTCTTTTTTCTAAAGGCTTATAAGTTAAAATTGGTGCACTGAACAAAAATTTGGTGTAGACTTAATTTTCACTCAGAGATTGCTGGTAAGTTTCACAAATAGTTACAAAGAAACAGCAAGTAACATTCAATTAAACATGACATTTTGAGAGTAGTAGTATTTTCTTGTAAAACGTACTCAAATAATCTTTGCTTTATTTACAAAAAATAGTTTTACTTATAGTTTTTTGCAGTGTATGGCAACAAATAAAACAAAATCAGACAGTTAAATTGTGGCCATGAATTAAGAATGAATTCCCTCGTGGTAGTAAATCATGGCCACAATGTACTGTATATAGCCTTGATTTAACTAAAACGAGTTTAATTAAATCAATTAATAAAACAAGTGAACAAATTCTTAATTTGTGGCCTTGATAAATTGTCCAAATGTCATATGCATGACTCCGTAATAGGCATGGGCGATATGACCTAAAAAATTTATCACGATAATTTCAGGTATTTATTGCGATAACGATACCAATGACGATTATTTATTATATATATATATATATATATATATATATATATATATATATATATATATATATATATATATATATATATATATATATATATATATATATATATATATATATATATATATATATATATATACATATACTAACTGGGGGAAAATCCGGTCCCGTTCCACTCCCGGAAGAATTACTCCCATTCCCGTTTTTTTTTTTTTTTTTTTATTAATTTATTTTTGGCCGAAATCTGTCAGTTACAGTAAAAATATAGTACAGATCACAGCGTGCCCACCTAAAATAAATAAAAACCCAAAATGTAGTTTTTTGTTATTATATTGAACTGAAAGCCAGTTTATGCAAAGTGTAGGCAACGTTGCACACATTACATTTTATGTAAATCATCCATGCTAACACACACGTTTTCTATTTGAATTTTGTTTTTTCATTTGAAAGTAGACATTTCACTCTCTATAGATATATTTTTCAAAGACGGAAGTTTCTCGCTCAGAGACCTAAAGCGCACCCTGTTTGCTTTAAAGCGCAACGTTTCGTTATTATTCTGAGTGTATACAAATAAACGTAGAGTCTTTACAGATTCGAAAGATGTATTAAGCTACTTTTAGCTGTATGACCAAAAATTACGGAGATTTTAAGAGCAAGTGAGCGCACCGGCGCCTGTCCTGCAGCGAGCGCGCTATTCAGCTTCCACTCTTCACACAAACACTTCAGTAGCGCACATTTCTCTAGGTTAACATCATATTGAGCGGCCATGTAAAGTTGCTACTACATACATCTTTCAGATGAAAAGCCATATTTGAAGTCGATGAATGATAGTGTGTATTACCACATAGACCAGCCGTTAACGATCTGTCCGTCACGGACGAATCATTCACTTAACCAGCCACACCAAAGCAAACAGGAGGAGAGCGAGACAGGGCAACTAGTTCCGAATTAAAATATACAGTTTATAGTTTATTTATATAAAAGGTATATTTGTGTATAAAGTTGGGTATCATTACTATTCCCGGTCCCGCCCACTCCCGATGACATTTTTTCCTGTACCGTCCCAATCACGTGATTCGTAGCGATTTTGTTTCCCATCCCACAGGATTCCTGTGACCCGTGGGATTCCCAAAAAAATGTCAGCCTCTACTCCACATCTGATTTTCTATAACCAAACCAGTTCAAAATTGTGGAGGTAGGTCCTTGCTTAACAACAAGCTCCTCCTCAGCCTCACGTCCGCCTTCCGCCATGCTTGTTTTCACTCCGCACGTTAACAGTGAATCGGTCGCACACAAAACTACGTCATCAACTAGACTTATCGTTATTATCGCGAGGAGACAAATTTTTATCGTGAGGAGAATTTTCAACGGTATATCGCAAACGATAAGATATCGCCCATCCCTACTCCGTAATCAAATACATTTCTGACTATGAACTCTAATCAATGTCCATTTTGATCATAACGTATAACAGCCGAAAAACTCTCAAGTCTCAAACTGCAGTAACTTCACATGTAGGCCTAAGTAACTCCGTGTGTGTGCGTGTGTGTTATCCACACTCCTGTAATGAGAGCAGACAGTTTAATTCTAATGTCAAACCGTTCACTATAATGTCAGTGCGTGTGAGAGCCGTTCACACATGACGGTGGTGTGTGTTTGCTGCAGATAGACCTGTCCATATTCATACGGTGCAGAGGAACACAGGTAATCTCCTGCTGTCTGACAGCTAGTTAAACACACCGGTCCAGTCTGCCTTCTTTAATACATCACACACACTTACAGAGCAGCTACCTGCAGCCCACTCCCACACACATACAGGAAATGAAGAATACAATATAAAACCACCACGAATAAGATACAAACCTAGAATAAAATAATCCATAATAACGCTTCTTCCAGTTTAAAAAAAAAACATCTCATGTTGTCTCTCGCATAAAAAAAAAAAACAACACAATTATTTGTTTACAGCTGTTTTGTCTTGTAAAGGCTGCTTGATCTGTGCAGATTTCTCTCCTGATTCAGACCAGACCACTTTTTCACTGGAGGAAGCGTTATTATGGATTCGTATTTGAGTTAAAAACGTCTTAATGCTGGATTTGTTTCAGCTTTTGTCTTCTCAAGATGTTAACTGATGGACTGGAGTGGTGTGGATTATTGTGATGTTTTTATCAGCTGTTTGGACTCTCATTCTGACGGCACCCATTCACTGCAGAGCATCCATTGCTGAGACATTCCTCCAAATCTGATGAAGAAACAAACTCATCCTAATCTTAGATGGTCTGAGGACGAGCAACATAAATAAATGTATAAATAAAACAAATAAAATTGCCCTATGAGATTCACCACAAGGAACAACACAAATAACAAGATGTTTTGCATAAGAAAAGACTCCAGTGATTTCACATTTGTCTCCTCTAAAGCTTTAGAAAATCTCCAATCATTCATTTCATAGCGCTAAACTCTTAAGAGAAACCATCTGAGACAAAAACATATTTCAGTTCTTCATCCTCAAACCCATATCAACATAATCAAAAGTCTCCTGAGTGATTCCAGCCACAATAATGAGCAACACAAAGAGATTTCTCTCTCATTTGGCCTCTTTCAAGTGTGGCAGCTGTGCATGATGGGATTCGAAATGCATCACAAGCGTAAAGTGGATATTAACCTTGACGTAATGAGTTTATCTCCAGCTGAAAACCGTCAAATAAAGGTGAAATGAAACGCACAAACACAAGCGTGTGACTGTAAACAGCAGTGGAAGCAGAATGTCAATGAGAAGGTCAGAAGCGCTGGCCTCTTTTACTCGCAGCACAAAGCAGTCTGGCCTTTGGAAAGCATTAATGAAGGATAATCTCTGAAAGAAGGGTTAGATACGATGCCGGCCAGACTGACAGCAGCAGGTCGCTCAGGAAGGAGGAATGGGAAAACAAGGCAGAAATGAAAATGTCAGTGTCAGAGAACAGTGACGAGCTGCCAGACGCCCTGCGCTCCACCAGATTCATCAAGCGCCCACCTGACAAAGAGGAAACACAAATAAACAAGCACCAGCCAAAGCCTAATTAGACAGAAGGGGGGATCGTGACGGGGCCAAATCAAACAATCAGCATTTCTGAACAAAGACGTCCTTCATTCAAGGACGCAGAACTCAACTTCTGCTCTAGTTTGGGTTCAGATCTACAGAATAACTCCCAAACGAGTCGCTTTACATGCAAAAAAGTTAAAAAATAAAGAAAAAACCCTCAATTCATAACTGGCAGCTAAATTAGTCATTTTTCACAATCATAATCCAAAATGACCAACCCACTGTCACGCTGAAACAACAAAATGAAAGCAAACCAAATCTATGCTTTTATTGACCAACTAAACTACAATAAAGTGATTTTCTCTGGAAAACAGTCCTCATCATGAACTGTGAAACACATGTTTAAATGAACGATGTGTATTAAGTTAAATACAGCATTTTGTCATTATGTAACTAGATTCTATTCTGCACTGCTACATTTAAATTCAAAAATGGAACCAACAGCAGATTCAAAAATGTAACTGACACCAAAGCGCCACCCAAACATTCTCTTTTGTGTTACATTCAAAAACTAACAACAAACAGGTTTGGAACGGAACAGAATTCACATTTTCAGGTTAACTAGTCCTTAAACAGGTAAACCCACAGCGTTTCGTCCTGTAAACTCAAACAAAGAGACTCTGATGTTCTTTGTTTTTTCACTCACATGGGCTGCTGAATTTCTCTTGTGGGTGGATCGATAGAGCCAGTTTTCCCTGCCTCTGTAAATACGTTTGGCTGCTGACCCTCACGGCCCGCGGGCGTCTGTCTCACCCACAAACCCCAGGCCGGCCCGCTCTATTCATCTCAGTAATTGTCCGTATGAATTATTTACCTGACTCTGAGGGTGAATATGAATCCATTACTCTCTGCTTCAATTATCAGAGCGGACGTTATGGGAAATGACAGGAGAAATGATTACAGGATTCATGAGATGTAATATGCATGACCTCACAGAGATGTGTACAGTCATCTATCACTACATATCTTTGTATTCATAGAGAATTTCTCTTCATCCAGCACCCGAGGCATTAAACGCAGAGGAAAGCCGGGGCGGAGACAAAGGGAGACACTTACCAGAAATATCCTCTCCAGCTGATCCTGAATGTCCTTCATGCCCGGGAACGCCGCCACTCCCTGGATCATTTCCACGAAGATGCATCCGACTCCCCTGAAACACAAACAAACACCACTGACTCTCTAACCTTCAGAAAGTCAAACTGCGATTTATGCCAGATTTGTGCATGAATATCAGAATCTTTTAATGCAAAGCTTTCTTTCAAAGCTTTTAATGCTCAGAGATTCATGAACATGGCAAACATTTCTGGAAATGCAGGAATGAGCTTGATTGTTGTTACCGTAACTGCATGTAAGCATCAGTGCAATTAAACATTCAGAGCAAGAGTTTATATCAGGGGTTCCCCAACTTTGAGCTCAAATATTTACTTGAGACAAGGTTATTACAGATAACCAAATCTAAAACTTGAAATAATATACTATAATTGTTTTATTTCAGCTAGTTTCCAGGGCTAAACTTCTAATTTTCATTTACTTTCATATACCTGCAAACTCTCAATAGGTGAAAAAGGTGATTATGATTACTAATGTAGCCACAACGTAATTATGTTGCAATGTAATGACTTATTTGCACTAAAAAAAATATTTACTTTAAAGGGTTTTTTAAATCAAATTAAAGATATGAGGTATCCAAAATATAAATGCAAACTTTAGAATGTCTATTGTTGTTCAATAAATGATGTTTTATATTATAACGTTTGTGTATTTGTCATTGAGAAACGGTCTGTATGTTAATGAGAACGATTTCAGTGCAAATGACACAGTTCCACCAGTAGATGGCAGAAAAGGACTGACTTGAAGAGAGTTCATTAAAAAACGACCAAAAAAAAAAGGTTGATTCATTCTGGAATGAAGCAAGGTAGTAAAAAAAGGAAATTAATTATATATTAATTTGTACGAACCCTGTATTAAACACCCAATTGTTGTTTCGCGAATTCAAAACATACATCTTAAAAATGCTTCAGTACCTTAAACTGAATTCATTAGCAAACAAAACTGATCATGCTAATGCTTCACAATCATTGGGTCTTGTTTCATTACGTTTTCGTTTGTAAACTCTTGACAATGATAGCCATTTAAATCAGACAGAAATAAGGATGCAGTCAAATTTAGCATCAAATTCTGCAAAAGTATTCGGATTCATTCTGAACTGATGTTGTCGTTAGCTTCTGTGCTAACTAGCTTACCAACAAGTTTGAAAAAGTTCGATGGTAACGTTAGGAAAACTGTATCACGACGAACTTACATGACTTAATAACAGACTAAACTTCATTTGGCACGTTGAAGTTATTGTAGTAATTATTTACCAAAGTTTTAGTAAGTTTAAAAGTGTTACATCGTCGACAGTAAACTTACCTCAGCGTTGGTTTAGTACCGCGAAAAATGAGAAATGATGACGATGCGCTTATCTTGACTCTGATTGGTCAAAAGACTCGAGGCGCTTCACTGCAAAAAAAAAATGCTTTTCTTACTTAGATTTTTAGTCTTGTTTCCAGCCAAAATATCTAAAAATTCTTATATCAAGAAGTTAAACAAATAATGTTATTTCAAACAGAAAACAAGATTATTTTTCTTACCCCATTGGCAGATTATTTTGCTTGTTCCAAGCAAAAATTTACTTAATTTTGACTTGTTTTTTCTGAAAACGACAATAATTTTTACTTGTCTAGAAAATCCTTCTTGATATAAGAATTTTTAGATGTTTTGGCTGGAAACGACAAAAAAGTAAGAAAACATTTTTTTGCAGTGTTCACCAAATACTACTATATTTATTAGGGTGGAAAAAAAACATTTGGGAAAAAACAAACTATAGTATTATCTCGATGCTAAAACAACACTGCTCTGGCATTTGTTAATATTTCATTCATTATCAGCATGTTTACAGTTCTCAGATATCAGTTAACGATGACATGCAGATGAATTAATCAAATATTCAAAAATATTTTAGTAAGTGGTTTATTCAGATTTTTAAACTTTTTTCAATAAATTATTTGTTTTAATTTCACATTTTAAGATTTATTTATTAGCTTTCCATCAGCTCCTAAATCCCCTGCAGTGCCCTTGTGAACATCAGTCTGGTTTGGAGGATGGTGTGGATGCGTTCGCTCATGAATGACCTGATGTGAACCCATGTGAGATGAACCGAGACTGACAGACACATGGGGAAGATGGGACACAACGGAGAGAGAGAGAAAGAAATATGATCACACCATCCTGCTGAATGAAATCCAACACTCATTTTTAAAATAATTTTGAGCTGCTGATTCATCATTCTTTCTCACTTAATATGATGAATTTTGTTGCATTTTTGTTTTTGAGACTCATTTGTGTGGTGAAAAGGTCTTGTATTCAACATTAATCAGCAGAAAAACACCACATGATTCCTGTCTTCATCTGAGCCACATGCAGCTTTTGATCAATTCAAAATCAAATCTATTTTCACATGCATGACTTTGTTTTATTTCTAATCCTGATTTCATTGTTAGAATTATGAGCAGTTACAGGGGAAAACGCAAACATGTTTTCAGCTTTTATTGCATCCAAACAGCCACAGAAAAATCACAGATTTTGAAGAAAAAAGCGTATTTATGTACTTGTATTTATGTAAAATTCTTTGACATTAAATTGATTATTATTTTTCCACTCCTATGTAGACTGTAAGTTAGATGATGTATTTTGAATACTACTTTTTGCCATTGAGCCAAAACTTTTGACATTTGACTGCAGCTAATATTTCACAAGCATTAAATTTAATGCATATATCATTTGAAAAATCTGTTCTTGTTTTGTGAAAACACTGTGATAGAAAATTATTATTGACATACAGTATTTAAAGCATCATCAAATTAGCTTATATTAGACAAAAAAATAAAATGTGTGTTATAATCAGCATTGTTTCTACTAAGAAGTCTGATTTTCAGAGAGATTGTTTTCAAATATTTGATTGAATTTTGAGTAAAATAAAATAAAGAGGCAAACTTAGTGTGCATCATTAAATTATGAAATATCATACGATAAAGTAGCATTATATCAGCCATCAGTCATCCTGCTCACTAAGAGACAAAAATTGTATAATGGGAAAATTATTGATTATATTTATTCTGATTTATGTTATTCTATTACTGATTTAAAATAAAATAAATTCTTAGCTTCAAATAACATACACACGTGTGAATGTGTAGATATCAGTCATTTGTATCAGTCTATTAAAATGTTCATTAATATTCTGAATAATACATTATTTTAATATTAAGTCTACAGTAAGTTTTAGCTATTTTGTTGAGTGCTTTTGTCATTTTCAGTAGTTTTAGTCGAGTTTTTATGCATCTTTATTTCAGTTTTTGTTAGTACATCGAGTATTGAAAAATGAAATGAAAAACAAAAATGTTGCATTGAAAAATGTAAAATATATACATTTTATGCTTTATTTTATCTCATTTAACATTTCTTTTATGTTTCAGTTTTAGTTGGCAGATATAATGTAATGCTGGTGTGTTTCCTGACACTTTCTAGTCCAGTGCACACGGCTGTCCTTCTGACAGCAAACGAGCAAGAGCTTCACAAACACAACCAGCCTTCCAGCACCGGTCCATCCGTCTCCATAACAGAGCATTTCAAACGTGGATGTGATGTGAATGTGCGTCTGGATCTGACTGGCAGGCGGCTGATAAGATGTCAGCTTACAGTCGGCAGAGAGACGAGCGTGTGCTAATCCTCATCCTGACTGACTCGTCACTGCATTACTGCGTTACACACGTGTGTCCAGCTGCAGCCGGGATCGGACCACCTGCTCCTGCGTCCCTCGCTCTCGGTGATGGCCTGCGGTCCTGAGAGCACAGCTCCTCCCTCATCCCTCGCCAGACCCACTCACTCCAGATCTTTATTTACAGACCAAAACATTGTTTTTTCATGCAAATTTGAGCTATTTTGCTCCCATGTCTTCATTCAGAATGCATGCAAAATACATGTTTTTTGACACTTTATCTGTTTGCGTCTGTAGATTACAACAATGCATATCTTGGTAACACTTTATTTTAAGGTGTCCTTGTTACACTTGTTACAAGTACTAACTATTATAATAACAATTAACTGTGCATAATTACATCCTAAGACAAACAGTAAAACAGTAAAAGTAAGTGCATGTAGTTAATTAACATTACTTAGTACTTAAACGTATAATTACACTGTAACAAGGACACCTTAAAATAAAGTGTAACACATATCTTTAAAGGCAGTTTTTATTCTGAATCTTTTCACTGCAGGGTTTGTTCATATATCATTTTATTCCTAAAAACTTTGTATTTATGGAAAAACAGAAATCCAAAATCTCATCTGGGAAAACCTTTAACTAACAAAATCAAACCATTCTGAGCTCGGCTTTATTCAGTGTTCAGATTTATATTCTGGAAATGTATGCAAATGGGTGCATGTTTAATTAGATAATGCCTCTTTTGCATATTTAAACATAACATTTCAGAATGTATGTCTAGTATTGATTAACTGGGGAATTATGGATGTATCTATTAGTCAAAAATGTACCTTATATTACATTTGCATGCAAAATACTCAGTGACAGTTTGGAGGTTCAATATCACAGTTACATCAAATATATGAAGTGAATTTAATCAATAAGATTTACATTTCATCTGTTTGTTAAGGCGAGCGGTAGTTAGCGCATTACTGTGCACTGCAGGACACTGAGGTTTAATTTAAGGTTTGATTCTAACCTTATTTGAATATGATTTCTGATTTTAATTCCTTATGCAAATGTTGACATATGACCGAGATTTTATCCATGTGCATAACCATTTTAAGTTTCATTACATTACTCTAACATTATCACACTCTGAAATTGCAAATCCACATAATTTCACCCTTATCCAGTTTATTTCCACCCCTGAAAAATATAATTTATTTTTCAGAATATAATTTAAACTCAATAACCAAGCGGATATCGGTTTCACTTTCAATTGGACGTGTCCAAACTGAGATTACGTGACATTTTTGTGACATTTGAGTGGCATTCTGCTCATCCGCTCCCTGAGACACGAGAGCACGAGTGTGAAGGTCTTCTGGACCGACACACACACACACACACACACACACACGAGTGTCTGGCTGCGATTCTAATGACTGTTGATTTGTGCAGCATCTGTGAAACTGCCACTCAAGAGAGGAAAACACTGCAACGCTCCGCTGCGCTCAGCATCGATTCACACACAGAGAGAATGAGAGAGATGCTCATCACAGAAAAACTGCAGCTAAACAGACTAAAGAAGAAGAAAGAGCTTCTGTGACGAAAAATATCAGGAAAAGATCCCGCTCAGCAAAAAGAGCCCCTAATGTGAAAACACCAAGCCCAATTTAGTGAGGTTTATTCTTTTAAAAAGAGTAATTGCCAGTGATGATAGAAAAATAAACTTTAAAATTTGTGATAAAGTTTATCTATTTATATATATATTTAATTTCTCTGAAAATAACCTTGTGACATTTTTCCTGTTTTTTTGTTTTGTTTTGTTTTTTTCCAAGGATGTTTAAAAATACAATATGAACATATATATTTCTCATCCTGCTGTCATAGTGCATGAACCTCATTACACTGTCTTCAATTTCTTTGAATACATTCTTGTGTTGTTTTGTCTCTGAGGGTTTGTTTTAAGAATCTGCTTTCACACGTTTTCAAAACTTTGCCTCTTTTTTTCAAAACTTTACACACAAATCCAAGAACCACACACACAAAATGCAAAATGCCTCACATCTCTTGCAAAATGAAGCACTGCATTCAAAATATCACAAACACATCTCAAAAGCAAACACCTTTGCCATAATATTAATTCCTGTTAGATTTGTGTTTGCTACATAGAGAGGTGTGTGTTGTGTTTGGAAAACTGAAATTGAATTTTGAGTCAAAGTCTGAGAATCAGTGTCTGGTTTTGCAGATTTGGTGTGTGCTTCTGCTGTTTGAGTGTCAGCTTTCAGAAATTGTGTGACAAGTAAAGATTTTGTGTGTAAGCAGTTGAAAAAACTGTAAAAATGAAAAAAAAGAGAATCTTTATAAAACAATTTTTTTGTGCATAGTGCATGAACCTCACTAAATTGTTCTCTATTTCTCTGAAAACAATCATTTTATTTTTCAGGTTTTATTTGCAGGATATTTAGATTTTTTTTATTTTAACTGCAAAACAAGGAAAACTGCTTTTTGCAGGTCACTGGTGAGTTGCATGGGTGCGATCGTTTAAATGTGATGCTGAGTTGCAGTATGCGAGCAGAGGATGTGGTTTTGAGTGTGATGGACGCAGACGTGTTGGAGACTCACCACATGTCCAGACAGGTGGAGTAGTCTGTGGATCCCAGCAGCACGTCTGGAGGACGGTACCAGAGCGTCACCACCTCATTAGAGTACGTATGGCTGGGGACCGACTTTGCACGGGCCAGACCTGCACAAAACACACACACACACACACACACATCATTAGATGGGGGAAAGAGTTTAAAAACATATCACTTTGAATAAAAGCATCTGACAAATGCATTAATGTAATATCACAGTGACAGTCGTGGGTTAAATTGAGCCTTCAGTTCAAAAAGAACAGAAAATGATTGTCTGTCAATCGCATCTGTCCATGTTTTGTCTCTATTTAGTGAATGCACTCACTCATAGCAGCTAATAAAATACAACTACCACTACAACTGATTTTAATTGTTTTCTATGCTCCAGACACCTATATTATAAATTGCGGGGTGCCAGACGGCTACATAGTGCTCTGTTCTGTTTTCTGATTCAACCGGACGTGTCAATGAGCTCTTCGCTGAAAGCATCAGGCGAATTTTGAGTTCATTACATTAAGCATTATGCCATTATTTATCTATGCATCTTTAAAAAAAAAAAAAAAATTTAGCTTTGCATCACATAAATAAATTATGTATTTATATATACATATATAAAGTATGTTAAAATAGAAAACTGTTATTTTAAATTGCAATACTATTTCACAATATTACAGTTTATTTTGTATTTTGATTAAATAAATGCAGCCTTGATGAGCAGGAGACTTCTTAAATAAAAAACAAACAAACAAACAAATCTTAAAATATAACTTTCATGATATTTGAACATACACAAATATTTACAAATATAATATCATAAAATATACAACTATCACGATGACATTAATGTACATAATAATATCAAAATACAGAAAAATATTATTGACATGAAAAATGTATATATTATCATGATATTTCAACAAAATACATAAATATCAGGAAAAATACAACTATCGTTACATTATAACACTTGTGTATCGTTGCTCTTTTGTTGATTTTGATCGCTTCTATTGTCCTCATTTGTAAGTCACTTTGGATAAAAGCATCTGCTAAATGACTAAATAAATTAAAATTATATTTATTTATATATGTTATGATATTATATTTGTATATCTGTATAGATGTTAAAATATATGAAAAATATGCAACTATTACAATATTTTAATATATACAAATATATCATAAAAAACAACTATCATGATATTATTTTTGTATATTTTTCTATATGTTAGATTATCATGACAGTTGTATATTTTTATATGTACAGTTTGTTAATATATCATGTAGTTGTTTATTTTTTTTATATTTGTATATTTTTCCATGTTAAAATTATATTTTTATGTGTTAATTTACAGTGCTTATGAAAAATATACAACTATGATGCTTTAACATACAAATATACAAATATTATGTATATTTATCTAGACAAATGTTATGATGTTATATTTGTATATATTTATATATGTTAAAATGTCATAATAGTTGTATATTTATATATAATATCATAAAAAATATAGAAATCATGACGTTTGTGTGTATTTGTCTAGATCAGGGAATCTCTAATGTTTTTGCCACCTCTAAAATCCCAGTTTAACCCTGAGAACATTTACTATCTTGTAAGTAAGGTTAACTGATTCAAATCCTGACACGAGCAACAGTGAGGTCACGGGTTCGATTCCCAGGGAAAGCAAGAACCCATGTGGCCTAACTGTAAATGTTGATCTCAGCTCTTAGAGGAGACTCGTGATGAAACGCAGCGTCCTCCAGGTGCCGAGGCGTTTAATTAACCCGTTTGACTTAAACAGGCTTGACTTCCTGCGCTGGGTTGTTTAAAGCGCTCTGACGGGACAGGAATAGCGGCGCAGCTTCATTCTGGTGTAATTTGCAGTCAATAATCCTGAGCTAAACAAAGAGAGGCTATCATTTCCCCGGCGCGGGGCGGTTCACGCGTGACAGAGCCTCTAATCATCATCACTCTGAACTCCAGAGGAACAGGAAACTGGGCGGCGAGGGGTCAGAGAGGTCACCGATGATGAAGGCAATCGAGGAGGAGGAGGAGGAGGATGTCCTGTCCTTGTCCCGGGCCGGTCGTCATGGTAACGCAGCGGTCGGCTGACATTAACGGCTCGTAACGAAGGCCTGCGCTGCTTCAAAGCGCTCCGGATCTCCGCGGGTCTCCAGAGGGGGTCAGAGGTCAAGCTGAGTGAATTATACATCACTCACTGCCCCACAGTCACATGACAGACCGAGCCGAGGAGACGAGCAGAGAAACGACAATAGAATTATATCCAAATAAAATCAATACTGCAATATGGCTCAATGCGATTGTCTGTGATTTAATGAAATTATTATATATGCTACTGCGGTGATTACAACGTGTGGTTCATGATAGTGTTCCTATCACGATACTTATAGATATAAAAATATACATAATATTTGAATATTTGTATGTTAAAACATCACAGTTGTATATTTTCCATGAAGACTGTAAATTAAAACAAAATATAATTTTAACAGAAAAAATGAACATAAACAAATAAACACATACATGATATATTTACTGTACTGTACATATATAAATATACAACTATCATGATAATCTAACTTATATACAAAAATAGCATAAAATATACAAATTAAAATATCAAGATAAGTTTTTATAATATATTTGTAAATTTTTAAACATTTTAAAATATCATGATTGTTGTATATTTATTATATTATTTGTATGTTTTATACATAAGTCATAAGTCATAAGTCACCTTTATTTATATAGCGCTTTTATATACATGTAAAATATTATGATATTTGAATATATGTGTGTATAATGATGTATATTTTCATGATATTATTGCTTGTATATTTTTCTATATGTTAAAATATCATGATAGTTGTATATTTTTATGTTAATATACAGTGTTTTATTAAAAAAATAAAAATAAATACAACTATCCAGATACTTTACCATATAGAAAAATATACAGAAATTAATATAATAAAAACAACTATCATGATATTTTATATTTATATGTATGTTAAATTATTAACATACAGATAGTCAAAAAAAAAAAAAAAAAAAAAAAAATATATATATATATATATATATATATATATATACAAGATACTCAGCTATATGGTATATTAAAATACACATATATAAAAATAAAATATATATATAAAAATATCATAATACTTTAACATATAGGAAAATATACAAATATAATGTAGTAGAAATACAGTATAAAAATACACATCTATCCTGATAATTTAACATATAAAATATAATAATATCAAATGAAAAATATCCAACTCTCATGACGTATAAACATTCATATTTGTAGTTTGTATTTGAAAATGATTAGCTTAACATGCAAACCTCAGCATTGATTGATGGAACCAACTGTGATTCTCCGTGTGCTTGATGCTGCCTGTGTAGGCCACTCAAAATCACACACTCGAGGAGTCTGATCTGTTCTGGGTTATACACTAATAAGCTTATATTTTAGTTTAGATGCTGCCTTGAAAGTTAGCAGCCTATGAAGGCATGTTTGAAACAGCATCTGTATTAAATCTGTGCAAACACAACTATCAAACAGGGATTTAATAACAATCACACAGCACACACTAAACCGGGTCGCAGCGTTTGATTAAACGCCCGTCTCATCTGCTCATCCATCAGTGCAGACTATGATCAACATATGAAAAATGTCATACTGAATATCTCCAGCGTCTGCAGCGATCGGGAGGAGTTTCATTACAGAGCGGCTCATTTTCACACATTTTTGGGCTTCAATTACAGACTGTTTGGCAGGTAATTTATGTTGGGTGTGATGAATCCAGACGCCGCCTATTAGAGCCGCCTTTTCATATGCAGAACTGATTAAGTCCCTTATCAAGATGTTAATGAGCCGTCAGAACGGATTCACGTCAATACCTGCTTCATCACAGTAACCCGCAGATGTGATTGTTTGTGTTTTAGTGTAAACACAACATATATCTGACCCTTCACCACACAATACTGTTTAATCCACACAGAAAATAAACTGCATGTAATGTGATGATAATTCTTCTAATGCCACGATACGCCTTCAACTCAACATAATCAATACATCCTTAAAAATAAAGCTTTTTTGATACATAAATATTTTGATACATCCGATTTTGAATATATATTATAAAAAAAATATTCACCCAGTTTAAAAATACTCTTTATTTTTATATATTTTATATATATATAATTTTTTACAATTAACAAAAGATATTGCTTAGCAAAATAACAAAATATCCAATTAAAAAAAATATTATGTTACATAAAAATATTATACATATATACTTTATATATATATATAATAAATTAATTGATAAAAATTATTTATATTACGAAGGCGTTAAAAATAACGAAAAATCTAAGATTATGAGGTCAATATTATGAGAATTAATTAAATCGTAGCAATTATGAGATTAAAGTTATAATATTTTGAGAGTATATTCAAGAATAAAGTTGAAATCACAAGAATAAAGTTTAAATGTTTTGAGAAAAAAGTTGAAATATTTTGAGAATAAAGTCAAAATTATGAGAATAAAGTCAAATATTTAGTCTTTATTCTCATAATTTCGACTTTATTCTCAAAATATTTTGCCTTTAATTTCACAATTTTTACTTCTTGTAATTTAGATTTTTTTATTTTTTTTAATGTGGCACTAAAACGACACCGTAATATATACAGTCATGACCAAAAATATTGGCACCCTTGGTAAATATGATCAAAGAAGGCTGTGAAAATTAATCTGCATTGTTAATCCTTTTGATCTTTTATTTTTAAAATTCACAAAAATCTAACCTTTCATTGGATAATAAGAATTTAAAATGGGGGGAAATATCATTATGAAATAAATGTTTTTCTCTAATACACATTGGACACAATTAACGGCACCCTTTTATTCAATACTTTTTGAAACCGCTCTAACAGCTCTAAATGTCCTCCTATAATACCTGATGAGGTTAGAGACACCTGACGAGAGATCAGAGACCATTCCTTCATCCAGAATCACTCCAGACCCTTTAGATTCACAGCTTCTTCTCTTCAGGTCACTCATGTTCTACAGGGTTCAGGTCAGAGGACTGGAATGACCAGCAGAAGCTTGGTTTTGTGCTCAGTGACCCATTTTTGTGTTGTTTTTGAGGTTCGTGTTTGGATTATTGTACGGTTGAAAGATTCAAACATGGCCCATTATAAGATTTCTAACAGAGTCAGTCACTTATTGATTTTTTTATCTGTTGGTATTTGATAGAATCCATGATGCCATGCGTCTAAACAAGATGTCCAGGACCTCCAGCAGAAATATAGGCCCACAACATTAAAAATACAGCAGTATATTTCATTGTACACATGGGGTACTTTTTATCCCTGTGTTCACCAAACCCATCTTGAGTGTTTGCTGCTAAAAAGCTCATTTTTTAGTTTAATCTTAAACTATTTTCTGCAATTCTCCAGCTGTGGTCCTCGGAGAGTCTTTAGCCGCTCAAACTCTCCTTCTCACCGTGCATTAGGACGATATAGACACACGTCCTCTTCCAGGCAGATTCATAACATTTTATGTTGATTGGAAATTCTTAATTATTGCCCTGATGGTGGAAATGGGGATTTTCACTGCTCTAGCTCTTTTCTTAAAGCCACTTCACTAATTTGTGAAGCTCAATTATCTTTTGCTGCACATCAGAAATATATTCTTTGGTTTTTCTCATTATGATGATGATTAAGGGAATTTGGGCTTTGTTTTCCTCCTATTTATATTTCTGTGAAACAGGAAGCCATGGCTGGATAATCTCATGTTCATAATCACCCTGGAGTGCTCAAAATTGTGAATATGAATGAGAATATACTTAGAATTTCTTGGGGTGCCAATAATTGTGTCCAACGTGTATTTGAGAAAAACATTTATTTCATAGTGATATTTCCCCCCATTTTAAATTCTTATTATCCAATGAAAGGTTACATTTTTGTGAATTTTTAAAATAAAAGATCAAAAGGATTAACAATGCAGATTAACTTTCACAGCCTTCTTTGATCATATTTACCAAGGGTGCTGATATTTTTGGCCATGACTGTATATATATATATATATATATATATATATATATATATATAGTTTTTTGTTTTTTTTTCTATAGTACCATGCTCAAGATCTCATGCTGCTCCTGTTCTGAAGGTCTGATCCTCTCCAGCAGATCTGGGTGTTTATTAATGATCTCTACTTCATTTAAAAATTAGTTTAGAATTAGTTCTTTCAGCAGAATCTGAACATACTGTAGTGGCTGAAGCATAATTACTACAAACCTATTTCAGAATATTATCTATAATGTATTATTCACTGAAACAGAAGCTGTTTTACGTGATGTCACACACTTCTGCTGGACAAACTGAGTTTCTGTGTACAGTTTGTTTACATCCAGAACGAGCGAGTGTTGTTTCCCTCAGATGAAGATTAAGAGCGCTGCATTCGTGCTGCTGCACACTTGAGGAGGGCAGGAGGAGCCGCTGCTGACAGACTGGCTCTTAATGACCCCGCTGAGAGCCACTGAGAGCCGTGGGGCCCGGCCAGAGAAAGACACCATATGCTGCAGCCCACCGAGCCAAAACGGCCCTTCAGCAGCTGTTAGAGACCACAGAGACACCCAAAATACACCAACCTGACAGTGGTTGGTGTGTGTGTGTGTGTGTGTGTGTGTGTGTGTGTGTGTGTGTGTGCGCGTGCGTGTGTCTGTCTGTGTCTGTGTCTGTGTGTCTGTGTGTGTGTGTGTGTGTGTGTGTGTGTGTCTGTCTGTGTCTGTGTGTGTGTGTGTGTGTGTGTGTGTGTGTGTGTGTGTGTGCGTCTGTCTGTGTGTGTGTGTGTGTCTGTGTGTCTGTGTGTCAGGAGACTGGAATCGATGCGGCTCTAATTGAGTGGAAGAATCAGCGTCGCAGCAGGTATGTGAGAAGCAATCTGTTGGTCAATCTGTCTGTCTGTCTCGCTCATTTTCTCTCTGTTTCTCTGTTTTCTTTGCTGGTTGACTTTTGTCTTTTTTGTGATTGCTCTTCACCTCCTGACCGCCTCTCATCACGTCTCTCTCTGATTCTTCCTCCTCCGTTTCTCTCAGAGCTTTTATTTCCTACTGAAGAGCCCAATAAGCTTTATTTACAGAAGTATTTTCTGGTCGTTTTCTCCATTATGACTGCAAAAACATCCATAAGCTCCAACATCTGACTTGAAGCCAAAATTTGAAAATTAAACAAAAAAAATATACTAAAACACATCCTTAAATTAAGTGAATGAGCAGCTCATCCCATGATGCACTGTGAATAATGGAATGATACAAAACTACTGTAAGTAGTATAAAAGTTAAAATAAATAAATAAAAACTATAATGATGGTAACTAGTAATAATGTTAAACTACTGATATTTTTGCAATAAACTTTAAACTTGTATTTAAAAATATTTAATAAATTAATACTAAATAATACACACACATATATAAACATTTTTTATTAATTGTAAATTTAATGTAAATTTCTTTAAATTAATTAATATAAATAATTAAACTTAAGCATATTGCATTTGAGAATATAATATATATACATACACAGTATCTCACAAAAGTGAGTACACCCCTCACATTTCGGCAACGATTTTAGTATATCTTCTCAAGGGACAATTCTATAGAAATGAAAATTGGATATATTTTAGAGTAGTCAATGTGCAGCTTGTATAGCAGTAAAGATTTACTGTCCTCTGAAAATAACTCAACACACAGCCATCATTATCAAAAAAGCTGGCAACAAAAGTGAGTACACCCTAAGTGATAACAGCTATATGTCGTTTAATGTTTTTGTCTGCTTGACAGGACTATACAAATTTGTGTATCTTGTTTTAGAGCAGTTAAAATGTGGTGCTTTGAGTACAATTCTCTCATACGGACCACTGGATGTTCAACATAGCACCTCATAGCAAAGAACTCTCTGAGGATTTGAGAATTATAATTGTTGCTCTCCACAGAGATGGCCGAGGCTATAAGAAGATCAGTAACACCCTGAAACTGAGTTACAGTACAGTGGCATACAGAGGTTTTCCAAGACGGGTTCCACTCGGAACAGGCCTCGCAAGGGTCGATCAAAGATGTTAGGTCCTCGTGCTGTGCTTCAGGTGCAGAAGCTGGCTTCAAAAACAGACGCATGAGTGCTGCCAGCATTGCTTTAGAGGTTACAGAAGGTCAGCTTGTCAGTGCTCAGACCATACACCGCACACCGCAACAAGTCAATTTTCACGGCCATCGTCCCAGAAGGAAGCCTCTTCTGAAGCTGGCTTACAAAAAAGCCTGCAAACAGTTTGCTGAAGACAACCTGTCCAAGAGCATGACTTACTGGAACCACGTCCTGAGGTCTGATGAAACTAAGGTAAACTTGTGTGGCTCAGATGGTGTCCAGCATGTGTGGCGATACCCTGGTGAGGAGTACCAAGAAAACTGTGTCTTGCCTACAGTCAAGCACGGTGGTGGTATCTTCATAGTCTGGTGCTGCATGAGTGCTGCTGGTTCTGGAGAGCTGCGGTTCATCGAGGGAAACATGGAGTCCCTCCCTTCAGAAACTGGGCCAAACGGCAGTTTTCTAACATAAATAACGACCCCAAACACACCACCAAGATGTCAGCTGCCTTGCTGATGAAGCTGGAGCTGAAGATGATGGAGTGGCCAAGTATGTCTCCAGACCTGAACCCTATGGAGCACATGTGGTGCATTCACCATGTGTCTAACATCCAGCAGCTCCGTGAGGTTATTATAGACGAGTGGAAGAGGATCCCAGCAACAGCCTGTGCAGCTCTGCTGAACTCCAAGCCCAGGAGGATTAAAGCAGTGCTAGATAACAATGATGCCCTACAAAATATTGACACTTTGGACAGAGTTTTGACATGTTCGCTTAGGGTCACTTACTCATTTTTGTTGCCAGTTATTTGGACAATAATGGCTATACGTTGAGTTATTTTTAGAGCACAGTAAATTTGTACTTCTATACAAGCTGCACATTGACTACTCTAAAATATATCCAAGTTTCACTTGTGTAGTATTGTCCATTGAGAAGATATACAAAAATGAAGGGCTGGACCAGAATATTCGATTATTTGAACGCTGGGTTGGCATTCGATTTTCTTTTTTCTTTTCTTTCTTGAACACCGCGAAACGGTTCTCATTCACGCTTGAATATGAATCGCCCGTGAGCGAACGTCGTGAATGATTCAGTTCATCTGGAAGAGAAGGCAAAAATGACGAAGACCTCAGCTGTGTGGGAGCACTTTAAATTGAGTGAGGACAAGACAAAAGCAGTGTGCCAAATATGCGATTTGAATTCTGTAAATAGTACGCCTATAGTATATTGTTGGTGTAAAAAAAACAAGTTGCTTTTATCTGCCATGTTAATCAGTAATTTTACACATGATAAAAACATGCACTTAATTTGCTTGGAAAATACTTGCGAATACGGCAGTCATAAAAATGTAATTTTATTTAAACTGTTCATTAATTAAAATGTGTGATGCCGTTATTGAAAGTATGCTACCATGTTCTTTTTTTATTACAGTTCGTTGAACTTCGTTCATTTATCTTTCGTTCTTCTTTTATATAAATATCCTACCCTTTACGGTGTAATTACTGTGCTGCTGATTTCTGATTCGGGAGTGATTTGTTTTGTATTTGTATTGCTCTTAACAGACCTGTGTGTTTTCTATCACTAGTGCAGTGTCTCAGAGCATTTAAGCCCTGCCTGCGTGAGGCGCGCTGCTTCCGGCACATGCTGTTCTGTAATTTATTAAAAGTTTATTCATTCTGAACGTGTCACGTGTCGCGTGTCCATATTGCACCAAAATGCGACACTGCACTCCCTTGGGTCCGCAGCAACACACCTGCCACGCGTGAAGTCGATTGGATGAATGGTTCTCGACATAATAAAATGCAAACAGACAGACAGAAGAATATGTTCAGCCCCTCCAAAGCTTCAATATATAAGCTTCGAAGCTCAAAAATTGGTATTCAGACCAGCCCTAACAAAATTGTTGCTGAAATGTGAGAGTTGTACTCACTTTTGTGAGATACGGTGTATATATATATATATATATATATATATATATATATATATATATATATATATATATATATATATATATATATATATATATAATAAAATATTCTATATTTTATTTCTCTTTTTATCATTTAATTATTTATATTTTTTCTAATTATATATATATATATATATATATATATATATATATATTTTAAAGTTCATTTATTAGAATTATTTTTATTCATTAGTTTAAGTTTATATATCAAATAAAATAAAATACTATGCAATATTTAAAGTTTATTGCAAAATATTAAAAATATTTAAATACAAAAAAAATGTTTTACATTTGCTTACAATATTGTTACAATTATAAAAAATCTAAACTAATTATTAAAATTGATCAAACAAATTTGACAAAATACTGTATTTATAAAAAAAAATTATATAAAAAATGAAATTAACAGATTATTATTATTTTTTAAGTAATATATTTTAAGTTTATTGCTAAACATTCAAAGCCGATTGAGAGAGCAGACACAATGGTTTATGGGAGCAGGTGTCACTGTTGAGTTCTTTTGTTGTGCTTTCATTAAACAGGCAGCTGAAGGTGAACCAAACTATAACCGGTTTAACTATCAGTGACGGGTCACTCGTCTCTGTACCGTCGCTCGGCTCATTCTCCTCTCACTAATGGCTCTTACTGTATTTTCCTATTTGAACTGAGTTTAAGTTTCTTGACCTCAATGAGCGTTTTCTCTGGCTGAACAACAAAAATATAAATTTAAGCAATTTCAGAGCATAAATATCCAGATATGCTTTAAATATTCTAAAGGCTGAAAACTGAAACAAAAAGAAAAAAACTGTGTTTTTAAGCTATATCCCTAATTACAACCAAATCACTTGAGCCACAGTCTGATGATATATATATGCATTTATAGTTATATACAGATATGATATATATTTTTATTTATTTATTTGCATTTGATTATTTTTAAATGTTTATTTATTAAATATTGATATTTATCTATTTAATTTATCAACTCAAATATAAATAGTTTACTCTGAAAGAAATATTCGTATACAATATCAATACACAAAAAATAAATAAAGAGTCAGATTTATTTAACATAATTATATATATATTGGGCGATGACGTATATAATTAATATAAATGAATGCAAATAAATAAAATAAATGTAATTCATCATAAATGTACATTGGAATGTACTTAATTTTATAAACACATTTATATTAATAATGTTAAGTTGCTAAAGAAATTGTAAATACTTATATTTACAAAAATAAATATTTTAATAGAATCATATTTAAATATTTAATAATTTATTAATATTATAAATAATTTATTATAAATTTTGATCAGTATTGTTTATCAAAATATCTGTCAGATTTAATTATAAGTGATTGAGACGCAGTGTAACTGGATTGTCGCATCTGTGTTGAGCAGGAGTTTCTCACCAAAGTCGGCCAGTTTGAGTTCTCCGGTGTCGCTGATGAGCAGGTTCTGTGGTTTCAGGTCTCGGTGAAGGATGTAGCGCTGATGGATGTAAGACAAACCCCTCAGTAACTGGAACAGGAACAGCTGCGGAAACACAAGATTCGTCTGTGAGAACTACACACACCTGCCAATCGATATATTGTTTAAAACACAAATCAACCGGATTTATCACATCACACGCATCAGTCAAACTGAATAGCATCCAGTAAATGTGTTATTTATTCCAATCTTCCTCATATAAAGCAATCGCTGTATATATTGTGCTTTTATTCAGCTCAGTATCATCTCAGATCGATCCCAGCTTCACGCTCCCCGTCTGGAGTATTGATGAAGAGCAGCGTCTGATCTCCACAAACACAGCATCTGATAGACAGACAATCGATGCACACACACACACAAACACACACACACACACACACACACAAACAAACACAAACACAAACACACACACACACACACCCACACCCACTCACTCACTCACTCACACACACACACACACACACACACACACACACACACACACACACACACACACACACACACACAAACACACACACACACACACACACACACACACAGAGAGAAACACATACACACACTCACTCACTCACAGAAACTCACTCACTCACACACACACGCACACACACACACACACACACACACACACACACACACACACACACACACACACACACACACACACACACACACACACACACACACACACAGAGAAACACATACACCTAAACCTACCCCTTACAGGAAACTTTGTGCATTTTTACAATTTTAAAAAAACTTTGTTTAGTTTATTTTCAAACTGGTTTTACAAATGAGGACGTCCCCAAAGGAAGGTTTTTGGAGATTTTGTCAGGTTTACCTCACTTTTGGGTACAAATTTGTCCCCAAAATACAGTTAAGTAGGTACACACACACACAGTATCTCTCTGTTAGTGCTACTGGATCTTAGCACTGTGTTCGACACTATCGACCACAATATTCTTATGAATAGACTAGAAAACTTTATGGCATTAGTGGAAGTGCACTGGCATGGTTCAAATCGTACTTATCTGACCGCCATCAGTTCGTAGCAGTGAATGAAGAGCTATCATATCAATCACAAGTGCAGTATGGAGTACCTCAAGGATCAGTATTAGGGCCGTTACTTTTCATGCTTTACATGTTACTCTTGGGAGATATTATCAGGAAACATGGTGTTAGCTTTTCACTGTTATGCTGATGATACTCAGCTCTATATTTCTTCGCGGCCCGGTGAAACATACCAAATTGAGAAACTAACGGAATGCATAGTGGATATAAAAAACTGGATGACGAGTAATTTCTTACTGCTAAATACTGAAAAAACAGAGGTGTTAGTTATCGGACCTAAAAACCCCAAATGTAATAATCTAGAACATTATCTAACACTTGACGGCTGCTCTGTCAATTCTTCTTCATCAGTCAGGAACCTAGGTGTGCAATCTTTCATTTGACAGCCATGTTTCTAGCATTTGTAAAACTGCATTTTTTCATCTTAAAAACATATCTAAATTACGACCTATGCTCTCAATGTCAAATGCAGAAATGTTAATTCATATATTTATGACCGCAAGGCTAGATTATTGTAATGTTTTATTGGGTGGTTGTTCTGCACGCTTAATAAACAAACTACAGTTAGTCCAAAATGCAGCAGCTAGAGTCCTTACTAGAACCAGGAAATATGATCATACTAGCCCGGTCCTGTCAACACTGCACTGGCTCCCTATCAAACATCGGATAGATTTTAAAATCTTGTTAATTACTTATAAAGCCCTGAATGGTTTAGCTCCTCAGTACTTGAGCGAGCTCTTATCACACTATAGTCCTCTATGTCCACTGCGTTCTCAAAACTCTGGCTGTTTGATAATACCTAGAATATCAAAATCGACTGCGGGCAGCAGATCCTTTTCCTATTTAGCACCCAAACTCTGGAACAATCTACCTAACACTGTTCGGGAGGCAGACACACTCTGTCAGTTTAAATCTAGATTAAAGACCCATCTCTTTAGCCTGGCGTACACGTAACACACTAATATGCTTCTAATATTCAGATCTGTTAAAGGATTGTTAGGCTGCATTAATTAGGTCAGCCGGAACCGGGAACACTTCCCATAAGAAGAATGGCATCTACGCTAATATTAGTCTGTTTCTTTTTTATTCCGAGGTCACTGTAGCCACCCAGATCCAGTCCGTATCCAGATCAGATGGTGGATCAGCACCTAGTGAGGACCTCGTCACCTAGACAGCCATCGAGACAAGACCTCGGGAACCAAATGAGTCCTCTGCACAATCTGACTTTGCTGCAGTTGGAATTGAACTGCGGATTTCATCTGGTCAGAGGAGAACTGACCCCCGACTGAGCCTGGTTTCTCCCAAGGTTTTTTTCTCCATTCTGTCACTGATGGAGATTTGGTTCCTTGCCGCTGTCGCCTCTGGCTTGCTCAGTTAGGGACACTTCATTTCCAGAGATATCGTCGACTTGATTGCACAGATACTGAACTGAGCTGGACGATGACATCTCTGAATTCAACAATGAAATGCCTTTAACTGAAAATTGAGTGTTTAATCTTGTCATTTTACATTATTGACACTATTTTCCTGTTTGATACTGTAAAGTGCTTTGACACAATCTGTATTGTTAAAAGTGCTATATAAATAAAGGTGACTTGACTTGACACACACTTACACACACTTACACACACACACACACTCAGATACACACGACGTGTGGCCAAGTATGGTGACCCATACTCAGAATTTGTGCTCTGCATTTCACACATCCAAGTATGGCTGAGCGATATGGCAAAAAATTAAATCTTGATTTTCACTGATTTTTAACTAGCCAGCCAGCTTGAAAATGTAACTACAACATGATTCAAGTAACTTGTTCTTTATTAATCCTCTAGTTACAGTAAATTCTATTCCAAGTGCAGCACATGAAGTTGTCAACATGATGTAAATCACTTGTTAAATATCTCTGCAGAAAAGATGCATGAACTACAACTACATCTTACAAGTACAAACTTGTCTTATACATATTATATGTTCAGAAATAATACGAGGAAAATGCTTTAAAAAGAAAAAAAAATGTCAAAGTAATTTAAATTCAAAATGACTGAAGTAGACTATTATTAACTTTAAATGTTCTGTAAAAACAATGTACAGCAGCTTTCAGTCTGTCACCATGATGCAAACATGAAATATCAGACACACAGTAGTAGTTCATTACAGGTTTTTTATGTGATTGCGCTGCTTTTCCATTGTTTTTGTCTAAAATGGACGCGTTTGACTGCTGCGGTCACATCTATAGTTTAATAACCTATAGCCCTATTGTTGTGAGTGGACTCTGATAGATGCTGACACAGCAAACAGTCAAACATATGACCAGATCCAGAAACCCCAACACTGGACTACAGGACAGAGATGACATCCATACTGTACTTACAGTTTTTTCATTTGCTTGCACACGTTCAAAACTTTGTCTCTTTTTTTCAAAACTTTACATACAAATCCAAGAATTGCACACAAAATGCAAAATGCCTCACATCTCTTGCAAAATGAAGCACTGCATTAAAAATATCACAAACATATCTCAAAAGCAAACACCTTTGCCATAATATTAATTCCTGTTAGATTTGTGTGTGTTGCATCGAGAATTGTGTGTTGTGTTTTGCAAAAAGTGTTTTATGAAACTGAAAACTGAGTCAAAGGCTGAGAATTAGTGTATGGTTTTGCAGATTTGGTGTGTGTTTGAGTGTCAGCTTTCAGAAATTGTGTGACAAGTAAAGAGTTTGTGTGTAAGCAGATGAAAAAAACTGTAATATGATAATAATGTGAGTTAAAGCTGCTCATCTGGAAGGAAACAGAGAGAGAGAGAGAGAGAGAGAGAGAGAGGGACACCTGGAGTAATCCTCAGGACTGAGATGAAGAGAAAGATGAAGAGAGATAACAGGACAAAAGCAGGGTCAGCTGAACGCCGAGGGCCGGATCTGCAGATGAAAGAAGATCGATATACGCCTGGATTACGGACAGAATTACAGACCAGCACAGAGCTGAAGAAACAGCAGCGCCTGCAGAAACACAGATACACTTTCCTGAAGCTTCAGGGTTTACTCTTCAGTTCTGCTGCGTCTGAGGATTAACATGTTTGTGGACAAGAAACCTAATAAAACCCAAAGATGCTTGAAGCTCATGCCTTCGCTACAGCCTTGAAATGAAGATGCAGTCTCAGGGCAGGATGTGATTTCATTGGAAAGCCGAGATGCTGTGATGAGAATTAATACTACAAAGCGTCCGAGGATCCAGCATTATAACAGACAATTCATTCTGGGAAAACATTAATGACTGTATCGCTGTGAGAACGAGCGTAATTTATCATGTGTACAGCCATATCTCCATATCTGACTGATGATCCATCTTAAGACTTCATCAATAATTCCACATTAACATATGAGCTCATATTGGTGTTTGATTATGAGCCTAGCTAACCAGACGCACAGTTTTCACCTTGTTACGATCCTTGGCATCTTTGTTTTTGTGTGTTTTGCTTTGTGTCCGTGAGTATGTATGTGTGCAGGGATTGGCTCTTCATCAAGGAACGTGATTGGTGGATCTTGAGGCGGGAGACTTTAAAAGGGCGGCGCTACCAAAACATGGAGAGCTCACTTTGGCGTTTGCTGTTGGGTTGTGAAGAGCTCTGGATTCCCCCCTCCGCCAACAGATCACCAACGGCTTAGTGGTTATTGTTTGTGGTTTGTTATGTTTATATTAAGACAATTATATGGAGTGTAGGAGAGGTCTGCTATTTGTTTTGATCTGGGTTTGCGTTGTGTTTTTTGTTTAGGGAGTTAGGGAAGATCATTTGTATTTTCTTTTCTTTGCACTTAGGTTATTTATTTACTTTTATTTTATTTAGTTCTTTTGTTTGTTATTTTGGCCTTTGGCCTCTCTGAAGCTAATGCTCCTTGTATTCTTTATATTGTTCTTTAATAAATTATTTAAATTTATGTGTTGTGTTGGTGATCTGTTGGCTGTGGCCGGAATCCCGTTAATATCATCCGTTCGCATCTCACCATATTAAAACGGGTCGTAACAAATGGGGGCTCGTCCTATGGTATGTATATTCCTTCTTGTTTGGCTTGTAATTAATAATTTTGATTGGCAGTTTCGTTTTGTGTATCTGGGAAAGGAATATAAAATGGAGTTCAGTATTGAGGTATTTCGACAGAAACCTTCTTATGAAATTTTAGGTTTATGTCGTAAGAACGATCTTTATGTGATTGCTGATTTTTATGACATTCCTATCACAAAAACAGCTCGTAAAAAGGAAGTGCGTGAGGTGATAGAAGTGGCGTTAGTACAGCAAGGTGTGTTGTCGGCACTTCAATCTCTTGAGAGTGATGATGCGAACGTAGGTGAGGGCGCGAGTGGTGGAGAACGGGGCTCACTTAGTGGGTTGGGTACGGCAGATTTAAAGCTGGCTATCCAGTTAAAACAACTTGACTTGGAAATTAAGCGTCAAGAGCATACAACACAGGTGCTGCGCTTTAGGCAACGTGAATTGGAGACACAGGGTGGTCAGTGGCCGCCTAGTGACTCTAGACCCGCACCTGCTCTTGTTCAAGCTGGTCCGGATTTGCATCAGACTGATAATTCTTTTCTGTCTATGCCTCCTGCCAGTCCGTCCGATTTTGATGTGTGTAAACAGATTAATCTAGTGCCACCTTTCCGCGAGGCTGAGGTGGATTCGTATTTCGGCGCTTTTGAGCGCATTGCCGTGGCTTTGCGATGGCCAAAAGAAGTGTGGCCTCTTTTGTTGCAATGTCGTTTGATGGGTAAGGCTCAGGAAGTATGTTCTGCATTGTCTATTAATGATAGTTTAGATTATGAAAAAGTGAAGTCCGCTGTGTTGAGAGCATATGAGCTTGTCCCAGAAGCTTATCGCCAGAAGTTTCGCTCACATGCGAAATCTGCCAATCAAACATTCGTTGAGTATGCTCGTGAAAAGTGTGTTCTCTTTGATAAGTGGTGCCAATCGAGCAAAACGGTTAATTTTGAGCAGCTTCGTGAACTCGTTTTAATTGAGGATTTTAAGAATTCGTTGCCAGATAAAATAGTGGTGTACTTAAATGAGAAAAAAGTTTCCACTCTCGCCGAGGCGGCAGTGAGTGCTGATGAATTTGTATTAACGCACAAAAATGTGTTTGTAGCACCTGCGCGGCGGGAATTACCGTTTTCTGCGAATTTGGAGAAACCTAAAACATCTAAATTAACGAAATTGTCAGGATCGAGTGACAACCGTGAATGTTTTTATTGTCACGAGACTGGTCATTTAATTGCGGCATGTCCCGTTTTGAAAAAAAAAAAAAAGTTTAGACAGGTGAAGACTGTTGGTTTTGTACGAACTATTGGTACGGAATCGTACGAAATTGAATCCGTTTTTGAACCTTTTACTGGTCAAGGTATGATCTCTATAAATGGTTTAGAGGAGGACCAAGTCCCTGTTACTTGGCTGCGTGACACAGGAACGGCTCAGTCCTTCATTTTAGAAAGTGCACTACCCTTCTCGAGAGAAACGTACTGTGGCTCAGATGTTCTAGTGCAGGGAATTGAGATGGGAATTGTGAAGGTTCCCTTGCATAAGTTGCATATTCGTTCCGATTTGATAACTGGTTTCGTAAAAGTGGCGGTGCGAACACAGTTACCTGTAAAGGGAGTTACAATGATCGTTGGGAACGATTTAGCAGGTGGAAAAGTACTTCCCGTTCCTGAAGTCATTGAGAATCCACTTGGTGTGATTTCTGCTTTAAGTAACGAAGATGTGGAAGATTTAACTGTGTTCCCTGCATGTGTGGTTACTCGAGCCCAGTCACGAAAGTTTCCTAATGTTGTTGATCTTTCTGACAGTTTGTTTTTTAAAGATTCTGACCCTGTTTCCTTGCAGCCTGAGGTGTCAGTGTCTACATCGCCGTCCGCTGTTGGTGGTACTGATTCTGTTGATCTATTACTATCTATCGATCGTGTAACGTTTGCTGCTGAGCAAAAACAAGATCCGTCGCTCGCCTGTTGCAGGGATTCTGCGGTCACAAGGGAGGATATCGCGAGTAAACCAATTGGTTATTTTTATGAAGATGGAGTTTTAATGCGAAAATGGACACCTTCAATGTCAGATAATTCAGGCTGGGACACGCTGTACCAGATGGTAGTTCCTAACAGTTTTCGTGAACAAGTGTTAAGTGTTGCGCATGATAATGTTGCCGGTCATCTGGGCGTCACTAAAACACTTTACCGAGTGATGCGGCATTTCTTTTGGCCTGGAATTAAATCTGCTGTTACGAAGTATTGCCGATCTTGTCATGCGTGTCAAATGGTTGGAAAGCCTAATCAAGCTATTCCATCTGCACCTCTTAAACCGATCCCAGTTATCGGTGAGCCGTTTGAACGGGTTATTTTGGATTGTGTAGGACCCTTACCGAAAACTAAATCAGGCCATATTTATCTGCTTACGCTTATGTGTGTAGCCACTCGCTACCCTGAGGCCATACCGCTTCGTTCACTTAGAGCTAAAGCTGTGGTGAAAGCCCTGACTCTTTTCTTTTCCACTTTTGGACTTCCAAAGATCGTCCAAACGGACCAGGGAACAAATTTTATGTCCCGTCTGTTTAATCAGATTTTATCTCAGTTACATATTCAGCACGTTGTTTCGAGTGCCTATCATCCTGAGTCGCAGGGTGCCCTAGAAAGATTCCACCAAACGTTGAAGACTATGTTGAAAACTTATTGCACTGAATCTGAAAAGGAATGGGATGAGGGGCTGCCTTTGCTTTTATTTGCCCTTCGAGAAACTGTCCAGGAGTCTTTGGGGTTTAGTCCCGCGGAGTTGGTTTTTGGGCACACGGTGCGCGGACCACTTAAACTCCTTAAAGAGAATTGGCAGTCTGATGTGAAGTCCAATTGTAATCTGTTGGATTATGTTAGCTCATTTCGAGAACGCCTTCATAAAGCTCGTGATTTGGCTCAGTCAGCCTTGTCAAATACTCAGATAAAAATGAAGAAATGTTTTGATAAGGATGCAGTGTTTCGTTCATTTGAGAAGGGAGATCAAGTTTTGGTTTTGTTACCACTCCCCGGCTCTGCTCTGCAGGCAAAGTTTTCAGGACCTTATGTTGTGGATCGGAAACTCAGTGACACCGATTATATTATTGGTACCCCTGATCGGCAGAGAAAGACTCGGGTGTGCCATATTAATATGCTCAAAAGCTATGTTGCTCGAGGTAAGGGAGAAGAGTCAAAAAGCTCTGTTGTCCCAGTTGCCTCTAGTGCTATGGTACCAGCTAGCACGAATGATGATGGTCTATGCCTGCGAAGTATGCCCGTGTCTGGTGTCAGGTTGAATAATTCTGAAATATTGTCAGATCTTAATTCTCATCTGTCGCATTTGACTGAAGACCAGAAATATGACATTGTAACATTGATTCAGTCTTTTCTTGGCCTGTTTTCTGATGTTCCGACTCAAACAAATGCAACTAAACATGATATTGAAGTGAATGAACATCCATCAATTAAACAAAATGCGTATCGAGTAAATCCAGCCAAGCGAAAAATCATTGAGTCTGAGGTGAAATATTTGGTGGAAAATGGTTTAGCCGTTCCTAGTTCGAGTGCTTGGAGTTCGCCTTGTCTGCTTGTCCCGAAGCCAGATGGGTCTCATCGTTTCTGTATAGATTACCGTAAGGTAAATGCAATTACGAAACCTGACTCATTTCCTCTGCCTTTAATGGAAGATTGCGTAGATAATGTGGGCTCGGCTCGGTTTGTGACGAAATTAGACCTTTTGAAGGGTTACTGGCAAGTTCCCTTAACAGAACGGGCAGCCGAGATTTCTGCATTTGTCACTCCGGATAACTTCCTTAATTATACAGTGATGCCTTTCGGACTTCGGAACGCTCCGGCAACCTTTCAACGCTTAATGAACACCATATTAGGTGATGTTGCAAATTGTAAGGCATATTTGGACGACATTGTGGTGTTTTCACCTAATTGGAGAGAACATGTGAAGACATTATTTACTGTCTTCACGCGTTTGCTTAAAGCTTCCCTCACACTAAACTTGGCAAAATGTGAGTTTGCCAAAGCAACTGTTACCTATTTAGGAAAACAAGTTGGACAAGGTCAAGTACGTCCTGTTGCCCAAAAAGTGCAGGCAATTGTTGATTTTCCCGTGCCTCAGACGAAACGCGAACTTCGCCGCTTCTTAGGCATGGCAGGCTATTATAGAGCCTTCTGTCGAAATTTTTCCGATGTTGCTTTGCCTTTAACTAATTTGCTTCGCTCCTCTCAAAAGTTTTTGTGGTCTGATGAGAGCCAACATGCTTTCAAATTTGTCAAAGCCCTTTTGTGTAGTGCCCCAGTGCTTTCTGCTCCGGATTATTCGCGTGGTTTTAAAATCGAAGTTGATGCCAGTGCCACCGGAGCTGGTGCAGTCCTTTTACAGGACGACGATGATGGTATTGAGCATCCTGTGGCGTACTTTTTGAAAAAGTTTTTATCACATCAGAAAAACTATAGTACGATTGAAAAGGAGGCACTCGCTTTATTGTTGTCGTTACAACATTTTGAAGTCTATGTTGGATCAAGTTCCATCCCAGTGCTTATTTTTACGGATCATAATCCGTTGATTTTTCTATCACGAATGCGAAATGCTAATCAAAGACTTATGCGGTGGTCCTTGTTTATTCAGGATTTTAATCTTGAAATTTGCTATAAAAAGGGTAAGGACAACGTATTAGCCGATGCCTTGTCTCGTTCTTTTGATTTCATTTAAAATCAACTAGAAGTTGATTTTTTTTTGTGTGTGGGGAAATGTTACGATCCTTGGCATCTTTGTTTTTGTGTGTTTTGCTTTGTGTCCGTGAGTATGTATGTGTGCAGGGATTGGCTCTTCATCAAGGAACGTGATTGGTGGATCTTGAGGCGGGAGACTTTAAAAGGGCGGCGCTACCAAAACATGGAGAGCTCACTTTGGCGTTTGCTGTTGGGTTGTGAAGAGCTCTGGATTCCCCCCTCCGCCAACAGATCACCAACGGCTTAGTGGTTATTGTTTGTGGTTTGTTATGTTTATATTAAGACAATTATATGGAGTGTAGGAGAGGTCTGCTATTTGTTTTGATCTGGGTTTGCGTTGTGTTTTTTGTTTAGGGAGTTAGGGAAGATCATTTGTATTTTCTTTTCTTTGCACTTAGGTTATTTATTTACTTTTATTTTATTTAGTTCTTTTGTTTGTTATTTTGGCCTTTGGCCTCTCTGAAGCTAATGCTCCTTGTATTCTTTATATTGTTCTTTAATAAATTATTTAAATTTATGTGTTGTGTTGGTGATCTGTTGGCTGTGGCCGGAATCCCGTTAATATCATCCGTTCGCATCTCACCATATTAAAACGGGTCGTAACACACCTGCTGGATGATAAAACAGGTGAAAAAGAAATATAATAATAATAATAATAACAATAACAATAACAATAATAATAATAATAATTTATTTTAAAAATACTATAATACTATTGTACAGTAAAATAACATATTTATTACTAATACTGTAATGAAATACTATTGTGCAGTAAAAAATGTATTTAATAATAATAATTTAGTTTTAAAAATACTATAATAATATTATACAGTAAAATAAAATATTTATTATTAATACTATAATAAAATGCTATTGAACAGTAAAAATATTAATAATAATAATAATAAATTATTATTTAAAAATCCTACAATAAAAATATTATTGTACAGTAAAATAAGTTATTAAGCTGTTGTAATAAAAAACATTTTTATTGTTTATTATTAAATAATAAAAATTACTATAATGAAATTACTATTGTACAATAAAAATAAAATCTAACAGTCTAAATAAAAAAATCTAACAGTTGTAGTTACTGATGCTGCTGCTGCTCTTAACATATTTTTATTACATTATAAAAATAAACAGATTACTATAATGAAAATACTATTGTATGTAAAACAAAAAACACAAGTAATAATAATGATGATGATAATAATAATAATAATAAAATGAATTACTATAATAAAATACTACTGTAAAATAAGTCTAATATTTTTATTATTGTTGTTGTCGTTGCTGTTTTTGTTAAAATGTTTCAATTTTATTAAATTATAAAAATGTAACAAATAACTATCATAAAAATACTATTCTGTGTATAAAAAGGTATTTAATAATAATAATTATTATTATTGTTATTATTTTACAGAACAATAGCAAAATTACAACTCATGAAAGTCTTAATTTCTTCTTTGTTTTCAAACATTATTTTGACAGCTTTTTGTGCACTTCAGCAACCGCCCAAAGCTCAGAAACTCCTGACAGCACGCTTTCTCCCTCATTAAACTGCTCGACTCAAATACAAACCGTCTGTCTGATACAGAACAAAAGACCAAATGAATCATTTCTGCTGACTGGGTGACCTGTATTCTATACTTATTTTGCAATAACGGCCGATTATCTGTCACTTTATAGGCCTACAGTGGATTAAATCCAGCATCAAAGAGAAATTGAGTGTTTGATTTCTCAGTTTGTGCTGGATGAAGCAGGCTGGCTGCTAAATGAGCCGAGAGTCTCTCACATCTGCTGGAGAATCAGAGCGACTCCTGGTTTAGAGGATCGGAGGGATTGAGAGCGCTGTGGTTTTTAATGTGCGTATCAATGGACCATCAGCTCCACACCTGCTCTCCTGACATACAGCAGTCTCACGAGTACAGCTTCTCACAGCGATGGGATACGAAGCAAAAGGGCCAGTGATTCTCATCAGTTCAAATCTGCATCAAAAGCCCTGTTCACTCCGCACCTCCATCTACAGCAAGACTTTCACCTGCTTTATGCTGTCATACTGCAGTCAGTCACAAACATGAAACACATGATCCCTCATAATCCTTCAGGTCTGGAAGAGATACAAACATTTCTAAAATATGTATAGTTTTTAGTAAGGGAACGAAACTTTGCAAATCATTTATTTTTTTCAGATTTTTTATAATTATTTTTCAAGAGATGTAACCTTTAAGGGGAGGCACTGCACCTGTCAAGTTTGAGATTTTGGGCTTTTTGGTTTTTCATAGTGATGCACGATATTATCGGACTGATATCGGAATCAGCCGATAATGGCTTTAAAAGTAAAACAGCCCACACAAATAACATTTAGACTGTTTCTGATTAAATAAATCAGTTATTAATGTCATAAAATAATAAGTAGGTTTGATTTAAAGGTCAGAAACTATAGCATACATGAAAAAAAAAATCACAAACATGATATTTGTAAATTAAATAATTTTATATATACTGATTTATTCATTAAATGTGTGATATGTTTTATTTTCTAAACAAATCATGAGCTCTAAAATATTTTCAGAATTTTTACAACTTTTGTTTTAGACCATCTACAAATGTTAAATCTTGAAATAAAATGTGCACTGCATCTTTCTGGGGGGGGGAAATGCAGTGCATTTAATGTACTCTTAAAAAAACATCATTATTTTTTATTTAATTCTACTAAATAAGTTCTTGTTAAAAACTAACCAAAATTAAAAAATATTTTGCTTATAATTTCTGCACAGGAGAGACTTGGTGTTGTTTCCAAACAAAAGGAAATGTATCGGCCAAAATGAGTTGAAAATATCGGCATATCGGATATCGGCAAAAATCCAATATCGTGCATCCCTAATTTTTCATAAAGTGTTTTTTCCAGACTAGTGGAAAGAAAACACCCAAGTTTTTTCTTTTATAGCACTTTATCTATTTGTGTCAATAGATTTACATTACAATACATATTTTTAAAGGCCGTTTTCTCAAAATGATTTTTTTCTCTTACACTGAGCCATAAATCTCCACTTCAGTTGCACTTACACACACCAAACTTTACATTTTTATTCCTATAGTCTATATCCTGAAGGTTTTTACAGAGAGATTTGTTCATATATCATTTGTCTGATTATATACAACATTTTATTCCCCAAACAATTGTTAAAATATATTGTTTTCTGTCTGTTCTGAATTATTGACAAAATGAGATACCCACAATTCCCTCTGTAAAGAATTCTGAAACTGACTTCATCCAGTGTTTAGATTTTTGTACTAGAAATGTATGCAAATTAGCACACATTTAATTAAATAATGCATCATTTGCATATTTAAACCTAACATTTAAGAAAACTTTTAATATAAAAAATGTTTGCAATTATCAATGCAATCAATCAACTAGGTAAGTAAGGCGATAACTATTAGTTAATTTTTTTTACCCTTTTCACCTGCAGTGGCTCGCCTTAATAAAAAGCAGTGACATGTTTCATGTTCGGGTCATTTTGACCCGGGTATGTACAGAGTATCATTAGGTGTCAAAAATACTTTTTTTTTTTTATAATATAAGTAATATTATATGTAATATAAGTTATATGTATGTTGTTTTTATGTTTTGTTATAAATAAATATGTAGGTTTCATAAATTTGGACTGTTTCTGAGCAATCATGAGTTACAAATTCAAAGGAATTCCATTCATTCCAAAGCGATTAATACTGATAATTATCAGATTATGTATTCATAGACATTTCAAACACACACACGCACATATAATGTATATATACATACATAAATATGTGACCCTGGACCACAAAAGCGGTCTTAAGTCACTGGGGTATATTTGTAGCAATAGCCAAAAATACATTGTATGGGTCAAAATTATCCATTTTTCTTTTATGCCAAAAATCATTAGGATATTAAGTAAAGATCATGTTCCATGAAGATACTTAGTGAATTTCCTACCGTAAATATATCAAAACTTCATTTATGATTAGTAATATGCATTGCTAAGAACTTCATTTAGACAACTTTAAAGATTTTTTTGCACCCTCAGATTCCAGATTTTTAAATAGTTGTATCTCAGCCAAATATTGTCAATATTGTTATTTATTCAGCTTTCAGATGATGTATAAATCTCAATTTTTAAAAAATTGACACTTATGACTGGTTTTGTGGTCCAGGGTCACATATATATATATATATATATATATATATATATATATATATATATATATATATATATATATATATATATATGCAGTAATAACATTGAACACAATCTTTGAATTTTTCAGTCATTAATGAGAAGTTAGATTGTCAATGCATTACGAGGGCAATATAAACTATAGTGTATTATTTGGACAGCAGCATCTGAAACACAACAACAGCAGGTTAGCGAGCCTCTGACAGCAAAAACCCTCAATTAGATCAAATTACTTCTGATGCACTGCAACATGATAGTCCCGTCGTCCTGACTGTGACGTCCAGCAGAACGTTTGAAGTATATGGCATTATTTGTAATTGCTCAGACTGAAGGACCATTAGTGCAACAGTTTATGTCACTGATTGTGTCTCCAAATGTAAAGCTTTTTGTTTGTTTCTTCAGATGGTTTAAGTATTGATCATATCAACAACTGCGACGGTAGCATTAAACTTGAAACCGTCTTGAAAAGACGCTACAGCGCTGTGCAAAACTGAGATTTAATTAAGAAAGTCTTTCCAATTCGAGTGAATCACCGGCGCACCCTCAGCGTAACGAGGCCTGTGAAGATCTCGTGTTATTTCTGGAGCGAGAGCAGCATATGAGCAGGAGGTCTGGTTTGGACGGCGGCCCAGAATGGGGTCCAGTCTTTCTGCTGCTTGACCAGTAATTACATTAGCTGCTAGCGCCCTGAGCGCTGCCTTTCACATGCTAATCCCAGCAAACCTGCAGCCCGGAGTCTAATGGCTTTTATTAGCGCGGATCTGAGTGAATGAATCAGCTCCAGCTAATGGGCGGAATTAAAACGCCAGCCCTTGTGTGGCGTGTTTGTTCGTGACTGCGGCAGCTAATCTCCACTTAGCGGCCATTTTGGCTCTGATGAGTTGGTGCTTGAGGAGGCGGCGAGTCTGTCGTGTAACGGCGAGCGCTCCAGAAATCATTAAGACACTAAGAACAAGCTCTTGTGTTAAAAACAGACTGATGAAGTACAACGCAAGTGAACAGAAGATGCATAATTAAGATGCATTAAATACTGCTCAACTTAATCAATATATTAAAGATGAATATCCTGCCAATACACTGCAAAAATCATATGCGCATTCATATTTATGTCTATTTTTTGAGGTCAAAATAATCACAAAATCCTCAAAACAAGATGAATTCACTTGTGAAGTAACACTGCATTAGACTTGTTTTCGCAGACTGTCTTATTTATGTGCATTTTGTCTTACTGCAAGCTAAAAAAACATGATCTGCCAGTGCAGCAAAACAAAATACACATATATTCAAGACACACAGTATCATAACAAGTGCTAATGTCTCACAAAGTGTTGCTTCTCAAGTAAATTGTTTCAAGGATTTTAAGATAATTTAGATTAGATTTAACTTCACTGTCATTTTGCAGAGTACAAGTACAGAACCAAAGAAATGCAGTCTGCATTTAGCAGAAATATAAATATAAAATATAAAACAAAAAGCAATATAAAATTAATTATATGTGCATAATAATTATGCACACACACACACACACACACACACACATATATGTGTGTGTGTGTGTGTGTGTGTGTGTGTGCATAATTATTATATACATATATAAATATATATAAATATATATATATATATATACACACACACACACACACACTGTACAATACTATGATTATTATTATTATTATTACTATTATATGTTATTCAAACCATTATATATACATATTGTTGTATGTTGTATTTTTATTATTTGTATTAATTTGTTGTATTAATGTCACATGGCCTATTGTATTTATTTTATTATACATAATATTTAATATTTATTTTATTATACAAAACATTTATTATACATAATATTTATATTATATTAAAATATATTTATTTAAATATTATTAGGGTATATAAGGTTTAGAGGCAGAAAAAAAATTAATCTGATTGATTAATCTGATGGGTTTATTGTTGTAAAATTTGTTTATTGCACACCAAAAGTTGAACCATTTCAGTCCAATCTCAATCAGCACAGATACCATGCATTTAAAACACTGCTCAACGATCAATATGCTGAAAACACTACATTAAACTAAGTGAAAAATGCTACTTTTGTAACATTTTTTGCAAGAACTATTCACCAAAAGTAACACAAGTATCAGTATGAGCTAATCTAAAACGTTATCCAAATAGATACTGGCTCATGCTTGCATGGAAATAAGACATTATTGGCCATAAAACAGTTCTCCGAGGCTCACTGTCCTCATGAACCTGAAGCTACAGGGGAATCCTGGTCAGAAATGTTCATTAAGTCTGTGTAACCCGTGTAAAGTGAGTTCTCAATACCATGGCATTGTGAGATGATGTGACAAAATCACCTGCTTCAGGAAACAGATCCCACCGTACCTCTGTCTTGTCATTTATCATGATTTCTCCATTGGATTGAATCTCATTGAGGGAGCGAATGGGATAATACTTTATTTATGTAAATCCACAGTGACAAAAAGCTGATGAATTACATAAGCAACTTCTGCTCGCTGGCCTCATTCACTCCATCACGCCAGGAATTCACTGCAACTTTCTACCAAGACATTGACTTTATAAATGATTTCAAGAAGCATTTTAACCAAATAAAAACTGTGCTGTCCATTTATGTCAAATATATCTAGTAAATCAAGTAAAAACACGACTAATTTCCATCTGTCATTTCTCCAGCTTAACTAGTCTACTAATAATACCGAGAGGAAGCATCAGAATATGAGGTTTTTCTCATGAAAACAACCAAATCGAGTAGGAATAGCAAGGGCATGTTGTTTCTTATTGAGAAACACAAACCACGGCAGCATAAACAGTAGATCATGCCGCTCGCAACAATCAGGTACTGGGTTCAAGTCCCAGGAAATGCATGAACTGATTTCCAAATCTCACTTTGGATAAAAGCATTTGCAAAATAAGAAATGAAAGTTCTACACCAAGGTATTTTCATTAACTACAACTGAAAAAAAAAAAATACTTGAAATAAACAAACTGAAAATAAAATAAAACATAAAAAAATAAATAAATAAATAAAAATAAAAACTATTATTTCAGGTAGTTGCCAATGCAACATTGCTCATAAAAGGTAAATTACTAAAATAAAAACAAATAAAAAAATGAAACCAGAAGTTTTTAATATATATATATATATATATATATATATATATATATATATATATATATATATATATTTTTTTTTTTTTTTTTTTTTTTTTCTTTTTTAATTATTGTTTAATTGTTAAATTAAATTTATTTAAGAATTTGTTTAATAAATAAAATTTTGAAAAATAAAATGAAAACAGAAGTTTTTTTTAATATATTTATTTTTAATTATTGTTTAGTTATTAAACTATTTGTTTAATAATAAATTGTTTTATTGAATTTATTTCTAATTAAATCAAACAATTAAATTTATTATTAAATAATAACAATAGTTTTTAAATATATTGTATTTACTATTTATTATTTTTATTTAATTATTATATTGTTTATTAAAAATAACAAAACAATAAATTATATATATATAATTTATATATATATATACACACACAATAACTATAATTGTAATTTCAGCATCATCAAACAGAATTGCCAAAATAAATGAAATTTCCAGAAAATAAGTCACACTGGTTCAGATAAGATTGCATTGTTGAGAGAGAAGCACTAATAGATGTTCATTCAGTGTATAAGTCATGTTTTACAATTCAATTCAGAAATAATGTAAAATACAGATAAATAAAAAATAACTATAACGATGCATTTTAGCTCCCTAAATTCACAACAAATCCTTTAAATACACTGTAGTGGCATTCAGAACATAACAGGAATATATTAGTATTCATTATAGACCATATTTATTATAAACACCAAGCCTAAATGCATTTATTTCAAGCCAAACTGAAAGAACTGGTGTGTATGAAATGCAAATTATACAAATAAACTCGACGTTCCTCTCTCATTCGGCTCGAATCCAGATGTGTGGCTTTGAACATGTTTTGCATGCTTGATGTTAACTGATTGTACAAGATGCTTTCGATAACGAGTCGCAGCACATCTCAGATGTTAAAAAAAAGCCATTTAGAGGAGCGTAAATCTGAAAAATCTAAAATGCTGAGGAAAAACAAAACAAAAAAAGCTTGAAATATCCCATATGAAAATCCAGCAACTAGTTCTTACATTTTGCAGGGTTGTGTAAATAAAATAAAATAAAATAAAATAAAATAAAATAAAATAAAATAAAATAAAATAAAATAAAATAAAATAAAATAAAATAAAATAAAATAAAATAAAATAAAATAAAATAAAATAAAATAAAATAAAATAAAATAAAATAAAACATAAAAATAAAATCTTGCATATATAAATAAAAATAAAATAATACTTCATTTTCAGCCTATTCACGTATATATTAATTGTTAATAAAATGAATCATTCTTCAATCAGAAGAACCAATCAAAATGTGTACAAATGAGGTAAAGTACATATTTTTCACTAAATGAACACAAGGAAAACCACATGTGAACATAATTTAATTTAGTATAATTTAATTTATATTATCACAAATATAAAAACCTGTTGCATAAAGCTTGCCGATCAGATTGAGGCATGCATCAGACGCTTCAGGAAGAGAATCCCTCACAAGAGCAGATCAAACAGAGAGCGGCGTCTCACTCACCCTGATGTTGTCCGGATGAAGGCCGCCGGGATGTTTGTCCATGTACTGACACAGATCTGTGTGCTGGACGGAGAGAGAGAGAGAGAGAGAGAGAGGGACGTGAGACACTGACTCTGAACTGACTCAAAGTATACTAACACACTGCACACAAATACAACATTCTTAATTAGAGGTTCAAATCAACCAAATTTCAGAAACTTCGTCCAACATTTTTGATTTTGTAACATGTATAGTAATAAAACCCAAAATATGAATTGTCACAGACATATTTACTGAGTAATTCACTATTTTATCGGGGAGGGACAAGATTCAGAGCCGAATTACAGGAGGATAAAATGACTTCAGAAAGACGGCAGCATCATTATTTTATTTTAACACAGAGATTGGTAACTCTATTAGTAAAATCTGTCAACTTCAACAATCCTTGCAATGGTGATGATTAAAAAAAAAAAAAGTTTTAAAATCAATTTTATTTTTATTTTTTTGATAATTTCAAATTAAATAAAACCATTTATTATTACATAATAACAATAACATTTTTAATATATTATATTTATTGTTTTTTCATTATTAAACTTATTTAATAATAAATTGTTGTATTGCTTTCAAATTAAATAAAACAATTTATTATTAATATTAAAGATTATAATAATAATAATAATAATAAGTGTTTTAAACATATACAGTATTTAATATTAAACATATTATTTATTATTTAATTATTAACCTTATTTAATAATACATTATTCTACTGACTGCAAATCATATAGAACAATTCATTATTAAATAGTAATAAAAAATAATAATGTTTTTAAATATATGCATTATGTTTATTATTTATTTATCATTATTACATTTATTTGATAATACATTGTTTTTATTTATTAATTTTTTTTAACAAATACATTTATTAATTTTTTATTATAAATAATCTAGTTTTAAAATATATTTATTATTTAATTACTAGTTCTTTTAATAAAAACTATTTTAATTATTCTTTTCAGTAAATGACTTACACATATATTCATCAACATTAATTTTACTTTGAGGACCATCTTGGATGTTTTTATTTCTCACTGCAGTGCATTATGGGAATTTCTACAGATACATAATGTGGATCTGTGGAGGAGTGTGTGGCGGTGCATGTAGACACAGACCGTGGGAGAGAGAGAATTACCCACAATGCTCTACTCTGCTCTGCACTGATGTTTGCAAACACCTGCAGATAAATGCGTTTTCTCTCATGAATAATGCATCGGCGCTCAAACACGTCACTGTCAATCATTATTAACACTCGCCACGCAAAATCAATTGATTCCTCGCCACCAAACCCTGTGTTTGTTAGCAGCGCGTCTGAACGCAAGTGAAATGAGTCTCAGAGTAATATAAAGCTCAGCGGACTCCTGATATCAATAGCTCAGCCGCCGTCCAATCTTCGCCTTTTGATTGTTTTCTTTGACACCCGACGTGTTAGCTTAGCTCTCATGAATAAATCCATCTCACGCTCATCCAATTTAGCCGGAGGACGTACGATCCACGGGAAAATACTGTTTACCAGAGGAAAAAGAAATCTGGTATATCAGACAACGACTGGAATGAGAAAAGCACACAATGCAAAATAAGGCTAATCAGAGAAGAGCGGCAGAGTCTGTGACACGACCTCGTCACAGTAAAAATAACTAAATATATAAATAAAAATGTACATAAATAAATAAAAATAAAACACTGTGTGCTCAAAACCAGCAACCCTCAACAAAAAAAAATTAAATAAAATAAAACACCAGAAAACCACAGCAAAATATTAAAATAAAATAAAATAATTAAATTAAAAAAAACATGCTTAAGACTGTAAAAACAGCAAACCAAAACAAAATAATAAATAAAATAAATTTACATTACATTAAAAAATATGTTCAGGACCCTAAAACCAGCAAACCATAAATAAAGTAAACACACACACACACACACACACACACACACACACACATATATATATATATATATATATATATATATATATATATATATATATGTGAAAATTTTACTTTGAGGACCATATATAAATATATATATTTGTGTGTGTGTGTGTGTGTTTACTTGATAGATAGATAGATAGATAGATAGATATTATATCTTATATATATATTATATATATATTATTACACAAATATATATATTAAAATAAATGTGCCCAAGACCCTAAAACCAGAAAAGCACATCAAAATAATAAAATAAAATTTAATTACATTTAAAAAAAATTATAAAAATAAATAAATGAAATAAATTTTAATAAGAAAATAAATATTAATAAGAAAATATAATAAATAATTTAATAAAATAAACATTGCTCAAGACCCTAAAACCAGCAAACCACAGCAAAGTAATAAAATGGAAAAAAAAAACATTAAAAATAAAATAATATAAAATATAATAAATGTGCCTAAGACTCTAAAGCCAGCAAACCACAGCAAAATAATTATTAATATTAATAGGTAATATTAATAAAATAAAATAAAATAAAATAAAATAAAATAAAATAAAATAAAATAAAATATGCCAAAGACCATTGATCTGTGTCAGTGTTCCCCAGTGCACTGACCTTTCTATGAAGCAAACATCAAATGCATCTCATAACATTTAGAGAAAGCAGAGTGTGAGGAAAAAAGCCTATTCTTTCTATGAAGGATCAAATCAATCATCAAGACTGACAGGAGTTTGAACCTACAACCAGTTTTCCTGACGTTCCTTTTTTCCTTCATGAGAACTCGTGACATCCCGCCCAAATAACAGTCCTCTCAAATTACATGTGCACTGCACTTAAAAGTCAAGTGCACGTATCGTTTAAGTGGACAATTATTTTTATGTGTGCTGGGAACATAAATGTATTGAGTTAGTAATAAGAGGCATGTTCTCCTGACCTTTAACTCGGCGTCTGGTTTTTCTTACTGTACAGATCAGTATTAATGAGCTAAAGGAATAATTCATGCGCGAATGGCTCTCTGGAAAAGCTCCAGCTTCCACTGAAGAAGTAAAATCATGTTTTAAAGATGAACTTTGTGATTTCAAACACATCCGAATCAAACGTGTCTGTGTTTTAGTCATGTTAGCTAACTGAGGCAGTCCTGTGGATTTAGACTGTGAAGCTCAATCAAGGTCAAATAAAAGCTGGTGATTCAAGTACTTACTGCTGGTGTAAACAAAACAAAACAAAACAAAACAAAACAAAATAAAATAAAATAAAATAAAATAAAATAAAATAAAATAAAATAAAATAAAATAAAATAAAATAAAATAAAATAAAATAAAATAAAATAATGTTATTGTGTGATTATTATTATAATTATAATAAATCAATTATAAAAAATAAACAATTATTAATAAGAAACCAACAGTAAAAAAAAAAACAAGTACAGCAAGCTAAAGTATAATAAAAAGGCAATAAAGTATTAAATAAAATGAATAAATTTGTTTATATTAAAAATGAATCTTTTTTATAAAATAAAATACATTTTATTTATTTTAATATAAAATAAAACAAAACAAAACAAAGTAAAATAAAATGTTATTGTGTGATTATTTTTGTAATTATAATAAATCAATTATAAAAAATAAACAATTATTAATAAGAAACCAACAGTAGAAAAGTAAAATAAATAAGTAAAATAAAATATACAGCAAGCTAAAGTATAATAAAAATGCAATAAAGTATTAAATAAAATGAATAAATATGTTTATGTTAAAAAAATAAAATGTAATACATCTTGTATTTAAAAATAAATAAATAAAATAAAATAGTGTGCCCAATAAAACCAGCAAACCGCATCAGTCTAATGAATCTGTTGAAGCAGTTAACATCCTCAGGCAGTTTTCTCCCGGCAGGGAAGAGAAGCTAAAGCTCCTGACCAGACGTTCCCTGCAGACGGATACGATCGTCCCGTTAGGCTCATTAACACTTACACTGGCATTTCTGAAGCTGCTCCAGACGTTAAACAGGACCTTTAAGAGAGCACCGAGGCAAACGGACTGTAATGATTGATCACACTGATGCTTTACCTCAGTCTCACGACCACAACAATCCTATCAATCTCTCTCCATTTCTGCCAGTTACCAGCCCTTGCTCTTTTCCATGCAGCAACAGTCAATAATCAATTTCATTTAAACTCAAAAGTCTTTAAATGTATTTTTCAGTCTGTTCAATGCACTAATCTATCATATGACTTGAGCACACCTGGAATATGCATCATATTATGGTCCTTTTAAGGTGTCTTTTGTGATTTCTGGAGGCTAAAATCTCCTTTTGTGACTGTGAAATTTTTTTTTTTAATATAATATATGAACTTAATATGAACTTGAGCAGAGCTATTATTTTTATTAGCAATTTATCAATAATAATAATAATAATAATAACACAATTATAAATAATAAGAAACTAAAAGTAAAATCAAAACTCAAAATAAATACAATAAACTAAAATAAAATGCAATAAAGTATTAAAAATGTTTTTTTTTTATTTAATAGTTTAGAAAAATCACATAAAATAAATGTGCCCAAGATAATAAAATAAAATATTGGACAGTATAAATCACTATTCACTTGCATTATTATTAGGGTTATTATAATATTTATAATTATAATAAATAAATGATAGATAATAAAAAATAAACAAACAATTCTAAATAATAATAAATAAGAACCTAAAAGTAAAATATGTGTATTTGTGCTTGACAGAAGAAAGCCATGTGGACCACACAGGACCAGAACGGCATGAGGGCGAGTAAACGATGACAGAACTCGTATTGCTCTCTGAATTATCCTGTGCTTTAATAGGCAGCTCATGGCTCGTCTCATTGCGTCTCTGTGTGGAAACAGTGAGGCGTTCCCGGGGCCAGAGCTGCAGGACGGAAACAGAAACAGGACCGAAGCTTCAAAGCATGAGGAGAACCTCAGGCTGGAGCGATGCTGAGTACAGCTCATATAACACCAGATACACGGCTCGAGAGGCTCAGGAACAGACGGGAAGTTACAGAAAATAACATGGATTAAACACTATTTCTAAAGGAGACGTTGTGATACTCACCACATACTCAAAGACCAGCGTCAGGGTTTCCTTGGTGTGAATGATGTCGTGGAGCAGCACGATGTTTGCGTGTTTCAGGCCTTTCAGCAGAGACGCTGCACACAAACACAAACACACCAATCAAAGCCAACACTCTTATTTAGACTGAAATCTGAAAACCAGACACCAATACATGGATTTAAATATAAAAAAGACTTATATGACTGCTGATAAGAGGCTTTTCACGCCCAGATGAACCCTGTAAACAAAAACCACGGTTTATATATATATATATATATATATATATATATATATATATATATATATATATATATATATATAATGAACTTGCACCCAATCCTGAGCAAAACTATTGTTTTTATTAGGTTTTTTAAATTTATTTATTTATTGTTTGTTAGAATTATTATAATAAATAAAATTATAAAAAATAAACAAGCAACTATAAATAGTAAATGAAAAAATTAACAAAATGTAATACAACAAAAAAATTATAAACTATATAATTTTATTAATTTTATAATAAAATGCAGTAAAGTATTAAATAAAATATTTTAATCAAACAATAAATATTTTAAATAAAATAAAATAAAATAAAATAAAATAAAATAAAATAAAATAAAATAAAATAAAATTAAATTAAATTAAATCACTGTGCATTTGCATTATATGGAAAACAGAAACCTGGACATTCTTCATTAAGCTTGGACATTCTCCTTTTATGTTTCAGAAGAAAATAAAATAAAAGAGCAATAAATTAAAGAACAAATAGCTTTTAAGGCTTTGAATCTTCAAAGGTTTATGAAAAATAAACATGCTGCTGAGGACAGAATGACTATTACTCCATATATTAGCATGTAGAAAGAGCTGTATTCCTGCTAGATCTGCAGATCATTTACAGACTGAAGATGATGGAAATCTGTGAGAAACGGAGAAAGCATCGCCGCAGGGACAGGAAACGCCTCTCGGAGTTTCCTGTCTATTATTCCAGCTTACGACTTACACAAGAACACTGCAATTAAAGCTAATCATCAATCCTCAGCAGTTGGCAGCAAAGCCTTCGTTTACACTGATGTTCTATGAGTGTGTTTGCCATATTTCTCAGATCAGACGTGTTTTTCTTCACGTTACAAAACGCAATAGCTGCAGAACATAGAAATCTCGTCTCAATCGAGAAGAAAACACTCAGAACGGTTTCATTTACTACAAAGACGGAGCGAAACACTTCAAGTGTGTTTGATGATGAACAGCAAACAGATCTGCATCTGCGGAAAATTACTCATTTTTCAAGGGCAAAACAAAAGCTCACATACTGAGCAAAACAAGGGAAATCTGGATTACGCGAGTCATATACATCATGTGAAAATACTGTATAAATAATAAACTACATTTAATCAAATCATTTTACACTATCCTGTTAGTCTTTTGTGAAATCACTTTAACTCACAAAAGCCAGTTCCTGAATGACATCAATCTAGAGGAAGTGACATCGTTTTAGTGGGAAATCAGCAACACTGACCAAAAATGTAAAAATAATAATTATTTTATTTTTAGAATTATTATTATAATTATAAACAATAATAACAAATAATATTATAAATAATAATAAATGGGAAAATAAAAATAAAAAGTAAATAATAATAAATGGGAAAATAAAAAGTAAATATTAAAAAATGTACAATAAACTGAAGTAAAATGAAATGCAATAAAGTATTAAGTAAAATAATTATTTTTGTTTATTAATAATTTATTTCTTAATTATTTTGATTGATGGATTCTTATTTATTTGTGTTATGATTAAATAAAATAATTAAAACAAGAAAATAAAATAAAATAAAATAAAATAATAAAATAATAATGACATTTATTTGTTAATTTGTATGTATTCATTAAAATGCAACAATACAATAAATAAAATAAAATACCATAAAGTGCTTAAAATAAATCATTAAATTAAATTAAATTAAAATAATAAAAAGTTGACGGTATAAATCACTGTACACTTGCAGTATTTGAAAAACCGAAATATTCTCATTTTATGTTTCAGAAAAAAATAAGATAGAAAGTCAAACAGAGACAGAACTACATAATAACAATAATAATAATAATAATAATAACAACCAACATCTGTAAGTATCATTAATAGATTTGATCAAAAGACACAAATCACATAGAATGATTAAAAATAAAGATATGAAAAATATAAAAATTAATTTCATGCTGACTGTCAGTCCCTCACTGAGCAATGACTAACTTCAGCTCTTTTCTCATTTTCTTGTCTAGCTTAGAATATATATATATATATATATACTTTTTTTGACTGATTATTCACACAGAGCAGATTTTAATAAGAGCAGGATGTTGCTCACGATCTGTTCTCACACTGAAATCATCCTCCTCAAGAAACACATGCAATGATGCCTTCGATGTAGCCAAAACCAGGCCTTAAGATCCCGCCTGTGCAGTGTGTGAACAGAGCGATTCCTCGTTTCTCTCTCATTCTGCTCACGTTCTGCCGGCCTCAACATCTCCAGTAATTGCTGAATTAGTTCAGTGTTCAAAGCGTTTTTCTGATCCGCACAGCCCTGGATGATCGGCCCGGATCACGCAGCCCAAAATCACGCAGCGCAATTAAAATGCAGAGAGATTCTCACACGCTTCACTCAGAACAGAAAGAGAGAAAAACGCCTTTCGGGTGCCAGACTTTAACTTCAGTTTCTCTTTGTTATACGAAGGCCACATAAAACACCCATATTAACTCTAGCAAGCAGGGCTAGGCGACATTTCCAATTGTATTGATTAATTTGAACACTGTAAATAATTACCATTAATTTAATGGTAAAAGACTGTAAAAATGTTACAGTAAAAACTGTATTGGACATTACATGTAATTTTACAGTGGTATACCGTTTAATTTACGTATAATATTACATATTAAAAAAAAAACATAATTTACAGTATTTAAAAGCTGCTTGTGATGGGCTTTGGTTCATCATGTGACTTTCTCATCACCGCCTGCTTTTGGTGGATATCAGTGTATTACAAAACAGATTTCAGTACTTCAGTAGGTTTTTATATTAACATTATATCAGTTAATGAAATTACGGTATTTAACTGTAAATTTAAATTAAAACCGTAAAACCTAAAATGTTGCTACCATATTTTTTACAGTAAAAATGTGGCAACCTAAGCTACCATTTTTTTTGTGTGTGTTTTTAATTTTAAATCAATTTCTAAATCATTTCCCTGTTTTATTATTTTTTATGATTATCTTACTTCCTTTTATGTAAAGCACTTTGAATTACCATTGTGTATGAAATGTGCTATATAAATAAACTTGCCTTGCCGTGCCTTGCCTTACCGTAAATTTTACAGATTTTTTTTTACAGTGAATTTAATGTTTAGCTACGATTTTTTTTTTTTTTTTAGAAAATTGAAGAATCACAATTTTGAATAAAATATTACCAAATGTTACAATTAGACGCTTTGACAATATGCCAATGATAACAGTAAAGAGAAAAGAACGATTCAACCGCACGTGATTAACCGCGTTCAGTGAAGGACCGTAAGAAGAATATATCGCTAGACGCCGTTCACACAGAATGTGCTTTTGTGTTGATAAAGATGCGACGCGGCAGAGGAAGAGGAAAAACATGCAAGAAGATGGGAGTGAACTTCTTTTATCTTGAGCGCAGTGTTTTTAGAAAGCACTTTAATGCATGAGATGTAAGCGCAACATTCAAACACGTCCATGTTTACATAGAAAAAACAATGCAAAAGCAGCGCAATCGAATAAAAAAACCTGTAATGAACTACTACTGTATGTCTGATATTTCATGTTGGCATCATGGTGACAGACTGAAAGCTGCTGTTGTTTTTACAGAACATTTATAGGTAATAATAGTCTACTTGTGTTATACCTTCAGTCACTTAGAATTGAATTACCTTGACTTTTTAAAGCATTTTCCTCTTATTATTTCTGAACATATAATATGTATAAGATAAGTTTGTACAAGATGTAGTTGTAGTTCATGCATCTTTTCTGCACTTGGAATAGAATTTACTGTAACTAGAGGATTAATAAAGAACAAGTTACTTGAATCATGTTAAAAATTAGTAAAAAATCGAGAATCGGTCAAACGTTCTGAATAAAGTTGAAGTTTAAATTTTTTGTCATATCACCCAGCACTGCTGGCAAGTGATGGAGAGACGGCTCACCTTCTCTAATCGCTGTGAACGGCGTTCCCTCTTCCTCCTGCAGACGAATCACTTTCAACGCAACCAGCTTCCCGTTCACCCTGAAAACACACAACATCAACAGGTTTGATATTCATCTGTATTACAGGACTAATCCGTGAAAAATAGAGCGCATTGTATAAATGTTCCTGTAAATCAAACTCTGAGATCATGGGTTCAATTCCCAGGAAATGCATGAACTAATAAAAATGCATGCTTTGAAATCCAATGCAGGTCGCTTTAACACAAACAAACAAATAAATACATAAATAATATTGCTGAGTGAAACCGTATATATTAAGGGATCCAAAATATACAAAATATTATTTACATATTTAATTGTAATTTTTATTGTATTATAATAATATACTGTTTCACACTGAATTTGTTTATGTATTTATGTGTATTCAAACTATTTTGTAAATTTTTTTAACAGATTTGTGTAAATTTGGCAGAAAAGAAATAAAATAATTTCTTAATAAAATAATTTCTTATTTATATTTATTCATTATAGTAATTATATTTAATTTAACAATGCAATAATTTGCTGTAAAGGAATGATTTAAAATAGTTTTATTTTAAAAGATTAAATAGTTTATTATTTTTGTTTTTTTTACGATAAAGTTAAATGAAATGATAAAACACAATTTAGAACAATTAAAACAAATAACAGAACTTGGGAAAAAATTAAATGAAAAACAATGCAATGAAACATACATGTATAAGTGTTGCAATAAATTATTATTCATTATTTTACATTTTAATAATTATTACATTTTACTTTTTTTTTAAATGAAAGGTTTTATGAATTCAATTGATTGACATGATTTTTGATTATTACAATTTAATTAAACCATTAAAACCGAATCCAGAAATAGAAACAGAAAACCCAGAATTTTAAGAAAAACATATGGCCCTGCATGCAATATGATTTCATCCAACTGACTATTATCCAAAGAATATTGTTTGATAGGAGGGATTGATGATGTCATCAGAAAAGGAAAGTCGTTTCAGAGTTAGATCAAAACTACAGAGAAGCTGTTGTGTGTTTTTGTATAGAAAGCACTGATGGTGTGTGCTCAATGAGACCAGAAGCGAGTCTGAAGACAATAAACCGGGTCAGGAGTGATTTACTGTCACTTTAAGTCGATGCAATGCAATTTGGAGGCAGCGGAGTGAATCTGAACGCGCGGGTCATAATGAACTTACACACAAACACCATCATTACTAAGAAAAACACTGACAATAACGCACTATTCATTTCACGCTGGCTGGAATTTTATTTTCCAGATTTTTCTCAGGCTCTGGTTTTATTACAGCAATATGAAGAATAATTTCATTCAGATTTCACATCATAATAATTATCTGCCGCTGTCTTTGCTTACAGTTCCGTTACTAAACGAGTCAAAGAGCGCAGAGAAACACAGCAGGAACAAATAAAAATAACACCGCATGCAGTTACAGAACAAACCCATACAATCTCAAAATGAATGAGGTATCAGATTATTTTGTGTAATTAAACAGACTGCAGCACATGCAACTGCAAAAGAGCGACTGCAAGCTTAAATACTCAAGACATCAAGTTTTATTTAATATTAACATATGTATTGAAATTGGCTTACTGTATGTTTATTTTTATTATATTTCAATACACATGAAGTAGAGGTCCACTGATACTGCATTTTACTGATATGATAATGTGTTTAAAGAAAAGCATATAAAAGATTACTGTGCTGATAATACTAAAATAATCTACATATATGTTAAATAACGTTCTTAGTCTTTAATTTTGATTTAAATGCCAGATACTGTTTATTGTATAACCAAAATATCAATTATAGCCAATGGAGAAAAAAAGGTTTTATGAATAATGAGGGACTTTTCATAAACAAGACTGAAATAGACAGGGACTCTTATTTTGAAATGCCTACCAGTACACTAAACTAGTTCCAGCTGCTCACTCAAAAAGATGAGAGAAATATTGGAACCAAAGTATTAATAATAACATAAAATAAATAAATAAATAATCATAAACAAGACTGAAATACATTGGGACTCTTATTTTGAAGTGTCAATGCTTACTACTTCAGTTTCTCATTCAAAAAGGTGAGAGAAATATGGGATCCAAAATACCAGTAATATCCAGAAAAAAAGATTTTATGCATAACGAGGGACTTTTAATCACTTTTAATCAAGTCCGAAAATTCACTGTGACTCTTATTTTGAAATGTCTGCACTATACTACTTCCAGCAGGTCATTCAAAAATATGGGAGAAATATGGGAGCCAAAGAATTAATAATAACAAAAAATGTATAATACTGGATTTTTAATCACAAACAAGCCTTATCTTAATTTGCAATGTCTATTCTTTACTACTTTAGCTGCTCATTCAAAAAGGTGAGAGACAAGAAATATGCATCTTACAACATATTCTAATATAAAACCATAATGTAAAATTGTCAATCGTAAGCGATCGTTAGGCATTAATGTGTGGCATTCACTGATTGTGAACTGGGCACAAATCAAGCACAAATAAAAGAAGTTTTATTTAAAGCCACAAAACCGTTTCTCTGTAGTTTTGCCTCTCAAACGACTTTCTTTTTCTGATGACATCATCAGTCCCTCTCATAAAACAACAATCTTTCATAAAGAGACACACTGGATAAATTCACGTCTCATAAACAGCCGTATGAAGTCTGTTTGACTTTCTCCCAAACTCTGTGTTTTCTGTTTCAATAATATTTCTGGATTCTGGTTTAATTAAATTGCAATAATCAAAAAGCATGTCTAATCAATTGAATTCATAAAACTTTTAATATTTAAAAATATTAATTACATTTAAAATTATTTATTAAAATTTTAACAATAATAGGGCCATATGAAATTACTTTTATCTAAATTATATTTTAATTTTCCCAAATTTGTTTTTTTTCTGTCTTCATTTTTCTGGATTCTGTGTTTTATGATTTAATTAAATTGTAATAATCAAAAAGCATGTCTAATCAATTGAATTCATAAAACTTTTAATATTTAAAAATATTAATTACATTTTAACAACAAGAGGGCCATATGAAATTACTTTTTTTCTAAATTCTATTTTATTTTCCCCAAATTTGGTGGTTTTTTGTTTAGGGATGTAACGGTATGAACATTTCTTATCACGACCAAACGATCACGATTATCAATATTACCACGGTATTATTAAAATGTGCTGGAGAGTTTAATAGCATTTAATAGCATTATAGTTTAATAGCATGTTCAAATATCAAATGTAAATGTTCAAATAAAGCTTTGAAAAAATTTCATATAAAGGTAAACCTCACATTTCAGTCTTTAAATATAGAAAAGGGTTAAGTCAAAATGATAATTGATTAATAAATTATTATATGTATTTTATCAGCTCCATAAATAATTCTAGATAACTTATCCGAATTGTTTAAATGTGTAGAATCCACATAAGCTTGTTTTTCCTCAACCGGTCAAAATTTACAGCAGGGCATGCAAATTCAGTCCGTTTTTGGCCAGACAGAATCTGCTGCACACAGACTGAATGTAAATATAAGTCTCTGTAAATCCAGGCTCTGACAGCAGGTGGCGCTGATGGAGCAGCAGAATTACAGCTGTTTCCCGTAAACTCCGTGCGCAAAGCAGTATTGCGATTAAAAACAGCTTCTTTAGGTATTACATGGAGCGAAGATGAAAACAAAATGCCATCGAATCGTTTCTGAAGGCAGTCAGAACCTTCAGAGGTACATTCATATAATTAATTAATTCATATATTTATTTGTATAATTCCCTCAACACTCTTTTAAAACCTTTCAGCTTTTCCGCCGTGTTTTCACTCAAAACGAAACTAAGTTACTTAAAACTGTGCTTTATGCTGGACAGTATTTATTTATCGTGAGATGTTCAAATCGCGGTAATCGAATACAGTTTTAATGATAATAATTAAAAGATGAAATGGTAATACTAACCGTGGGGAATTTTTATCATGATTTATGGTCAAACCGGTAATCGTTACATCCCTATTCTTGTTTCATTTTTCTGGATTCTGTGTTTTATGATTTAATAAAAAAATGAATTTGCTCAAACCACATGTCTGTCTGGAGAGGATCTGAACTCACTTGCTCTTCCCTTTGTAGACGGTGGCGTAGGATCCCTCGCCGAGCTTCTCTAGCTTCTCGTACGAATCTGCTTTCCCGAACTTTGGGCTCGTGGGCTGAAACAGAGAGAGAGAGACGCTTTTATTACAGGATCCTGTGTGCTGCCGGGGATTCTGGGTCAGATCCAGGATTCTTCCAGCAGGAAGTCTCTGTATTAATGAGTCTGTGCTGTTTAACTGGAGCTGATGAATTGCTTCCTGTTAAACAGGAAATGAGCTCTGCAGGCTCTTACTGCGAGCGCTTTGAGTGAAGGTGAACTTTACTACAAAAAAACTCCAGAGCGACTCATTCACTAACTCTGCATGAATCTGTGCAAGAAATTAATGCTTTTTTTTCATGAAGGATGCATTAAATCGATCAAAAGTGACAGTAAAGACATTTATAATGTTACCAGAGATTTCTATTTCAAATAAGTGCTTTTTTTTAAACTTTCTATTCATCTGTGAATCCTGAAAAGTAAATGTATCACAGTTTCCATAAAAATATTGTGCAGCACAACTTTTTCAACATTGATAATAATCAGAAATGTTTCTAGTATATTAGAATGATTTCTGAAGATCATGTGACACTGAAGACTGGAGTAATGATGCTGAAAATTCAGCTGCGCATCACAGAAATAAATAAAATTTTAACAGATATTCACATAGAAAACAGCTTTTTTAAACTATGATAATATTTCATAATTTTTTCAGTATTTTTTTTACAGTATTTTTACTTTTACATTTTAACATACATACATCATACAACCCAAATTCCGGAAATGTTGGGACGTTTTTTAAATTTGAATAAAATTAAAACTAAAAGACTTTCAAATCACATGAGCCAATATTTTATTCACAATAGAACATAGAGAACATAACAAATGTTTAAACTGAGAAATTTTACAATTTTATGCACAAAATGAGCTCATTCCATATTTGATGCCTGCTACAGGTCTCAAAATAGTTGGGACGGGGGCATGTTTACCACGGTGTAGCATCTCCTCTTCTTTTTAAAACAGTTTGAAGACGTCTGGGTATCGAGGTTATGAGTTTCTGGAGTTGGAATTTGGTCCCTTTCTTGCCTGATATAGGTTTCCAGCTGCTGAAGAGTTCGTGGTCGTCTTTGACGTATTTTTCGTTTAATGATGCGCCAAATGTTCTCTATAGGAGAAAGATCTGGACTGCAGGCAGACCAATTCAGCACCCGGACTCTTCTACTACGAAGCCATGCTGTTGTAATAGCTGCAGTATGTGGTTTTGCATTGTCCTGCTGAAATACACGTCATCTGGAGGGGAGCATATGTTGCTCTAAAACATTTATATACCTTTCAGCATTCACATGCAGGCTGCCCATACCGAATGCACTTATGCACTCCCATACCATCAGAGATGCTGGCTTTTGAACTGAACGCTGATGACACGCTGGAAGGTCTCCCTCCTCTTTAGCCTGGAGGACACGGCGTCTGTGATTTACAACAAGAATGTCAAATTTGGACTCGTCTGACCATAGAACACTTTTTCACTTTGAAACAGTCCATTTTAAATGAGCCTTGGCCCACAGGACACAACGGCGCTTCTGGACCATGTTCACATATGGCTTCCTTTTTGCATGATAGAGCTTTAGTTGGCATCTGCAGATGGCACGGTGGATTGTGTTTACCGACAGTGGTTTCTGGAAGTATTCCTGGGCCCATTTAGTAATGTCAATGACAGAATCATGCTGATGAGTGATGCAGTGCCGTCTGAGGGTCCGAAGACCACAGGCATCCAACAAAGGTCTTCGGCCTTGTCCCTTATGCACAGAGATCAGTTTCTCTAAATCTTTTGATGATGTTATGCACTGTAGATGATGAGATTTGCAAAGCCTTTGAAATGTAACATTAAGGAACGTTGTTTTTAAAGTATTCCACAATCTGCCCATCTTTACTTCTTAGAGACTCTGCCTCTCTAAGACATCCCTTTTATAGATAATCATGTTACAGACCTGATGTCCATTAACTTAATTAGTTACTCGATGTTCTCCCAGCTCAATATTTTCAAAATGTCTTGCTTTTTCAGCCCTTTGTTGCCCCATGCCAACTTTTTTGAGACCTGTAGCAGGCATCAAATTTGAAATGAGCTCATTTAATGGATAAAAGTATAAAATTTATCTGTTTAAACATTTGTTATGTTATCTATGTTCTATTGTGAATAAAATATTGGCTCACGTGATTTGAAATTTCATTCATATTTTTAAAAAAAAATGTCCCCAAATTTTTTTTTTAAAATTTATATTATGATTTTATTAGTTTTTAGTAAGTGTTTTATTTAGATTTTTTATTTTAAAATTATACATTTAATTTATAGTGTGACTTTATTTGGTTTTAGTAGGTCTTTTATTTAGATTTTATCAGTTTTTAGTAAGTGTTTTATTTAGTTTTTTATGTTATTATTTATTTATTTATTTTAATTCTACATTATGACTTTAGTTGTTTTTAGTAACTGCTTTATTTAGACTTTTTATTTCAAATTTCAATTTATTTTTAGTCATATGTACTGAATGCAACTCAAATGTCTTCATGACAGGCTGAAGAGCAAATGCACAGCAGCAGTGATGCTCATGAAAACGCAGCGTTTCTTCAGTAATCAGGTTTGCAGCCTGACACCGATCCTCCGCAGTGATCGGTGTGAAAGATTAGCGCACTCTTCCTGGATAAGCGCTTGCTCCGATGCGGCTGTAACCACAAACCCTGCGCACTTTATCAACACCAGACACCAGCAGCCTCTAAATATCACCTCAGCAAGCCTTTATTATCCTGATGGAGGCGTTGGGAGTGCAGGGGCCCTGTGGAGAACAGGTTTGAGTGGGTTTTCTAAGTAAGAAGGTCTGTGGGAGGATAAGAAGAAGGGTGTGATGGGAAAGAGGTCAGGCTCTCTCTCTCCACTCCTTCTATCTGGTCTTACACTCATCCATTTTTCATTGGGGTGAATCAGCAAGTAAATGTGCTCACGAGCTGCTTTCTTCAAACCGGCCACCTTCAGTTTCTCTCTCAGGTCAAACGTGTCTTGCTTTCGAAGTTACATACTTTTTTAATTCAATGGAAATAAATATAGTAATTATATAAAATGCTGTAATTTTCAACAAAGTGGGGTCTACACAAATAGCTAATTAATAAAAGAATAATGTAAAAAAAAAAACTAAAAAGAAAAATAAACTAAATAAACATCCTAAAAAATTTATAAAATCATTAAAAAGTAAACTTAAAATAAATGTTTTTTAAAAAAAATGCAAAATAAAACAATTACTGACAATCATTAAAAAGTAAAGTTAAAACAAGTCATTTTTAAATAAAAAATCAAAATGAACTAAAAATGAATAAAATCATACAGTAAAATGAAAAACTAAATAAAAAAATTTAAATTAAAAAAATTAAATTTAAAGTAAAATTAAAATAAATATTTGAAATAAATCAATTTAAAAATAAAAATAAAAAAACTTACTAAAATTAATAAAAGTAAAATTAAAACAAATACTTTAAAAAAATCTTTAAAACACTCACTAAAACTGAAAAAAACAATGTAGAATTAAAATAAACCAATTTAAAATAAAAATTAAAAATTACAAAAATGAATAAAATCACAGAAAAAAAAAGAATTAAAAATCTAAATAAACACTTACTAAAATGTATTAAACCTTAATGTAAAATCAGAATAAATAAATAAATTTCTGAATAAATAAAAACAAAATAAAAATTAAACACTTATTTAAAAAGATATTGTAATTGTATACCTGCATGTAATACGACTATTAACCAACATCAGAGAAGCGTGAACGTGAAAGTGTTGATAAATTATTGATATATTAACAACTTAATATTTTAGCTCAAAGGGGATCAGCAGACACGAATGTTTGGGAATCCCTGATGTAGTATGTGTTAAATAGTTCACTAAGACATGTCTAATGATCATTATAATAAAAACAAAATAAAATAAATAAGCAGAATAGTAGAATAAGCAGAGCTAATCAAACAATATCTACAAGCCAAACACATGTTAGGTTTATAAATGAGCCGTATGGAGGACGATCAGAGAGTCACATTAGGCATGCAGCGATGAAGTCTAATGATCATTATTAACGAGGAGAGACTCACGGAGCTGGGGCTGGAGTGACGGCGGAGTTTGGGCGACTCTTTGCCGGAGGACGAGCTCTTGGCGTTGATGCAGGCGTTGTTCTCTGAATGCACGCGCTTCACCTGACCGGCCGGTTTCTCAAAGGTGTCGAAGCCGCTCTGCGTCCGCTGCACCTTCCGGTCCTCAGGGATAGTGTCCAGGGGCTTGATGACCGAGTCCGATCCCTGGCAGCTGCGAGTGGACATCTTGGTGACACATATCTGAGGAGAACAACGTCATCAGCACTGTCGCTTTCCAGCAGGAAACAAGATGCATTTACTTCAGAAGCAAAACTGTGTCGAAAAAGGATGACTTTCTTTTTAGTGTTCAGTTTATTTTTTCTCACAATTTTTATGCATGACTTAGCCAGAAGTAAATCATCATTTTAAGCATCTTTGCATTTTTAAAATGCAAAAATAAGATTAAAAAAAAACTTAAAATAAGAACAAGAAAATATTGTTTGCAGTGAAAAGGCGGCACAAGGTGGCACACGTTCATACAAATCCACAAGACAGTCTTATGCAGTTCATACACCCCGAATCAACAAATCTACATAAAATACTTGACAAAAATTATTTAAATAATATTATTTTAAAAAAAATTGTACAATAAAAATTTTAAACCATTACAAATTCAAATTAAAAATAAATTATTTTAAATAAAATAAAAAAAATCTAAATAAAATACTTACTTGAATAAAATCATTAAAAATTATTTTTAAATTAAATTAAATCACTTACTAAAACCTACTAAAATCATAATGTAATATTAAAACAATTGCTGAAAATTAATAAAATCATTAAAAATGTATAACTAAAATAAATAATTGTGTACTTAAAAAAAACAAAACATTTTTAAACCAATCATTAAAAAGCAAAAATAATAAATAAGTTTTAAAAAATGAGAAAAAAATATATCTAACTGAAACACTTACTATTAAATTAATACAGAAACAACTAAAAAATATTAAACAAAACTAAAATGAATAAAATCATTTAAAAAGTAAAATTAAAATAATTTTAAAATAAAAACATTTACTGAAAATGAATAAAATCCTTAAAACAAATAATTAAAAAACACAATTAATCAAATTACACCTAAAATTAATCAATACGCTAAAAAGTCAAATTAAAAAAATAAATACTATAAAAAAATGTACATAAAGTGTGGCAGTGCGGCAAGAAAAATCATCAAGCATGGTTTAGCTTGAAGTAAATCTCCTTTTAAGCAAAAACAAGATAAAAAATCCTTGTCTGCAGTGAAAAGACGTGTGAAAGTTGAGCTCTGATCGCTAAAGTCACGTCCAAGTTCACACAAATCCACAAGACAGCCTGCTGGATTTCTTCACAGAGGTTTGGTGCGGTTCACACCCCTGCGAGGTTCAGACTTTCATCTCAGTTCAGACATCGATTCAGCTGCTGCATTACAGCCTACGGTACATTTCCATCTCACACACACACACACACACACACACACACAAGCATTAATCTAAAGTGCGTGAACCTACCGGCCACTCCATCGCCGCCGGACTGTGAGCAGCACAAAAGGCCCGGAGCAGCATGTCATGTCAGCGGTCTGCCATTAAACATTCACGAGGAGCGTCCCGTGAACGCCTCTAACCATCGCCCGCGGTTCACTTACACGGGCCGAGTTTCACCAAACACACTTCAGTGTGAGAGCCAGAGAGACTCAAACAGCTCAGACTAACATATATCAACTCTCAAACAACTTTGTGGCAAGAATTGAGCTAAACAGATGATTCAGCCACACACACACACACACACACACACTAACGTTCACAAGATTGGAATAATTCAGATTTTTAAATGTTTCTGAACAACGCATTTAGTTGATCAAAAATACAGTAAAAATTGTGAAATATTATTGTAATGTAAAACAGCTGTTTTCTATGTGAATATCTGTTAAACTGTAATTTATTTCTGTGATGCGCAGCTGTATTTTCAGCATCATTACTGCAGTCTTCAGCGTCACATGAAAAAAAATCATTCTAATATACTGATTTGCTGCTCGAGAAACATTTCTGATTATGATCAATGTTCAAATCAGTCGTGCTGCACAATATTTTTGTGGAAACTGTGATGCATTTTATTTTTCAGGATTCACAGATGAATAGAAAGTTCAAAAGTAACATTATAAATGTCTTTACTGTCACTTTTGATCAATTTAATGCATTCTTAATGAATATAAATATTCATTTCTTTGGAAAAAATTTTCAATAAATAAATGTAATTAAGTTTACCTTTTTTTTTCTAGCTGACCATCAGGTATTCAATATGTTTTTTTGTTTGTTTGTTTGTTTGTTTTTTGTTTTTTAATGTATGCCATTTTTAAGCTACAATAAAACAATGAAACTGTGATATAGAGTCTGAGAACTCTTCGGATCGAAGCTCCCGTTAAACAGAAACTCTGAAGTGAAACCACTCAAGCTAAATGACGTTTTTCTCTGTTTTTCTTCCCGTCCTGACAGGCCAGTATTTGAACATGAACATGTAAGTGACCTTTTAAAAGTGAACAGAAACAGAGGCTTCGGAGCAGAACGGAGCCGCCGTCACCGTCTCTGATCTCATCGCTTCTGCATTAAACCGTCTGAACACCAGAAACCTGTGCATGGCTCTTTGTGTCTCTATTCTGTTCTCAGACAGCAGACAGACTCCGCCTCCTGAGCTGTCAATCAGACAGCAGACAGACTCCGCCTCCTGAGCTGTCAATCATGAGTGAGATGTAAATGTCGTGAGCGTGTTTATTGTTCTAAATGCTCGAGACACAATGAGCACTAATTGAGTCTCAATCATCCCGGGTCTTTGTTCGTTCACAAACGCACATCAGGATCTCAGGATCGACTCCATCATGATGCTTGTCATGTAAAACCACAGATGTTTTCCCAGCACAGCGTCCATGTAGACACTGAAGGGTTGATGAACATGAAATAACTGAATTTACAGAAATAGATGTTCTTAATATGCTAGTTTTAGTGACTGTTTGTATTTTTACAAACAGTTTGAATGAATTCATTAATTAAAAAATAAAATTAAACAAAAAAATATAATCATATACGTATCAATTAAAAATTGAATAAATATATAAATCAATAAATCAACAATAAAAAGTAAATAAAACTTACAAACGACAAAAATAAATAAATAATAAAAATACAAAAATAACATATAATAATATGTTATGTTATTATAAAAATATAATAAATCATATAATTAATACAAATTAATAAAAGATGAAATACATTAAATGAAAAATAAATAAAATAACACAAAAACAAAAACATCGTTAAACAAATAAATAAAAATTTAAAACAAAAATTCAATTATAAATAAATAAAATGTTAAAATATAATAAATCAAAATTGGATAAATAAAAATTAGGAAAATAAAATACAATAAAAATTAAAAATAAATTTAAAAAATAAAATAAATGAACATAAAATTTTGAAAAATAAATAAACTAACTAACTAACAAAACAGGAGGCTCAAGAGACACTGAAGAAGGAAACCACGTCTTATCTAGAGAACAGAAGCAGACACAAAGCAATGATTTAACGACGCCCCAACATCACTGCAGCCGGTAAGCACCACTCACACTTACATTAGAACGAGTACAATCTAATTACTAACAGGCCCTAGGATTCTGGGATACTAAGATATTACTAGCGTGTAATTAAAAGTGAATTTTGAAAACTTTTGAAAACTTAGCCAGCAAACTAATGCAACTAATCCAGATATTACAACATTAAAGTACCATCAGTTTCCTAAAGCTCTCAAAGAGAAAGCATCATCAGCTCTGACTCCTGAGCCTTTAAATCACAAACCTTCATTAGAGCTGCTCACAATCACACAATGCATCTCATTACATCTGGATATTTTAGCCGGTTCTTAAAGGAACACTCCACTTTTTTTGGAAATAGGCTCATTCTCCAACTCCCCCAGAGTTAATAAGTAGAGTTTTACCGTTTTTGAATCCATTCAGCCGATCTCCGGGTCTGGCGAGAGCACTTTTAGCATAGCTTAGCATAGATCATTGAATCCTATTAGACCAGTAGCATCGCGTTCAAAAATGACCAAAGAGTTTCGATATTTGTCCTATTTAAAACTCGACTCTTCTGTAGTTATATCGTGTACTAAGACCGGCGGAAAATGAAAAGTTGCGATTTTGTTGCTGATATGATTAAGAACTATACTCTCATTCCGGCGTAATAATCAAGGAACTTTGCTGCCGTAACATGGCCGCAGCAGGCGCAGTGATATTACGCAGCGCCTGAAAGTAGTCCCCAGCTAGGTAACTAGTTATAATATAGCCGGGGACTACTTTCAGGCGCTGCGTAATATCACTGCGCCTGCTGCGGCCATGTTACGGCAGCAAAGTTCCTTGATTATTACGCCGGACTGGGAGTATAGTTCCTAGCCAAATCGGACTAGAAAATCGCAACTTTTCATTTTCCGCCGGTCTTAGTACACGATATAACTACAGAAGAGTCGAGTTTTAAATAGGAAAACTATCGAAACTCTTTGGTCATTTTTGAATGCGATGCTACTGGTCTAATCGGATTCAATGATCTATGCTAAGCTATGCTAAAAGTGCTATCGCCAGACCCGGAGATCGGCTGAATGGATTCAAAAACGGTAAAACTCTACTTATTAACTCTGGGGGAGTTGAAGAATGAGCCTATTTCCAAAAAAAGTGGAGTGTTCCTTTAACAGATCCACACACATGAACTAACCAGTCTGTGATTTCTCCCTATCAAACAACACTAATGACGTGCTTTTATTCCAGACGAGAGGAGAGCGATGGACAGACGGCCTGATTTACTGCTGATCTTCAAGCCTGACTGTACAGTATGTGGGATTCAGAGCTCTTAATGGAAACCGTTAACACCGAGCGCTGCCAAAAACACTGACATTAAACAGCTGACATCAGTATCTGACACGACTCTCTCTCGTCTCAAACGCATCAGGAGCCGCTCTGAAAGCAAACTCAGGTGCGAAGCGCGTCTAGAACGGGTGGGATGCGCTCCAGACGGCATTCATGATGCATAAAGGACCGCCGACGCGAGGACACAAACACGTCTGAGGATCTCAGTCACGTGCGGCTCAGAATAAAAGCCTCTGAATACTGCGCAGAAAGATACACAAACAGAAAATAAGAAAGATAAAATAAATATGGATAAATAAATAGATAGATAAAGAAAAATGTAAATCAAATAAAAAGGGTAAATAAGAATAAATAAATACATCAATAAATAAATAAATAAATACATATTTTTAATAAGTTACAAAATAATAAATAAATACATATTATAATTATATAAAATAATGACATTATATGCATTATATGTATATGTATATATATATATATATATATATATATATACACAAATACATAATGAATAAATAATAAAAATTAGAAAAATACAATTTTAAAAATACATAAAAATTAATGAATAAATAATAAAAATTTGAAAAATAATAAATAAATTAATTAATTAAAAATACATAAGAATGAACAAAATAAGAATGAATAAATATGTAAGTACATAAACAAATAGGCTAAAGAATAAGAATATTATAAATAAAAAATAGAAATACAAAAATAAAACAAAATAATTATTAATTATAAAAATAAAAATAATTGGAAAAATAAAAATTTAAATTAGAAAAACACAAATAAAAATGAATGAATAAATATCAATAAATAAAATAAATAACTCAGACATGGAAAAACAAACAAGGAACTTTTGATTATTTGGAGCCACTGTAGATAATTTTTGCAACACATGCTTCCTATTTAGAAAAAAATAAATAATATATATACACATATATACAAAACCCTCCTCCAATAAGTAAATATTTTCACAGTCCTGAAACAAACAGAGTTGTGTGATTTAAATGAACACAGAGCTGTAATGTGATGCAGCAGAGAGCGTGTGCTGTTTGTCATCGCAGAGCTTGCCGACGGCGTCAGGAGCGTTACTGCAAAATACATGACAGAGACTCCAACAAACTACAGCTGAGAAACAATCCTTCATATTTAAGAATCCACTGGGAAAACACTCCCTGATTACAGAAAACCGAGTAAAGAGGAAATCCAAGCCTAACAAGCCATGCAGATAGGAAATCTGATAATAATAATGCTGTAGTTTAGGGCTGGGCGACGTCGCTAAAGAGTTACATCTCTGTGTTTCCGATCATATAACATGCAGCGAGAGAGAACAGATCTGAAGGGTTTCTAGTGTTGCTTCATTATCTCCAGTGCATTTCCAGCTCTGATCTCTTCATAATGAATCAATCTCTCAACATCATCAGAGAATTACAGACGACTGAGCCATTTCTAGGAAGACCAAGATTTCTGAGGTGATCACTTAACATGCAACATACTTTTTGCAACGTTTATCAGAAGTAAATGCTGACTGTTTCATATATTAATTTAAAAAAAAAAAACAGTAGGCAATATGCAAACATGGTATGCATGTACTTTATTGTTTGCAATACACTACTGTTCAAATATGTGGGGGCTGTAAGATTTGTTTTTAAAGAAATAAATACTTTTATTCATCAATGACTCATTATATTAATCAGAAATATTGTGCAGCACAACTGTTTTTTACATTGATAATAATCAGAAATGTTTCTTGAGCAGCAAATCAGTATATTATAATGATTTCTGAAGATCATGTGACTCTGAAGACTGCAGTAATGATGCTGAAAATACTGCTTTGATCACACAAATAAATTACATTTTAGCAGATATTCACATAGAAAACTGTGATTTTAAATTGCAATAATATTTCACAATTTTTACTGTATTTTTGATCAAATGAATGCAGCATCTACTCTGACTAAACCTCTTCTGAATGAAACTATAATCTCGACTACAGTGAATGAAACACCTGCGTTCTCCTCAAACACGCATGAGACAGATAGACACGCTTCTAGAACACAGTGAGCTCCATTTCACAACATAGGAAGCTACAGAAAAAACTTCAATTAGCCTATATGCATAAATGCAAGAAAAGTAATATAAAATAATAAAAAATGCACAATTTTCACAATATTCATGAGCAACATGCTAACAGCAAATCCGATCTCGTTGATGTTGTCAGCCATGCAGCTCACTAGTTTGTAGAATACAGCTACAGAATTATGAAACATGAATAAAAACTCCAGCCTTTCCTTGCAATTACTGATTAAAATTCCTGAACTTATAGCAATGCCACTGAGTTTGGCGTCCTTGACTGTGAACTCCTGTGATTAAAGTGAGTGCTAAACATCAGTTTTACAGAGATTGGACAGAAAAGGACAGGGAAAAAAACAAGACAAAGGGTTGTACTGTATTAATGGCTAAATTGGCCGAGTTCCTGGCGGCGGCTCGTTTAATGGCTGTTTGGATCAGGACTCGACAACAGCAGACTTCGCTCGAACTCGTCTCACAGGAGAACGTGTCTCAGAGAACAAGCCTGTTTTCACTGAAGATCAACTGATAGCATTAGTTACAGGATGATTATCGACTAATACCTGCTTTCTGAAACACAACAATCCCTCCAAACTTAACCTGTTATGTGCTGAAATATTCTTCATCTTCATTTCTGTGGTTAAGAAATTCAAATAATACTAGAGAACGACAGATAGAGCGATAGATAGAACGATAGATAAATAGAACGATAGATAGATAGAACGATAGATAGATAGACAGATAGATAGATAGACAGATAGATAGATAGATAGATAGATAGATAGATAGATAGATAGATAGATAGATAGATAGATAGATAGATAGAACAATAGATAGAACAATAGATAGATAGATAGATAGATAGATAGATAGATAGATAGATAGATAGATAGATAGATAGATAGAATGATAGGTAGCTAGATAGACAGACAGACAGACAGACAGAGAGATAGATAAGTAGAACGATAAAACGATAGACAGATAGAAGGATAGATAGACAGATAGATAGATAGATAGATAGATAGATAGATAGATAGATAGATAGATAGATAGATAGATAGATAGAAAGAATGATAGACAGACAGACATATAGAATGATACAATGATAGAACGATAGATAGAACGATAGATAGAACGATAGATAGATAGAACGATAGATAGATAGATAGATAGATAGATAGATAGATAGATAGAACAATAGATAGATAGATAGATAGATAGATAGATAGAATGATAGGTAGCTAGATAGACAGACAGACAGACAGACAGACAGACAGAGAGATAGATAAGTAGAACGATAAAACGATAGACAGATAGAAGGATAGATAGACAGACAGACAGACAGATAGATAGATAGATAGATAGATAGATAGATAGATAGATAGATAGATAGATAGATAGAAAGAATGATAGACAGACAGACATATAGAATGATACAATGATAGAACGATAGATAGAACGATAGATAGAACGATAGATAGATAGATAGATAGATAGATAGATAGATAGATAGATAGATAGACAGACAGAACGATAGATAGATAGATAGATAGATAGATAGATAGATAGATAGATAGATAGATAGACAGACAGACAGACAGACAGACAGACAGAGAGATAGATAAGTAGAACGATAGAACGATAGACAGACAGAACGATAGATAGATAGATAGATAGATAGATAGATAGATAGATAGATAGATAGATAGATAGATAGATAGACAGACAGACAGAACGATAGATAGATAGATAGATAGATAGATAGATAGATAGATAGATAGATAGATAGATAGATAGATAGATAGATAGATAGATAGATAGATAGATAGATAGATAGATAGAGCTGATGGACGGAAGGATATATAGTGATATAAGGACAGATAGACAGATGCAGTGTATCTGCTGAATGAAGTGACTGCATCTGTTCTGCAGGAGACTCTCGTCTGATAGCTGAAGGGACGAGAACGTCGAGCTGGACTCAAACCCGCAGCAGCAGCACTCCACCGCACCACCGCTCCCATGATCCTCCTGTGCTCGCGCCGCTGTCTGACGGACATACACCAAACTGAGCTGCATTACAGCGCTGAGAGGTGTAACCCAAGCCTTTGAGTGGATTATAACGGTCAAGTTCACACTGAGTGCTCAAGAAGCGTTTGAGTGAGTTAAAACAGCCTCGAGGCTTGGCTAATCGTTTCTGAATTATAGATTGATAATTGTAGCAGACGTTTGCTCGGGAAAGCACAGCAACGGTCAACAGCAGTTGGCTAATGACCAGATTTACATAAAACACCTAACAAATGGAGACACTGGTGTGATTAAAACTTTGTATCCATGACAATTAAGGGATGTTTACTCCCTTGCGAAATTAATTATGTACATATCTAATGCGAGCGGCCATCGCTAATGAACGTCTCGAGCGCGAGCGGGTCGAGTTAAAAAGACCTCGCAGTGTGACCTCAGCTTCATCTCTGACCACCAAAGCTTTGTTATGTGCTCAATGCTTCATAAAACATAAGCAATCTCACAAAGATAATCACATCTGAGCACAAATGAATTCCCATACTGCTTTATTCTGTTCGTGCAGGGTATATGCAGTGAAGCTGGGTAAACTAGTTTACTAATATGGACCAAAGTTGTGCACTTTTTTCTTTTCTTGTCCTGAATTTGAATTGAGGCACCAAACAGGATGTAGAATGGAAATGCGGATTAACGAAGTGAAACGCAATGCAGTTTATATAAGTCATTTTTAACTAGAAAAGCACAGTTTGTCAAGAATATAAATGCTGGCCGGAAAAAACCTTGACCAGACAGATGGATAGACAGAACGACAGACAGATGGATAGGACAACAGATAGATATACATAAAGATAGACAGATTAATATAATGATAGACAGACAGACAGAACAATATGGTAGATATAATGATAAATGGATATAAAATTATAAATAGATAGACAAAACAGACAGAAGATTAAACTGATAGATGAATAGAGAGATAAAAAGATAAAATGATGGATAAAAGGATAAATACATAGAATATATAAATGATAGATAAGCAGACAGAATGATAGAACGATAGACAGAACGACAGAATGATAGATAGATAGATAGATAGATAGATAGATAGATAGATAGATAGATAGATAGATAGATAGATAGATAGATAGATAGATAGATAGAACGATGGAATGATAGAACAATAGAACGATAGATAGATAGATAGATAGACAGACAGACAGACAGACAGACAGATAGATAGATGGATAGATGGATAGATGGATAGATGGATAGATGGATAGATAGATAGATAGATAGATAGATAGATAGATAGATAGATAGATAGATAGAACGATGGAATGATAGAACAATAGAACGATAAATAGATAGACAGACAGACAGACAGACAGACAGATAGATAGATAGATAGATAGATAGATAGATAGATAGATAGATAGATAGATAGCTAGATAGCTAGATAGCTAGATAGATAGATAGATAGATAGATAGATCAAACGACAGAACGAACGAGATAGATAGACAGAACGATGGAATGATAGATAGAATGATAGAATGATAGCACGACAGATAGATAGATAGATAGATAGATAGATAGATAGATAGATAGATAGATAGATAGATAGATAGATAGATAGATAGATAGATAGATAGATAGATAGATAGATAGATAGATAAAAACGACAGAACGAACGAGATAGATAGACAGAACGATGGAATGATAGATAGAATGATAGAATGATAGCACGATAGATAGAACGATAGCACGATAGATAGAACGATAGAACGATAGATAGATAGATAGATAGATAGATAGATAGATAGATAGATAGATAGATAGATAGATAGATAGATAGATAGATAGATAGATAGATAGATAGATAGATAGATAGATAGATAGAGTAAACGAAGCAGCTATGAATTCATAAACAGGTTTGTTGGAGTGATCAGTTCATCCGTCCGTCATCAGCGTGTGATAATCTCAGTGTGTGAGTGACACACATCGGCGCCTGTCACTGTATCTCCTCTAATCACCGCAGGCCTCTGGGAAGCTGTGAGCCGCTGACACAGACGGGAGAGTGGCCTGCTTCCTCCTCCATCATCTCCCTCCCTCCCTCCCTACACACTCCCTCCCCGGGGCGCATCGCAACAGCAGCGCATCCCTAGCAAACAGGACAGATGCGTGAAGCATGCATCTCCCCGTCTCAATAACCCGCCGATTCTCAGGTGGGCCGACCCGCTCCGTATCACAAGCATGATGTGTGTATTATTGCACGGGCGCATTTCCTACATTTATAAAGACGTTAAACGTGATGATGGCAGCATCTGGGGAGTGTTTGTGCCGATCAGCATGCACCGAAAGGGAGAAAGGTGCTGCGCTCTTACCTTATTGCAGTCACTGTTTGCAGGAAACAGCTCACCTGAGTGCCTCTCGCATGCAGACGCAACGCAAGCAGGCCAATCGCCGCATTCAAAACGTCTCTCTCCGACTCGGACGGCTGGAAGCCTGGAGAGCGCACTAAACCAAAAGAGACTGTGGATGGAGGGGGGAGCTTTCAAAGTGACGTGTGGAGCATCATTGTGTGACGCAGGTTGAGTGTATGGCGCGTTTGGCGCAGCTCAAGGGTTGCATTAGAAATGCGATGCACCGTGGCTCGTGCCCTCATCCAGTTGCCAGCTACTGAGAAACGAGACGGGCTTTGAGCTGCAACCCCTGTGAGTGAGATGGTCCGATCCAGAGCCGTGCAACCCTCTCTCTCTCTCTTTCTCTGTTTCTCTCTCAGCTATTGATTCACTCCAGCTCTACGCAGCTTCAGTGAAATATGAAACGCAGGCCTGCCAAGCTGCCATTAATCGTGAGTAACATTAACAACAGTATCAGAAAGGAGAAAGGAGATCTCCTGCATCACCGCAGCTTCTGCCAAACACCCGAAAGAGAGGGAGAGAGGGACGAGACACACCATTCAAACCTATGTAAATCTATGTAAAAGCATGAGAGCAACACATCACATACATGTTAGGGCTGTCAAAAAAAAAAAGTCAAATTTTGAATATTTGTCGAATTTAAAATAAAAATCCACATTCGAATGCAAAAACGATTTTAGGTGTGCATCAGGTTGCCTTATGAGTGGTGCACGATATGCGATGACGATGTGTCGTTGCATTTCAATGTTTTTCATAGCTTATCCAGTTAAACCCACTGGATGCGGCGCTGCTGCATTCTTCATTCAAAATATTGCAGAAAAATAGAACATCAAAGCTGAGAAGGTGTTATATATAATATATAAATAAGATATTTATCGCATTTTCTAGAGGGACATCTATCAGCGGTGCACTCGTGTCTCGCACAAGAGATCCGCGTGTTTCGAAAGCCATGTAAAATTAACGCAATTTAAACTTTTAAAAAACATGTCTCGAGACTTTATGGCGGTTTTTCCCCATCCCACTGCATCACATTTTTAAATTGTAAATTCTCAGTTTTTAAATGAAAAAGTTCTCTTTGTGATTGGTTTTCGGTCGTTTGTATTAAACTGTACATACATGTACGATGCAGTTTTGTTTCTCATTGTTTAAGCAAATTAATTAATTATAAATAAATAAAATAAAATAAAAAAGATATTCGTGTTATTTTATTGCTTTGAAGAAATGCGCATTAGTAATATTTTGCTCTTGTGGCCTCAGGAGACTGAAATTATGCCCTTTAAATTCTTTTATAATTCGAATATTGATAATATTTCAGTACAAAATTCAAATTTAGTTTTTCAGCCATTTTGACAGCCCTAAATTAATACATGTGCATCTCCTTTTAAGAACATCTCAGGGTCGCATTTCACTGCACGAAGCATTAAAAACACATATACATAATCTCCAGTATTGAACACGTCACTATTTTTCTCAGTAAATATATTTCTAAAGATGCTGTTGACATGATATTTTCACCAGATGTCGGTAACAACCCAAGTAATCCATACATACAAAGAAAGCAAAACAAATAAATCCAGAAATTAAGTTATGTGTAATAAAGTGGAATGACACAGGGGGGGAAAAATTGTTTGTTTTGTTTTTGTTTTTTCCAGCCCAGGTAACAAAAAGTTGTTTTTCCATAAAAAGTAATGCAATGTAACACAATATAGCAATGCATCACTTTTAAAAGCAACTACTCCCAACACTACTCTCAATCATACTAAAAAAATACTGCTATTGTTATCCGAATAGCTACTTTATAGTTGAATTGAAATTGTTTCATAATTGGTTCATTTTAAATTAAACAACATTAACTCTCTTATTTTCCTGTTTATTTTTGTGAAGATGCTTCAGTCTGTTGTATAAAGCACTATAGAAATACATTGAGATTAAAACTTTGAGATTTATAACTAAAATTAACATAAAATCATTTTAATATCAAAATTCATTCAACCCCCTTCACCATATTATCACCATTTTATTTTTTACAATATTGTGAAATGCTGAATTAGTTTCCCCTCTAACACTAGTGTTTTTAGACTATCAGAAACGGTTTATTTACCTGGATAAGCTCCACGGAGCTCAACCTCACACCTTCACAGATCGATACGGCTCGTACGAGGTCACCGCCTGACCTATAATTCAATAAAACAGGGGCTTCCACACAAACTCTATTTGCCTTATCAGCAGCGCAGGAGAGATTGAGCGCGGCACCCAAGGGCAGGAACGCCGCTATCGGCTCTCGCAGGAGATCGCTAACCTTGAGAGACACAAGTGTTGCCATAGGAATGAGACGCGGGGAGAAAAGGGTCTTGACTCTTTATTAACAGCATGAAGCTCTCGAACCCTCAATCTGCAGAGATCTGACATGGAAGACGACCACATACAACGATCGGCTAATAACAGACACGGTTTGGGTTAGTTGCCTGCTGACTAACTTGGACTAGCTGGTTAGCCATCGAAACTGCTAGCTACTAAGTATTTCTATTGAAGTGGGTTGACAAAGGCAAAGTGTTATTAAAGGTTTTTTTTATTATTTTAATATGTTCCTTGAGGTTTACTTGTAATGTTAATAAAGTTTTTTTGCACAAAAAATAAATAAATAAATAAATTAGTGCTGTCAAATTATTAATAAAAGTTCAAATAAAAATGAAATAAAAGTTTTTGTTTACATAATATATGTGTGTGTACTGTGTATATTTATTATGTATATATAAATACACACACACACATACATCATATATTTTGAAAATATTTACATATTTATTTTCATATAATTTATATCATATATGTGACCCTGCAGCACAAAAGCAGTCATAAGTAGCACAGGTATATTTGTAGCAATAGCCAACAATACATTGTATGGGTCAAATTTTTATGCCAAAAATCATTAGGATATTAAATAAAGATCATGCTCCATGAAGATATTTTGTCAATTTTAAAGGTGATTTTCTCAATATTTAGATTTTTTTGCTCCCTCAGATTCCAGATTTTCAAATATTTGTATCTCAGCCAAATATTGTCCGATCCTAACAAACCACACATCAATGGAAAGATTATTTATTCAGATGATGCATAAATCCAAATTTAACAAAATTGACCCTTATGACTGGTTTTGTGGTCCAGGGTCACATATAAATATATTTAATATATAAACGTTACATATTTTTCTTAAATATACAATTGAGCTGTTTAAACCAAACGTGCCAAAGCGAACGGTCGAACACCAGTGGGCGGAGCCTATGTTGATGTCTTGCTCTGGAGGCGGTGTTTATGCAAATGTTTGTGCCCCTGTGATGTCAACTTGCACCTCGGATCCAAAACGAGCCAAGGCAAATTTGATTTCTCATGTCATGACCCCTTTAAGAAGCCTGTTACATTCTTATATACGCAATACTCAAACCGAAGATTCACCAATTTCCAAATATGAGTAAAAACGGACTTTGACAAGTAAATAAAATCCAGTTGGCCAGCAACTTATTATAAACTGAAACTGAAACACAATAAAAACGTCACAAAATTGCATATCTTCTAAAAACATTTAGCATTCATTTAAAAATGGGACAGCAATTTATTAATGACATTAATTCCACTGTTGTTAATGTAATGCATTTTTTTAACTTAAATTTACAAATTAAATTAACGATTAAATTAACATAATAGTTCAAAAATAAACTAAATTATTTTAAGGTTAAAATTTGTTCAATATTTTCAGATAATTACCTCCCTTTTAAATTAAATGTAAGTTAAATACTAAATAAAATTAACATAATGTTTCTGAAATACAATTAATTTAATATTAAATTTAATTCAGTAATGTTGTTAAATTTAAATATTTACTCAAACTTAAATCAAATTAATATAATACTTCTAAAATACTTCTTTTAAAAATCATTCATTAATGTTATGTGTATTTTACCTTAAATTTAAACTAACTAATTTAAAATAACACACTTCTAAAATAAAGAAAATAATTGTAAAACAAATTAATTTGATAATGTAAAAAATGCAAAAAAAAAAACTAAAATTCATTTGATAATGTTGCCAAAAATCACAAAAAAATTCACTTAAATTTAAATTAACCAATTTACAATACTTCTAAAATAAAATGATTTTAATGCATTAATCACGTTACATTCATTGCCGACACATAAATCAGCAACTTATGAACTGACACTGAAACACAATATGATTTCAAAAAACCAAAACCAAAATAAAAAGTCACAAATTGCGTAACTTTTGCATTCATATAAAAAAGCAGCTAAATAATTCTATTTGCATAGGGACAATTCTGTAAACCAAATAATGCAAAATGATGGTGAATGGATAGAAGATAAGGCATATGAAATCTGAAACTGCTGCTGCTGGTCTGAGCCAAAATGGCCGCCTGGATTTGAAGATAACCCAGTTCTCAGAGATCTTTGTAATGGATCGCTGCTGAGCAGCTGATGGAGTTCTGATCCGGACGTAATCGAACAAAGATCTGGCCTAAATCTGCAACACACATATATTCTGAAAACTAGTGTACTAGAGAATAAACAGCAGGCATTAATCCACAGTAAGCATTTCAATTACACATAACTGCAGAAATAGGACGGGTATGAAAAGATGCTATTCTGAGCACAGCTGTTCTCTGTCTTAGAACGAATAAAGAGTCATTGAAGCATTTTCAGAAAGGAACTTCATCAGTAACCAGCCTTGTGTTCCTGTAAGGAGACCATCAGTGGCTTATTGTCGTCTCATCGAGAAGAACTGAGTCTGAACAGAGACGCTTTTGAGACAAGAGCTGGAGGAAGCATCTGTTACTGGACGTCTGTCTCATTAGAGAGGACAATCACTAATGAGATCCCTTTAATATCAACATTGATTAATCAAGGGATGACAGTCTCCTGCTTCTCTGATATTTCTCTTGAGAAAGAAGCAGCGGTCTTACATGTCAGGAAATCTTCACATGTAGAACTGCTCAGATCTGTTAAGATGCTTTAAGTCTCTCAAACATTTCTTATCAGATGCTCATCAGAAGATCAAGTGATCTGAGTTTGCTATATATGATCATTTTATAGCTCTGTGTTTTTACTGTATGACTGCTAGTGACTTATTTGGGTTTAGTTTTATTCACCTAAGGAATTTTACAAAAAATATCTGAGACAACTGTGATAAGTTAAAAATAACTGAAGACTCCATTAACTCTCAGCAGCAATTTATTTATTTATTTATTTTCAAAAATGTATATAGTGATGAATTTACAAAAAAAAAAAAAAAACTGCAAAGAACATGTCCATGCTATATGTTTCTAAGAAAAAAATTAATATTTTTTTTTCAGGTTTTGTATTTTGCTAATACTTTATAAGTATTATGTTAATATTTAGAATTAGTATAATTTAGTATTTTAGTATATTCGGTAATATTTAGTATATTCAATAATATATAACATTATTAATACAATTAATATATAATATAACAATTAATTCTGCTCTCAGTAATGCAACACAAAATAATGTTAAATAATAGAAATTGTAACTTAAATTTAAAATGAACAAATAACTAATACAAAATTAGCATAACTCTTCAAAAATAACTACACTGTAAAAAAAAAAAAGTTGAGCCAACTTAAAATTTTAAGGCAACAAACTTCAGCAGATTTTTGAGTTTTCTCAACTTGTTGTTTTAAGTTTATACAACAAAAATTTGAGAATCTCCCACAAAAAAAAAGTTTAACAAACTCAAAAATCTGCTGAAGCTGGTAAAACAATTTTTTTTAAGTTCGCTCAACTTTTAAATTTTTTTTTTACAGTGTACAAATATTAAAATGAAATTATATAAATATAATAAAATTAAAATGAACATATATACTGTTAAATTAACAAAATAACTAAAATAATTTGAATTAAATTATATAAATTTATTAAAAGTATGTATATATATATATACACACAGTATCTCACAGAAGTGAGTACACCCCTCACATTTTAGTAAATATTTTATTATATCTTTTTATGTGACAGCACAATGTAAAGTAGTGAGTGTACAGCTTGTATAACAGTGTAAATTTGCTGTCCCCTCAAAATAACTCAACACACAGCCATTAATGTCTAAACCGCTGGCCACAAAAGTGAGTACACCCCTAAGTGAAAATGTCCAAATTGGGCCCAATTAGCCATTTTCTCTCCCCGGTGTCATGTGACTCGTTAGTGTTACAAGGTCTCAGGTGTGAATGGGGAGCAGGTGTGTTAAATTTGGTGTTATTGCTCTCACTCTCTCATACTGGTCACTGGAAGTTCAACATGGCACCTCATGGCAAAGAACTCTCTGAGGATCTGAAAAAAAGAATTGTTGCTCTACATAAAGATGGCGTAGACTGTAAGAAGATTGCCAAGACCCTGAAACTGAGCTGCAGCACGGTGGCCAAGACCATACAGCGGTTTAACAGGACAGGTTCCACTCAGAACAGGCCTCGCCATGGTCGACCAAAGAAGTTGCGTGCACGTGCTCAGCGTCATATCCAGAGGTTGTGTTTGTGAAATAGACGTATGAGTGCTGCCAGCATTGCTGTAGAGGTTGGGGGGGGGGGGCACACACTGCATCATTGCCACAGCCATCACCCTGCAGCCCAAGCCCGGTTGCCCACGAAGCTAAGCAGGGCTGAGCCTGGTCAGTACCTGGATGGGAGACCTACTGGGAAAACTAGGTAACTGTTGGAAGAGGTGTTAGTGAGGCCAGCAGGGGGTGCTTAACCGTGTTGTCTGTGTGGGTCCTAATGTCCCAGTATAGTGACGGGGACACTATACTGTAAAAAAGCACCGTCTTTCGGATGAGACGTTAAACCGAGGTCCTGACTCTCTGTGGTCACTAAAAATCCCAGGACACTCATCGTAAAGAGTAGGGGTGTAACCCCGGTGTCCTGGCCCCCTATCCACTGAATTGGCTCTATCACTCTCTCTCCTCTCCACCTGTAGCTAGTGTGTGGTGAGCATGGTGGTGGGAGTGTCATGGTCTGGGGCTGCATGAGTGCTGCCGGCGCTGGGGAGCTACAGTTCATCGAGGGAACCATGAATGCCAACATGTACTGTGACATACTGAAGCAGAGCATGATCCCCTCCCTTCAGAGACTGGGCCGCAGGGCAGTATTCCAACATGATAACGACCCCAAACACTTGCTAAAGAAGCTGAGCATCTGAAGCTAAACCCTGTTGAGCATCTGTGGGGCATCTTCAAACAGAAGGTGGAGGAGCGCAAGGTCTCTAACATCCACCAGCTCCGTGATGTCGTCATGGAGGGGAAGAGGACACCAGTGGCAGCCTGTGAAGCTCTGGTGAACTCCATGCCCAAGAGGGTTAAGGCAGTGCTGGAAAATAATGGTGGCCACAAAAAGTATTAACACTTTGGGCCTAATTCGGACATTTTCACTTAGGGGTGTACTCACTTTTGTGGCCAGCGGTTTAGACATTAATGGCTGTGTGTTGAGTTATTTTGAGGGGACGGCAAATTTACACTGTTATACAAGCTGTACACTCACTACTTTACATTGTAGCAAAGTGTCATTTCTTCAGTGTTGTCAAGATATAATAAAATATTTACAAAAATGTGAGGGGTGTACTCATTATATATATATATATATAAAATGAAAAATATTAAATAATATATTTATAAAAGTCTTATAATAATATATTTATAAAATGATCTTATTATCATTACATCTATACTGAAATGGATATAATAATGCATTTCAAGCTCTACGTATCAAAATGCATTATCAGAATTACATTCATTTACTTATGCATTAAGCAGATGCTTTTATCAAAATTGACTTATAATTTGGGGGGGGGGATCTACTATGCTCAGTTTCTTTTCATTTATTTTGAACAGACAGTAGTGCAAATTACAATTTTTTTCCATCTAGATGTGAAAATACTAAATATTATTACATGTTATATATATATAATCTGTTTTGTTTTCATTGTGAGTGTACACAAATAAAAGCAGACCTTAATACAGTGATTATTAATAAGACAATATGTGTTTAAAGTTGATTCTGCTGGTATAAGGAAACAGTTGAAGTGATCTCGCCGGGGCGCGCGCACGCACACACACACACACACGCACACACACACACACACACACACACACACACACACACACAAAACACATCAGTTCCAGCATTGCTAACTTGACAACGCAGTTGGTACTTTATCAAAATAAAATTCATTGAGCCAAACATCAGCGCGCGCGCCTCTGTGTCACCGTTGGAACGCGACTGAAGTACAAAGCCTACAATTTACATAATAAATTATAGTTTCACATTCAGATACGTTACATCGCAAATATGGAAATATTATGCAATATTTGGATTTGTGCCGAATGAGAGAGGTAACGTTAGGATACTCGAGCACAAAGCTCCTTCTCGCAAACAGTTGAGTGCGCAAGCCTTTAAAGTATGCTCAGTCAACGTGAGAGACGCGTTCAGAATCAGCACATAGTCACTGTCTCGGGGGCATTGTTTTCAAGTGCGCAGCTCATGGCATTCGCTGTTCTTCTGCTGGCGGTTATCAAACAGCGCTGCATTACTGCGGGCGCCCCCTTCTGGATTGAGGGTTGCCTGTATTCGTCGTGAGGCCTCATGCACCGAACCGAGACGCCCGTACCCTGACGGTTCGGGACGAATACATGTACCGTGCCACCCCTAATATATATATATATATTCAAAATCATAAAATCATCTTCTATTCATCTTGCCATTACATGAATCACCAATGAGAATAATGAGAATTACTAAAAATACATTACAGCAATAACAATTTGAGGACAAAATGTGCAGAACGGTCATGAAAAATAATGCTAAAATATCTGGATGGTCCTAAAAAGGCTTCATTTTCATCATGCTAAATATACTTTCTAATTTCCTCCTTTTGGTTTTGGGTGAAATGTGTGACCTGGCCATGTTTCTGTGAGATTTACTCATGCTCGTTTGGGGAAAGTCCTGAACGGAGCCTTGGACATCATGAATAATTTAGCACAGCACATCCGACACCCTCCGTGGACAAACACGGGCCCCGGGGCCTCCGCAAACCTGCAGAAATCTGCCCCGTATGAGCTGAACCACCGACATTAAAAACCTCCCAACATTCAGTCTGACAGATCAACTCCTTCCCATCAGCACCTCAAATCCTTTCTGTTTGCAGTAAGATCATGTTCATATATCAAATCACTCAGTTCAAGGAAAAAGAAATTGTTGTAGAAACAGTTTCCCTCAGAAATTGCTTGTAGCTGCAGCAAGTAACACTGAATTAAACATGAGACTTTGAAGTAGAAATACTGAAATAGGATTTTCTTGTTAAACACACTCCAATAAAAAAAAATTTTGATGTCAGATAGATGTTTAAATTTTTTATACGGAGATATTTAAACTTCAGAAGTTAAGTTTGATTCATTTCTGGGAATCAGTTCAAAGTGTCGATGAATCGATTCAAAACTCTGATTCAGAAACGTTCTGTGAGGCATTCAAATGTTATAGTAAGATATACGCAGGTAAATATCACTGTTTATTGTTAAATGTGTCCATGTACAGCAAAAAAAAATGGTGTAGGATTTACTTTTTCAACAATTTTCACTCAAATGTCCCAAGAAATGGCAATTAAACGTGACATTTTCAAGTAGAAAGTATTGTCTAGTACATACTTAAATAATCTTGTAAATAAACCAATGTTTAAAGCATAATTAAAAAAGGTTAAATATTCTTGATGTAAACATGCCTTTGATATTTTACACATTTTGCATCTACGCTGATAAAATGATTTTGTGGTAAATAATACAGAAAAACACATGTAATTTCTACATTAAATAATTTAGTTTAGGCAAGAATAAAAATAAAAAAAGAGTAAATTCAATATTAGTACTCAATTTTAAACTTGTAGAATTTAATGTTTGAACTTATAAGTATATTTTACTTGGAATTGTTTGTTATTTTTTACAAAGATTGTTTAAGTAAATATCAAAGTCATGATCCTGTTGTTCCCATCATGCACTTGGGCATGAATAATTAATAAGGTCAACTTTTTTTGCATTGTGTATCACGTGCCAAGTATTGAGGTCTCTGTGTTTATTTGGGTAATAACTCTATAGACATGTTATCTTAAACAGAATAAGGAGCTGTCTACTTGATTATGTCCATGTTTGTAAGTGAACCACATGCTTTAATGGCTTTTTTTCAGTGCTGTGTTGTTCGAGTAAGGTTTATAAACCGTGGCTGAGTGAAATGTACTTCAGTATTACAGAGTAAACTTAACATAATTAAGTAGAAATTACTCATCAAACTCTAACTGGACAGGTTAAATTTACTTATGTCCTTTGCTAATTTCACTTAACTTAGTTAAGTAGATTTTACTTAATTCCATACTTACATTTTACTTAAAAAATATGCGTGCAAAATAAAAAATGAAGTAAATTTACTTAAAGTTTTTTCCAGTGTATTTGACTACAATGACTGTTTTATTTAAAAAGATTATTCTTCTAAATTAAAAACAACTAAAATTCAGAGCACATGCATAAACATCAAGATATATATTGAAAAAGCCATCAAAAGAGTTTGAAGGCCGTGTTTTGTGAAGGGGGAGCGGATGCAATCGTCTAAAGCGATTAACCCGACACCTCTGACAGCATGATTTCAGAAGGTGTTGAGTTCATCTGCTGTCCTACTTTCATCTGAACATAACCACAGTCACTGTGAACAAACACGGCAAACCCTCGGCTCTGTCCCGATACTACGAGTGCCCTACACAGACAGCATCATACACAGTCCACCCTTAGAATTCATTCAGTATTACACAAGTTCAATAAAACAATTCAATATAATTAAAATGCAGTGGTACTTGTGTGTTTATAAGACTAATCACAGTGTTAGTTTAGCAAATATGCTAACATTTTGAATGACAGACAAGAGTATTTTTCTTTTCTTTTTTTTTTAAACACAAACCTAGTCATTCTTAAATTAAGATACATTTACTTGAGATGCAAAATGACATAAGAAACAGTGTTATTTTAGTGTCACTGAGATATGATCATTTTTACTAATATTTTGAATTACTAATATTTTATTTTTATATTTACCATTTTCATTAAAAATTTTTATTAACTTTTATTTCAGTTATTAAATTCAAAAATAAATTAAAATGAGAAATGTTGCCTTGGCAACCAGCTGAAATTTTTTGATAAATATAAATAATTAATATATTTATATATTAATTATATTTATAATTTATACTTTATGTTTATATATATAGTTTATTTTATTTCAAGTAACATTTACGCATATGGAGATTTTAGTTTTAGTTAACTATAACCCTGAAAGTAGTCTTGTTTTCTGAGAAACTGATCAAAATGAAGTGAGTTCATGCTTAAAACAAGAACAAATATCTGCCAGTGAAGTCAAAAAAATATACTTAATTCAAAGGGAAAACTGGCTTGTTTATTTCTGGCTCCATTGGCATATTTTTTCTCATTAAGCATAAACTTCACATAATTTTGATATAACTTGTTCAGAAATCAAGACTAATTTTGCATCTCAAAAAAATGCATCTTGATTTAAGGATGTTTAGATATTTGTACTGGAAAAGACGACAAAAATACTGAGGAAGAAACTCACTTTTTGAAGTGTGCATCTCACATGAATAAAAGATAAGTTAGTATGCTGCCTATAAAGTCAGCTGACTAGGGTTTGAAACGGAGCCACTGCTTCATATCGCTTCGTACATGAGAAGATCATCTCATTTATCATATTAACCACTCGCTCTGCCCTCGAAGTTCATGTTTAGCTAACGAGCCAATCCATTTACTGGGCAGAACAGCGAAAGATAGAGGCGAAAATCAAAACAAATTGTCCAGCCTTTTGTGCTTCTCACATATTCAGCTGCAAATAACCTCAATTGACACCGTAATAGGATTCATTCATCACTCTGGGCCGTGAAGCGCTCATTAGAAACATCGTGCAGGCCGCTAATCTGCGCATTAATAAAGCCAATCAGACGGGATCTCTTCATCAGTGCGTCTCCTTACAGGAAATTCCCACAGCTAAAGTTTGTCATCGTCAATGTGCATGAAACAGAGAATTAATATTGATGCACTGGATTTGGAGAATTATGCACAGAGGTTCTTGCAAACAGATTTAGACAAATATATTCAAGAATTTCAGCTGATTTGCATTGGCTTGCATTGAAATTCCTGGTGAGACTCACTCGACAGCAGCATAAAACACCGCGTTTAATTAAAGAGAAGTCAAAATAATAGTAAAAAAAAATATATATAAAATTCATTATATATATTTTCACTAAAGCATATATGGCAAAAAAAGTAAATAAAGTATTTCTAAATATTATTTATTTATTTATAACATTTCTTTTTTATTTAATTAAAGCATATACATATATATATATATATATACTCGAGATCTCTGGCTGGTTTGCATTTGTTGTGAATTTCACGGTGAGCAGTATAAAAATACAGCGTTTAATTAAAGAGAAGTCAAAAAATATATATAAAATGTTTAGCATATATGTCAAAAAATTAAATAAATTATTTATAAATATTATTTATACTTTTTTTTTTTACTTAAAGCATATACACACACACAAATATCAGTATATATTCTCTGATTTGCATTTGTTGTGAATTTCCCGGGGAGACTCACTCGAGAGCAGCATGAAAACACAGCGTTTAATTAAAAAGGTGAAGCAATTCTTCAAAAGTCTGTCTCAGGTAAAACTGACAGGTTTAACACTCTGAATATAATTTGCATTTGTGAGATTTCACAACACATGCCAGCCAAGAATTACAGTTCTGTCACGATTCACATGATTAAACCCACATGCTGTTATTTTTTTATATAGAAAACAAAAGGAGACGTTCAGCAGAAACAGAGCATGCTTCTCCATACAAAAAATACACAGCAACAATATACATACTAATAAACAGCAATACTTGCCATTAATTAATTTGAATGAATATAATATTGTTATTAATTTGAACTTATCAAATGAATGAATCAGCATAAAAACTAATTTTATAAAGTGCTCAAGTTCAAAACTAAAGACTCAAAACAGTCAAACTCAACTCAGGCTTTAAAATTCGATGCACATGAGTTTAATTATATAATTGTCAAAAGTTTGTAAACATCATGAATTTAAAATGTTTTTAATGACCTCTGTTCTGCTCAGCGAGGCTGCGTTTATTTGATCAAAATTGTGAAATATTTTTACAGTTCATTACAGCTGTTTTCTGTGTGAATATGTGTTAAACTGTAATTTATTTCTGTGATGCACAGCTGTATTTTCAGCATCATTACTGAAGTCTTCAGTGTCACATGATCTTCAGAAATCATTCTAATATGCTGATTATGACATTTCTGATTATTATCAATGTTGAAAACAGTTGTGCTGCTTTCAAAAACACAAAAAAAATTGCTTCCAAATGTTTCTTTTGTCAATTACTTCAATCAATCCCCGTGTAGCTAATGAAGCTGTATAAGGATTTAACACATTCTGTCACGCTGCTGTAATGTATATCGAGCTTGTGCTGTTTGTGGTGATTATCTGAAGGCTCTCGCTGACTCAGCGGCTCTTATTTTCTCTGCTGTTTGCTGTAAGTTACTGCTCTCTGGTTCTAGAGCCGGTTTAACCATCACTAAAGACGCTCCCCTGAGCCTCAGGCTGCTGTTCTGTTAATTAGTTCCAAATTAATTGCAGGTCAATGATCTGAGGTGATCAAACACCTTCCCGATACTGTGTGTGTTTGCGATCGATGCGAAGGAGAGCCGAGCCGCGTCAGCAGAGTCTCACAGAAGAGCAAACAAAGGAGTCCGATTCAGAAACGGCTCTCGTTTAAACTTCAGCAAGAACTGTGGGAATTAATAACTTTGATTCATTTCTGTGAATCCATTTAAAACTCTGATTCAATTATTCATTTTTATCTTTTAAATACTTCATATTTTATTGCGGTTAACAAGAAAAACTTAAGATTCAAAAAAACTCAAAACTAAAAATTCAAAACAACTAAAGATTCAAAATAATATTATAAAACAAAGTTTAGGCCTTTTTATATATGTATTATATTTATCATTATAGTATATGTATAACTATTTATTTTTTTTTTATTTTTTTTTTGTGTGTGTGTGTGTGTGTGTGTGTGTGTGTAAGCATAATCCACTACATTTTTTATTGATTATTTTCTTTAAAAAAAATGTTTCTGTTCATTTTTAGTTTGAACTAGAACCGAAAGATCAGATGAGTCATATCAATCATGATTCATATGAATCAGTCTGACATCAATGTAAAACAGATTTACATCATTTAACACTTAAGACCCAAAAGAGTGAATATATGTAGGTTATATATAATATAAAATTAGATAAAATAAGAGAAAATCTAATAAAATAAAATAAAAATGTAATATAAATAAATAAAATAATCAAATTCAGTGGATTATTATAATTTTCTAGATTTTTTAAAGTATATATATATATATATACACTGCCGCTCAAAAGTTTGGGATCAGTAAGTTTTTTAAGGGAGTCTCTTCTGCTCATCAAGGCTGTATTTATTTGATCAAAAATACAGAAAAAAACAGTAATATTGTAAAATCTTATTGCAATTTCTAATATTGGTTTCCTATTTTAATATACTTTAAAATAGAATTTATTTCTGTGATGCGCAGCTGAATTTTCAGCATCATTTCTCCAGTCTTCAGCGTCACATGATCTTCAGAAATCATAATAATACTCTGATTTATTACGAGTGTTGATACTGTTGCGCTGCTTCATATTGTTTTTTGGAACGTGATACTTTTTTCATTTGATTCTTTGATGAATACAAAGTTAAAAAGAGCAGCATTTGTTCAAAATAGAAATCTTTTCAAACAATACAAGTCTTTACTATGACTTTTTATTCATTTAACGCATCCCTCCTGAATAAAAGTATTAATTTCTTTAAAAAAAATAAAAAACAAAGAAAGAATTACTGACCCCAAACTTTTGAATAGCATAGTAAAACACAAAATTTATTTTTTACATGAATGCTGTTCTTTTTACCTTTTTATTAATCAGAGGTATCACAGGTCCCCAAAAAAATATGAAGCAGCTCAACGGTTTCCAACATTGATAATAAATCAGTATATTAGAATGATTTCTGAAGATCATGTGACGCTGAAGACTGCAGTAATGATGCTGAAAATACAGCGCTGCATCACAGAAATAAATTATAT